>OW804094.1:12887264-13349581 GCA_942159475.1 Sthenelais limicola | reverse complement strand
TCCCTTCAAACGAAGGTAAAGCCTCTCGCCTCAAACCGCAAAGTGCCATTATAATTCCCATTAAGACCGCAAAATGTCATTATATTCCCATTAAAACGGCGAGTCCTAGGCTAGGAAACTGATTAGTAGGCTGACATACCATTCTTATTTGATCTGAGGGTTTGGACCTATTATAGTATAGAGTAGACTTACAGAAGTTTGTGTTATAAAATGAAATTATTCCAGCCTCTCAGATCAGATAAGAATGGTTTGTTTTCAAAATTCTATTCAGCTAGACATTTTGCAATTAAAATATTCTTAGTTCAAGCTGCTTTGTTAAAAAAATTCCATACCAAAATACCTATTCGTTGAACATATCACTATAATTAGCTCCTTCAAGAATACCACACTATAACGTACATCTTTATATGGGTCAGATTTTCAGAAAATGTACAATTAGCAGCTCTACACATTTAGGAAATTCTCTTAAATTAGGCTGAAAAATGAAGAATACTGGGTATATCTGAGTATATTTGGGATCGCATTGATTTAAAGTATCAGTTCTGTTATGTTAAACTGCATTTTGAAGCTCATTATCATGAAGATTGGTGAAGGTGAATTGTACATTTTCTGAAAATCTGACCCATATCATGAGGCCAGTTTACAACCATAACCATGGGCTGGTATCCGTCCTTTCCATGACCTACAATTCAGCAAAAACGAAGATATATAAATCTAGTCAATATACAAAATGGTATGTCAGTGATTGGGTGTCTACTGCGCAAATGGCTTTAAAAAAACAACACAAAAAAACAATGGCTTTCAAACATATTATTCCAGTCTAGGTTCAAAGCCGATCAGATCAGATACGAATGGTATGTCAGTGATTGGACGCCTACTGCGCTAATGGCTTTCCCAACCCGTAGTAGGTGTCCTAATGGGATTTTGCGAGAGGCTTTCCCTCAGTTTGAGGGAGTCTCTCAACTCTGAGCCTAAACTGTCCCGGATAAGTGATATTAGGCATGAAAGTAGGCTAAGGGATATAATTTAATTTAGAAATGTTGGGTGTATATATAATATACTACCAACTGGTTGACTCTTCGTTGCATTTCTAAGATCATGGGAGTTCCGTAGGGTGGGCGCAGCGAACATCTATGATCTCCTGATCTTGCCAGACATATAGAGTTCCTTTTGTGTCAAGATTCTTTTTATTCTGTGTTAGACGTGGTTTTTGTAAGCGCACTTCAACAGATGGGACATTAAGTGAGAATTATTGTACAATTGTGGCCTTATGGGTCAGATTTTCAGAATATGTACAATTTAACTTCGCCAATCTTCTCAAATAACCCAAATTCAGACGAAAATAAAGTTAAAAATACAGTTCAACCTAACCAAACAGATTGCTAGAATCAATGCAATGCCGTATATACTCGAATTTACCTTAGTATTGACCAAATTGCAGCCTAATTTGGCAGAATTTACTAAATGTGTACAGCTGCTAATTGTACATTTTCTGAAAATCTGACCCTTATGCATGAACCTTGGGAGTCACCCCTCCAACTTTGCGGTCTTAATGGATTTTTTTTTTTTTTTTTTTAGAAAATTTTTATTTGTGTTCAGTCTTAGGTAAACCTAATATTCCCGTGATACACAATCAATATAATGGCACTTTGCGGTTTGAGGCGAGAGGCTTTCCCTCCGTTTGAAGGGACTCATCTTTGGGTCTAGACGTCTCCCAAACGAGAGAACCTTTGGAGGGGGAAAAGCCATCTATAAAAAGCTCCCAGATGTCGAGATGTAAGCATTTTCTCGTTAAATCCTTATCACCATTGAACCTTAGAGTCCCTTTTACTCTAAGATTGAACCAAGGCTATCATCATATACTATAAGAGACAGTAGGTGTAGGTGTAGGTGTGTGTGGGGGGGGGGGGGAGAGCACCAAAATTCCATCTATAAAAAGCTCCCAGATGTCGAGATGTAGAGACATTTTTCTCGTTAAATCCTTATCACCATTGAACCTTAGAGTCCCTTTTACTCTAAGATTGTACCAAGGCTATCATCATATACTATAAGAGACAGTAGGTGTAGGTGTGTGTGGGGGGGGGGGGGGAGCACCAAATTTCCATCTATAAAAAGCTCCCAGATGTCGAGATGTAGACATTTTTCTCGTTAAATCCTTATCACCAAGCAAGGCTATCATCATACACTATAACATACGATACTAGGTATAGGTGTGGGTCCGGGGTGTGGGTCCGGGGTGTGGGTGCGCCCTTCCCCTTCATTTAAATCATCCAGAAACCCCCCCGCGACACCACCACCCCGCCTGTACAGACGCGGGGGAGACGCCCAGGTGTGGGTGGGATGGACTAGTGGGGACAGGTACGCATGTTGCTAAACTGTAAAAAAGAAATATTTGTTTTAGTTTAGTTCAAAGGCGAGCACGATCGAGTGCGTGGGTGTAGGCGTTGGTCGGGCTCTGTAGTACAACTGAGGTGCACCAAGGAGATAGAGCGATGGCGAGAATTTCCCCCAACGCCTCTAGACTTTAGTGCTATTGTGTGGGGGGATATGTATACATTGTACATTTTAAATTGCCTTTGGGGAAATAATCATGTCAATGGTTAAGTCGTCAGAAAATGTACAATTCCTGAAATCCCCACAAATAGCCCACATTTCAAACAAAGATGCGTTCAAAATACAGTTCAGCATAAGCGAACATGTATATTGAATTTGAATGAACACGATACCAAATTTTCATTTTTAATTCTTTTGTCCTCTTTGAGAGCTGGATGAGAGCTATGTGCACGTTGCGTAAAGTCTGGTCCAAGGATCTCAGGTATGGAGAACATTTTTTTTCAGCGGTCGTGCAGGTTAGGTCTGTCAGGTTCAGAAGGCAGTTTTGGACCCCTAAGTCTCAGGGAGTCATTAACACTATAGCCTTAGTTTTAGCCTTGCGGTTAAGCTTATCGCTGGATGTGGTATCGAGGAATGTGGCCGTCTGGACCTAACTGTAGGTGTAACAAGCTTCGTCTACCTATCACAATACCAAATTATTATTTTTTTAATGAATTTTATTGACCGAAGTTTCACAATGGAACGTGATACATTAAGGATTTATGGAAAATAATACTCAGATATACCTAGTACTTATCATTGTTCCGCCTAAGCGATGGGGAGAATTTCCCACCTCCTCTAGGCTTTAGTCGTACTGTGTGGGACATATACATGTACATTCTAAATAGCCTTCGGGGAAATAATCATGTCAAGGAAATGTTCGCCGTCTGAAATCCCCTCAAACAACCCACATTTCATACTAAAAAGTTCAAATTACAGTTCAGCTTCGGTCATATTATAACATATATCTTGGGTCTGTAAGTTGTCTGTAATCGCGATTCCATTCAATTGTTATACAATGGATACCACTATATGGGTGGATTTTCCAGAAAATGCACAATTCACCTTCAGAAACCCTCCCAAATAACCCGGATTTAATGCAAAAATGACACTCAAAACACAATTCAACATAACCAAACACATCCATTGAATCAACTCGATACCAAATATACCCTGATAAACCCATTATTTATCATTTTTCAGTCAAATTTAGCAGAATTTACTTAATATGTAGAGCTGCTGATTGTACATTTTTTGACAATCTGACCCATATACTGGACTTATTTAGGTCTATTTGTTATACAATAATACATTAAACAAGCGACTACGGTGCGATCTTGATGAAATCGTAATTGTTTAAAAAGGACGGTGATAGATAGAGGCCACCATGGTTGAACTAATGGTGGATTGTTACTGCTATTGGTATGTAATTGGGGTAGATTTTCCATTTGTGCTTAATTGCGGAAATGGGAGGTTCTGAGACTGTATATCATTAAATATAGCTAGAATCCTATATCTGTATGTCTCATTGGATTCCTCTCAACCTCAGCTCTCATTTCAACCATACTTTAGTGTATGTGGAGTCAATATTTTTTATGATAAGGTCCGAAAATGCTGTTTTAGCCCTTGTTTTTGACTATGAAATGAAAGAAATACAAACTTCAACAGTTGTTATTTTGTTCTAACCTTTCTTTATATTAATCTTTCTGGTTCTATTCAACATTTGTGCCTCAATCTGTTCCCCCATAATTTTTTAGGGTACAAGTTGGAAATTTTTCCCAATTACTGTGTCCAGTAGGCCGTGAGATCCTCCTCCCTATAAAGGGAGTTATACCCATTGGTTGTGTCTCCTCTTTTGATGACAATAAATGTAACAAAAACAACATGCAGGTCTTTTGAATGAACACAATACCAAAAATACACAGATTTGCCTAGAATTTATCATTTTCAGCCTACAGTCTAGGCCCAAAGTTGAGAGAGTCCCTTCAAACGAAGGGAAAGCCTCTCGCCTCAAACCGCAGTTGCCATTATAATTCCATTAAGACCGCAAAATGTCATTATGATCCCATTCAAACGCCGAGTCCTAAGCCAGGAAACCGATTAGCGAAGTAGGCGTCCAATCACTGACATACCATTCTTATCTGATCTGAGGGTTTGGACCTAGAGTTGAATGTAAGTAATACAGGAAGCAAGTACTACTTGAAAAGAATCACTAATGTGAAATTGTGAAGAAATAAAACATTTTTTTTTAAAGAAAAAAAGAACAATTCCTGAGGATTACATATTAGAGGTTTAGTGAAATGAAGAATGCCTGAGTCAGTTCCTTCCTCCTAGAAACACCCACACGCACACCCCACACTTATGTACGCATGTAACAAGTGTGGACGCTATGCCCTCTGTAGTTTGGAGGCCATCTGAAGCCAATTAGTAATGAAAAACAAATTGCGAAATAAAACATTTTTTTATTTAAAAAAAAATGCTATTCACTATTATCTGATATTTTTTTTATCCTATTCTCTTCGTCGATGTGTAATATATAACTTATATGATCTTGTTTTTGCTAAAGTCTATTTCTGTAATTTAGATGAAATCAGCTCTAACAGAACAATGTACACTCTATACGCGTCCTGTAGGTAGCTGCTTTCCATAGGGTTAACCATAGCGGGCTTTGATGTTTACTGCCTACAGGACGCGTATAGAGTGTACTACTACATACTATTTCGATTGAATAAAACATCTTAAAAAAAATAATCGTGCTATATTAAAACATGGTCTATCCATGAGAGATTTATGAAAGATGTATAATGAGAATATCTAGATGTCAGGTATAACTGAAAATATTACAGAATGTGAAATGTTACAGCTGAATAACCAATTTAATGATAATAATTATATAACAGAGTCCCCTCTCTATGTATGGTGGGCGGTACATCGGCGTAAATCACTCGTGTAAATTACCCTTTCTTACATTTCTGTGTAAAGGGGAAACAAGTCTCACCCTCGCCATACCTAATTGTACCTACCCAGTGTAATAGATAATCTATGTAATAGATTCTCATCCACACATTGTATAGGAATTTTTGATTTGTTAAGTCACAGAGGGGCACACAATCCATTTTCTATTGTGATATACTAATGTAACTGTATATAAAATGAGAAATAAAGCTAATACATACATACATACATACATACATACATACATACATACATACATACATACATACATACATACATACAGGTCACCAGATAATGTACAATTGCCAGCTCCACACATTTAGTCAATTCTCCTAAATTCCACTGAAAAATGATAAATACTGGGTTTACCTGGGTATATTTGGTATCGAGTTGATTCAAGGGATGTGTTTGGTTATGTTGAACTGGTCTCATTTTTGTATTAAATTTGGGTTATTTGGGAGGGTTTCTGAATATGAATTGTGCATTTTTTCGAGGGGATATTTCACCCTTATCCCGGAAATCCGCGCCTAAATATCTGTGTACCAGCTTCGTGGCTGGCATTACTCGTCTCCACTCAAGGTTAATTAAATTCTAGACGGAAATACATTTAAAAAATAACAAATAAATTCTAGACGGAAATAGGTTCGGTCGGGCCCTATGGTTAAATTGGGGGAAAGTCAAACTGAGGGAAAGCCTCTCGCTCTAAACCCAAACATGTACTTAGAATCCCACTAGGACACCTACTCCTGGGCCGGGAAAGCCATTAGCGCAGTAGGCGCCCAATCACTAACATACCATTATCTGACCTGAGAGGCTGTGAACCTATAGGCTGTATACATCCCGATGCTGGGATGTCTTTGCTTCCTGGGACTCAAGTGGGATGAAGTTCAGGATAGATATAGAGATGAGAGATCATCTATCAGGGGATTTCAATGATCGTTGTTCAGAAGTGATTGCCAAATCTGTTCAGTCTGTTCAATCTACCCACATATTGTATATGGCACTGTATGTGATCAAACATAGTAGGTTGTGTGGATTAATTGAACTCAGATCAATTAAGAATGGTATGTCAGTGATTGGACGCCTACTTCGCTAATCGGTTTTCTGGCCTAGGACTAGGTGTTCTAATGGGATTATAATGATATTTTGCGGTCTTAATGGAATTATATTGGCACTTTGCGGTTTGAGGTGAGAGGCTTTCCCTTCGTTTGAAGGGACTGTCTCAACTTTGGGCCTAGACTGTTCCATCAATTGTGCCTTTCCCTGTCTTCGTCATCCTCATCCCATCGTATTATTTCCATTATTCTATCAGCACAATAATTATCTCAAATATAATGATCGAAGGGAAACTAACAACAGGGAAAGGGGAAGAGACTGTCCCGACATGGTACAAGGCACATGCCATGGAACCACCCTGTTTTACTGTTGAAATAAAAGTGTTTTTAAATGAAATACCATCAATTATGGCTTTCCCTGTCGTGATGAAAAAAACAGAATGTTTTATTAAGGAATGCGTGGCTGGGATGTATGTGGCTGGATGTGTAAGGGGCCTCGCCCAATGCTATAGTTTTATTTCCCATGGTCGACCATGATTTAATATTGGTTTATCCAAATTTTAATTTATGATTAATCTATGTCATCTGGCAATATCATTCGTAAGATCTTTTCTAAGATTTTATTAGTAGCAATCTGATGTTATCGTACACATGTACTTAAAGTTCGCTGACCCAGATAAATCGGAAACACACCTACTTTTTTTTGCCGGATATTCTCATACCAAAGTACAGTCGGCACATTTAATAAATTCTGCTAAATTAGACTGACGTTTGATTTTTCTTAAAAAAATTATTTTAAAATTTTATTCTGATTTCTGCTACATACATTATATTAATAATTTCAGTTAACATATTATTTGTTAAAAAACAAAAAGACTCCCCAGATCACCGGCAGGGTGGTCTTCTGGATGGACCCTGACAATTGTCAATTCTTTAGCGAGCTAAAAGTTACTGTAATACTGCATTACTCTGTATATCTGAGTGTATGTGGTATTGTCATTATTCAGAAAAAAAACCTGACCTTAAAGAATTGACAAATTTATTCATTGGAGTGAGTGAGTGAGATTGGTTGCTTTACACCCTTATCAACACATTTAATAATTATGGTTATATCAAGGGCGGGAGAGCTGAGAGGGAGGCAGTTTATGATCATACCCAGGAAATAGAGATAGAGAAGAAGGGAGAGAGAGACAGAGAAAAGAGAAAAGAGACAAGAAGGCACTTTATGGTCTTACCCAGGAAATAGAGATAGAGAAGAAGGGAGAGAGAGACAGAGAAAAGAGAAAAGAGACAAGAAGGCACTTTATGATCATACCCAGGAAATAGAGATAGAGAAGAAGGGAGAGAGAGACACACAGAAAAGAGAAAAGAGACAGAAAGGCACTTTACTTTAAATGGTCATACCCAGGACCACTTTATTCATTGGTATTGGTTTCAAGAAATCGTACCAAAGTTTCCACACACAAGATGATACAATTCTAATTCTAATTAACCCTTTTTTTTTTTTTTTTTAGCCTGCAACGTAAGCGTTTGTATGCACACTTCACCTGCTGAAGTCATTACAGTGTGTCTGTACTCATGCACGGAGTAAAATATGATCTGTACCCCCTCCCACACCCCATGTGATATATTTCATGCAGGTCTATAGTAGAATCGATATATAGAAAGATATTTTTATTTCTTAGTGCATGTACAGAGAAACCATTGCCAAGCATTCAATATCTGCGTAATTTGATTTACTTACGAAATTAAGGATTTAATTCACGAAATTAAGGATATACATTTTACAATCGCTAATCATAGTTCATATTTTGATGAAAATAGACAATAATATAGAAATATTAAAAACAACGACAAATACAAACCTAAGACATTAGAGCACTAAGTCCTTCCTAAGGGTGAATCTATGTATGTACCCAATATTCCAATATAAATCATGTTTTAATTCTCAAGATTGTGCTGGTTATCTCTACCAGTACGTAATAAGGCGTTCAGTCTAGGCTCTGAGTTAAGAGCGTCCCTTCAAATTGAGGGAAAGCCTCTTACTCCAAATCGCAAAATGCCATTATAATCCCATTAGGACCGTAAAATACCACTATAATCCCATTAGGACACCTACTCATGGGCCAGACAATCCACTTATCCATTAGCGCAGTAGGTGTCCAATCACTGACATACCATTTTTATCTTATCTGGGAGGTTTGAGCTTAGACTGGCTTTTGTAACTGGCTTTCGTGATTAATTGACTAATTGATTAATTAATTAATTAATAAATATTGTATTGATTGAAAGGAGTTTAACGGATCGTGTCAGGCTGACTTCACCCAAGGGCGGGTCCCTAATGATACCGTACATCCTCCGGACCTGAGCACATTCCCCCCCCCCCACCCCCCCCCCCCCGGACATGCACCATTGCACAAGTGAAAACAAATAGAACAAGACTGACAGACAGACAGAATAGCTGATTCTACAATTATCTGAATTAATGGTGGGATTTTGCACTACTAACTAGGCTTGAAAACCGGTTGAAGTTGTTGGTCGCTAATTGCGTGAAGGAACGAGGGATTCGTGGGTTTTGGAATGTGTATTTTTATTGTGCCCAACCTTTCCGATATCTTAGTATCCTTCTTCAGGGCTGCCGTATACAATAATATCTGAATTAAGCACAACTATTAACTTTCCTTTCCAACTAACATTCTGTAGGGAATGTTTCCTCCGGTGCTCCCACTGTTCACTTTCCAACTAACATCTCTCACTCAAAGCTCAAAGTTGAGAGAGTCCCTTCAAACTGAGGGAAAGCCTAGCTCTCCAAACCGCAAAATATCATTATAATTCCTTTGTTATTATTATTTTTAAACAAGTTTTATTCAGGCAGCTAAGTGTAAATGGCATATGCCGTAGACATTATGTATGGCTAGGACTGCACAATACCATTAAAATCCCATTAGGACGCTTACTCCAGGGCCATAAAAGCTATTAGCGCAGTAGGCGTCCAATCACTACATACCATTCTTATTTGATCTGAGGGTTTGGGCCTTGACTGAATAGAATTTTATAAATACCAGAAAGTTCTCCTATTGAATAGATCTCCCGTTAGCTTACAGTATTCTCCCTTTTACTCTAAGATCCTGCCCACCTAAGTTATGACGTTCACAAAAAGACCAGTATATATATAAATATTAAATATCACATGTTTATGATTAAAACAACTCTTTGTGTTTATAAAGTCATATAGCGCGAGTAAATATAGCTGGAATAACTCCCGGGAAACCGGTATATAAATAACTGCCTGACTACCATGGACTACTCGGCTATATGTCCATATGAGAACAAGAGTGACAAATTCCCTTTCCAAATTTGGAATCATCTGGGATAAAAATGGGTTATCCTGAAACCTGGTTATACAACCACCAAATAACCCATACACACGGCTGTATGGGTCAGATTTTCACAAAATGTACAATTCAACTTCAACAATCTTCTCAAATAACCCAAATTTCAGACGAAAATGAAGTTCAAAATACAGTTCAACCTAACCAAACAGATTGCTAGAATCAATGCAATGCCGAATATACTCGAATTTACCTAGTATTGGCCAAATTGCAGCCTAATTTAGCAGAATGTACTAAATGTGTAGAGCTGCCAATTGTACATTTTCTGAAAATCTGACCCATATGTCTATATGAGAACAAGAGAGACAAATTCCCTTTCCAAATTTGGAATCATCTAGGATAGAAATGGGTTATCCTGAAACCTGGTTATACAACCCGAACCAGAAAATGTACAATTGGCAGATCTACACATTCATGAAATTCTGCTAAATTAGGATAACAAATTATAAATACCACGTATATCTGGGTATATTTGGCATCGAGTTGATTCAAGGGATGTGTTTGGTTATGTTGAATTGTGTTTTGACGCTCATTTTTGTATTAAATTCGGCTTATTTGGGAGGGTTTCTAAATGTGAATTATACATTTTCTGGAAATTTCACCCATGTACAAAAATAACCATTGTACAGTAATAGTAACCAGTTAAAATGTGAAAATGTGGTGCAGACGAAACCAGAAACACAATCCCACATTGAGCTATTGATAGCTTGCACGGTGTACAAAGGAAGCTTACACTATTAGGGTCAAGTTTTCAGAAAATGTACAATTCACCTTCACAAATCCTCTCAAATAACCCAAATTTAAGACGAAAATAAAGTTCAAAATACAGATCAACCTAACCAAACCGATTGCTATAATCAATGCAATGCAGAATATACCTGAATGTACCTAGTATTGACCAAATTACAGCCTGATTTAGCATAATTTCCTAAATGTGTACAGCTGCTAATTCAAATTCAAATTCAAAAATTCTTTTATTTGTACATTTTCTGATAATCTGACCCTATATCACCCGATACTACCGATCACACTCTATGGTATTGGCTATCCCTTGGTAATCTATTTTACTTTCACTATAACGTATATAGTCCATGACAGACAGTTCTTCTGAACGAACCTTCTACATCGCTACTTTTCTATTTGACATGGTTATTAAATAAATGTGATGTGTTCCAGGAAATGAGTCACAAGTCGCAAAATTGATATTTTTCAAAGTGTTTTTTCCACAAGATATCTTTATTGAAATGTTCTGATTTTTAGAGGGTTTAGCACTTATAGTCATATAAATCTGTGTACCAAATTTCAGAACATTATATTAATTATATCCTTGCGTTTTGAAGACCTTTGTATGGAGTATATTTAGATACTACTATATTTAGATATTTAGAAACAGTGCAAACGTTTTTTTTGTTTTCAAAATAAAAATATCAAACTTAAAATATAGAAATACTTATGTATCCTAGTGTTTCAAATATGGTGATATCTCAAAATCCATATTTTGCGACTTATGACTCATTTTCCTGAAACGGATCACATTTAAGGTGTCGGATCAAAGTGTTATGAAATAAAGCCCCAACAAATAGCACATATCGACTCATGATTCTATATAATTGTCTAACGAAAACCAGAGTGATTTCAACCAGTTTGTGGTCCACTTCCACATCAAAAATTATATTCAATTCAATTCAATTCAAGAATTCTTTTATTGTACTTGATCGTATTACAATGCGGTTGTTCAACATTCTTGATAGACAGTTGCCTAAGTAGTTCTTCCGTTGAGTGCTTGATTTTTGTGAATTAGTTTACAAAATTTTTCAACGTGAACATACATAAAATATATTATAGATTTTCAACAAGTGAGTTCTAAGTTATATGAGATGAAAAGATGGGAGAATAAACATCTATGATACATGAAGTTGGCGATGAAGTAGAGAATGATTATTATATAAAGCTGTTGTTTTCGTAGGGGTGTCATGAGGTACAGTAGCCTCCGACATATAGTTTTAGAATGGTTACAATATTGCATAGACAAGCTGTAGATATTCGCAAGGGTGTCAAGAGGCTCAATATACGTACAAGTCATAGCACCATTCTCCACATCCCCCTCCCACATCGTATATTCCCACCATTGATGGATGCTCGTAAAGCAATGCATGATGAATATATTTTCTAAAGATTTTTATTTTCGTATGTAACAGAAAAATACAGATATATATACACTTTGCTTACAGTCAAACGGGTTTTTTTAAAGAATATCTGATGTAATCAATTTAAGTAAGAAACAATGTTTTAGGGTTATAAACGAGAGGTTTCATATACAGTTGATGTCATTTACAGAGATGTTGCATCTATAAATATTGCACCAGGGCCAAGAGAGCCATTAACGCAGTAGGCGTCCAATCATTGACATACTATTATCCGATCTGAGAGGCTATGATCCTAGACTGCCATTAACGCGGTAGGGGTCCAATCACTGATATACAATTCTTATCTGATCTGAGAGCCTCTGAGCCTATACTGATAGCGCAGTAGGCGTCCAATCACTCACATACCATTCTTATCTGATCTGAGAGCCTCTGAGCTTGGACTGATAGCGCAGTAGGGGTCCAATCACTGACATACCATTCTTATCTGATCTGAGGGGCTCTGGGCCTAGACTGATAGCGCAGTAGGCGTCCAATCACTGACATACCATTCGCCAAAGCCAATTTCTATATGTTCACGCAGCGTAATGCATATTCAATGGCCTCCTGGAGAGATCGGAATACGCAGTGCGCACTACGCATCACGCAGTACGCATACATGGGTTCAGTCCTGTTAATTTCTTTACTTTTGATTTTCAAGCATTACGCAATACGGACACATGGAAACAACTTATTCCCATTCGGATTCCTGTAATTCTGATTATAGCGGGTTTAAAATGATATACATGTACATGACATACGATCATTCCCCACATCCCCTTCCCACATAGAATATTCCTATCATTGATTAATGCTCCTAAAGCAGTGCATGATGAATATTGATGGAAACACATTGTGAAAACACATTGTGGGTGTAGGATCAAGCACACAATAGGGGAATTGCATATCTCACTGCGCATGTCTGTCACAGTGCATGCTGGGACGGATACAGTTCAAGTCCGACATACAAATATTTGGCAACATTTTTATCAAAAAATGCAAAATTGTTTTCACCAATATCATAGTTTGTAGAAATGATCTAAGAAAACCAAATGCATGATGGGAAAGATGAAGTCTTGTGTTATGTAAACATGTATAACATATGGATATTGACATTAGAGCATTGATAAATAGTCCATGCTGAACATGGCATGTTTTCTATAGATTTTAGACTGTACCATTACTTCCATAATTCCATGCGAATCAAGATTCAAAATGGCGGCTATGCAACTCCCCAATTGAGAAAGTTTGGGCAGCGGAAAATAGAAAGTCCGATATATTATACTACTACCGGTTTCTATAGTGAGTGAGTGGTCCGCCCTTCAACCCGTATCACTGATGCATTCCTTCATTGCTTCACGGTCCGGTTTCACGTTGTGGGTCAGATTTTCAGAAAATGTACAATTCGCCTTCACTAATCCTCTCAAATAACTCACATTTAAGACAGAAATGAGCTTCAAAATGCAGTTTAACATAACAGAACTGATACTATAAATCAATGCGATACCACATATACTCAGATATACCCGGTATTTATCATTTTTCAGCCTAATTTTGTAACATTTCCTAAATGTGTAGAGCTGCCAATTGTACATTGTCTGAAAATCTGACCCTTGTTAATCCTCCTCCTCCACCATTAGGTGTTTCCTTAGGGAATGGTTTCTTAGAAGTGCGAGACTTTAGGAGAAGGACGTCTCGGCGGTTTAGGGATTAGGAGCGTGTTGTTGTATGGCAATAGAAGGATATGAATTAATAATGGAAAGTGATTCATTGGAGGTTGGAAGTATTCATTCATGGATTCATCAAAATAATTCTTAATTGATTTGATTTGAATTCACCTTCCCCAATCCTCTCATGTATTCCAAATTTCAGACGAAAATAAAGTTCAAAATACAGTTCACCCTACCCAAACAGATTGCTAGAATTAATGCAATGCTGAATATACCCGAATTTACCTAGTATTGACCAAATTGCAGCCTAATTTTGCAGAATTTACTAAATGTGTAGAGCTGCCAATTGTACATTTTACGAAAATCTGACCCAAATAACTCTAAGTTTCTCGTGTAGGGTACATGACTTCTCCACTACAAAATCAAATCGTTGTAAGCGTTATAATAATTGTAATAATTATATCAGACCCGAAGTCTGTCCGGTGCGCTTCCACTTCTTTATGTTTCCCTTTGTTTCTATCTTTCTTTTGTGTTTCCTCTCCCAAATTTAAGACAAAAAACAGGTTCAAAATACAGTTCAACATAACCAAACAGATTTTCTTTCTTTCTTCTTCTCTTAAATTCTTTTTTATTCCTGTATTGAATATATTCTGAACCCTTTCTTTCTTTCTTTCTTTCTTTCTTTCTTTCTTTCCTTCTTTTCCCCTTTCATTCTTTATCTATTCTAATCCTGTTTTATATTCTGACCCTGCATCACCCTATTCTGTATTCGGACGCTGTATACAAATTTCAATTATCTAAAAAACTGTTTGAGAGGACATACTTCCCCTGGTTAGCACGAACCCGATATGAGTCAGATTTTCAGAAAATGTACAATTCACCTTCAGCAATCCTCTCAAATAATCCAAATTTCAGACGAAAATTAACTTCAAAATACAGTTCAACCTAACCAAACATATTGCTAGAATCAATGCAATGCTGAATATACTTGAATTTACCTAGTATTGACCAAATTGCAGCCTAATTTAGCAGAATTTACTAAATCTGTAGAGCTGCCATTGTACATTTTCTGACAATCTGACCCGATATAGTGATGGGACTTGGTTACAGTTATTCATTTCCTCCGCTTGTATCGTTGGTGTGTGTTGACAGTACATTCCACCCAACACTGACTCACTGCATTATTGTGGTAAACCCTCTTGACATTAACACGTTTTCTTCTTTTTTTGTTTTCCCAGGACCTGGCCCCCGTTAACCACAGGCAGGCCATGGTAAAACTAGCCTTGAAATCTACTGACTGGATCAGGTGAGTCCACCTTTTACCATACATATGTATATACAGGTTAACTAACCAGTTGGTTTTTAGCATACATATGTATATACAGGTTAACTAACCAGTTGGTTTTTAGCATACATATGTATATACAGGTTAACTAACCAGTTGGTTTTTAGCATACATATGTATATACAGGTTAACTAACCAGTTGGTTTTTAGCATACATATGTATATACAGGTTAACTAACCAGTTGGTTTTTAGCATACATATGTATATACAGGTTAACTAACCAGTTGGTTTTTAGCATACATATGTATATACAGGTTAACTAACCAGTTGGTTTTTAGCATACATATGTATATACAGGTTAACTAACGAGTTGGTTTTTAGCATACATATGTATATACAGATTAACTAACGAGTTGGTTTTTAGCATACATATGTATATACAGGTTAACTAACGAGTTGGTTTTTAGCATACATATGTATATACAGGTTAACTAACAAGTTGGTTTTTAGCATACATATGTATATACAGGTTAACTAACAAGTTGGTTTTTAGCATACATATGTATATACAGGTTAACTAACAAGTTGGTTTTTAGCATACATATGTATATACAGGTTAACTAACAAGTTGGTTTTTAGCATACATATGTATATACAGGTTAACTAACAAGTTGGTATATAAGCATACATATGTATATACAGGTTAACTAACCAGTTGGTTTTTAGCATACATATGTATATACAGGTTAACTAACCAGTTGGTATATAAGCATACATATGTATATACAGGTTAACTAACAAGTTGGTATATAAGCATACATATGTATATACAGGTTAACTAACCAGTTGGTTTTTAGCATACATATGTATATACAGGTTAACTAACGAGTTGGTTTTTAGCATACATATGTATATACAGGTTAACTAACAAGTTGGTATATAAGCATACATATGTATATACAGGTTAACTAACAAGTTGGTATATAAGCATACATATGTATATACAGGTTAACTAACCAGTTGGTTTTTAGCATACATATGTATATACAGGTTAACTAACAAGTTGGTTTAGCATACATATGTATATACAGGTTAACTAACGAGTTGGTTTTTAGCCTACATATGTATATACAGGTTAACTAACATATGTATATACAGGTTAACTAACGAGTTGTTTCGGTAGCTTAGAATATTGCTTAGCAATCCGGCCCTCTTTTTGTGGATATGCACACCTATCATGGTATATAAGTCATAATATGAGTAAATTGGCAAGATTTGCTTTGTCATAATAGGTGAGAATGTAGCTTTAAGGCGGGAGCACACTAGCCGCGATAAGCCTCACAATAGGCTTAGCAACAGGCCTCTGCAATAGAAATGGACATATTTGATCTTGGAGTGCAGTGTATCGCAGATGTGTGGGCCCCTTTGTGACAGCCTCTGCAATAGCCTTTGCAACAGGCCTCACGATAAGAAATGCGTCGCCGTCTATCGCAGAAATATTAGACATGTTTAATATTTGTTGGCTATAAGCATTGCATCGCAGACGTCACCATGCTATTGCGATCCATTGAAAACCGCTATTGCAGAAATGTGGCAATGTTTGCAACAGGCCTTCTCGATAGGCCTCTGCAATAACCTGGCCTATCGGGAAAGCCTGTTGCAAAGCCTATCGCGAGGGTTATTTTGGCTAGTGTGGCGCCGGCTTTAGACTAACGATAGATAGATTAATGTTGCTTGCAATGTTTACAGGTTGGACACGTGGGAGAGTGACCAGACTGAGTGGCAGCGGACGGTGGTTGTGCTCCGGCACCACAAGGAGCAGCTCGACTCCATCTATAACGCTAACCCACTGCCGGACACGCCCACCAAGAAACGCAAGCTCGACTCAGAGAACATCGGTGAGACTTCGCTTTCTCTCTCTTCACTTCACTTGATTTTTTGTTAGCTCGTTTGAACGAGCTAACTACTATAATTACTTTGCCCCTCGGACCTGGTCCCGGCAATTGTGCCACTTGCCGGCCTGCCCTGCCTCCTCCTCCAGCCCTCCTCACCTTCCAATTTACGTGCTCAAATTCCCGATTTCCAGACTGGCGCCTCACCAGCTCCTCCTCCTCCTCCTCCTTCTCCTCCTCTCCTCCTCTCCTCCTCCTCCGGCTCCTCCCCTCCTCCTCCGGCTCCTCCTCCCTCCTGCTCCTCCCTCCTGCTCCTCCTCCCTCCTGTTCCTCCTCGCTCTCTCCCTCTCCCTCCTCCTCCTCGCTCTCTCTCTCCCTCTCCCTCTCGCTCTCGCTCTCCCCCTCGCTCTCCCTCTCGCTCTCGCTCTCCCCCTCGCTCTCCCTCTCGCTCTCAGGATGCCCGTGGTGACCCGCGTCATCCCGAGTGGTGGTGCTTGGGAGAGCCCACCACTGCTACCAACCCAATATAGCTATCTGCCTGAGGTTCTTATATAGTCACCTATGCTGATCCAATGAAAGAAATGGTGTCTCTACTTTTCTCGGATATATGATATTTAAACTTAAAATATTACATGTATTTAAATATAACATACATAAATACATATTGTGTAACATGAAAATAGCATAAATGTGGCATAACTACTGGTAAATCGGACATTTTTGGCTGAATCGAAATCATAATTCTGTATAAAGTAGTCGTTAACCATCAACGCCCTCTATAGGGAACGGCTGGTGACGGCAATGCGTGGGTACTACGTCATGGAATCCACGATGCTCGGAGGCTCGGAGCACGCAGCAGGGCCTTCCTTATCCCTGTATCTAGCCGAAACTATTTGACGATTTAATTTTTAATCAATGCTACCGGGTCTGAATTATTGGAACATACATGAAACAAAGGAGATATAATAATGAATCCACGAGGCTCAGAGCAGGATCGGAGGCTCGAGGCTCGGAGCAGGATCGGAGCCTCGAGGCCCGGAGCATGCAGCAAAGTCTTCCTGGTCTAGCTGAAACTATTTGAGGATTTAATTTTTAATCAATGCGGGTCTGAATTATTGGAACATACATGAAACAAAGGAGATATAATAATGCGGTCATGAACAATGGATACATACGATAGGACTATAAAGCCGTTCTCGTTACCGGGGTGGACGATAATGGAAGGAATGGTGAATGGTGATTGTAACCGGTAAGACGGTGAGTAAATTTGGGCGTTGGGTTTTAAGTATGGTTGTAACGTAACAGAATTTGTATAAAATGTTGGTCGTTTGTCAGTTTGAAGAGTACTACATGATTCATATAGTTCATCATTTGAGAACTATGCTTTATACTGAAGTGTATGGCGATGATTGTACGGCGATGCTTGTGCTGCCATCTGTCGATATTCACTAACATTAACTCTTATGGCCTGTGGTAAAAATTTACTCGTAGTTGTTTTTATCGGTCTATAGTTTGTTTATATGTATTCAAAGATTGAAATGTTGGCTCTTCAGTCCGTGCTTTTATTATGTTGGTTGTATTAGTTACTAATCTACTAGTATCACAGTTCCCATGTTAAATCAAAATTTGCCTTTAGTAATCATATGACAAGGAATCTAATACTATCGATTGGTTCATTTCTAGGGCTGTACATATCGGCGGATTGGACATATAGGGCCCGGCGATTGCAGTTATGGGGCCGATTGGACTTATGGGCCCATTTATGGTGTTATATACCCCTACCGTTACAGAGGTCTTCGAGTTAGAGGCCCGGGCTTCAAAACTTGGTAACATATTTTTTAGTACAGTCTGTACTACTTTCTTTACTGTTTTAGGACAACCAATTTAGGGTATGGCGTATAATCTGATCTGTTTTTCAAATATACAATAGAGCCAGTACAACTATAATATTAACGTAAGTCTTTACATTAGTTAATGGAGTCAATAGAATGTGATCTAGTATTCAAGTATATAATTGATCCAGTATAATTATATTAAAGTACAGGATTTGGGGTCAGTAGAATCTGATCTAGTATTCAAATATATTAATGGATCCAGTATAATTATATTAAAGTGCAGGATTTGGGTCGATTGAATTTCTAGTACATACATACATATATACATACATACATAAACGATCATTATTAAAAGAATTTTGATAAGTTTGTATCTTTCTATATTCAATTATAGTCAGACGACCATTACCACGCGGATGTACTAAGGAGACGGATCGATGGTGTACCTGACTGTCTTGAGCAGGAAATAATGGATCAACCATACTTCAGCGGACAAAGACACAGTACTTGCCTAATCTAGGAACAATACCGGCTACTTTAACACCAGAGAAGAACGATAAGAAATACTTTCTTCTAATATTTGGCATGAACATTTATAATCAATTTGGTACCAACGTAGTTAAAGCAAAATGATGAGACCAAGGAAGAAAATGAGTAGATATGTTTATATCTTTGTTACAAAATACTAAATCAATTTTAGTCCTCTGTCTAGTTGTGGCTGTCGTTGGAATGTGTTTTAACTTTATCAAATCACATATATTTCGTACTATATTTGTGTCTGTCTTATTTGTATCTATATTAAAATCACCGATTAATAAATATGGCGTTTCAAGACGATGGTTATATGATGATATAGTTTCAATAGCAGTAGTTAATTTGGCGAACTCTGTACCAGGTTTTCTATATAACAGAGATATGGTATATGGTTTACTATTGCGTGATAGAAATAAAGTTAGAACTTCAACTTTGTTTTGTCTGTAGGTTTGTACTTTCAGTATTTCTATAGTTTCATGAATATAAGCACATAGTCCATGGAATGGTCGATCTTCAGAGATTGAAACATCATTCCATCTAATTATTTCATAATTATTTATGAGAAAATCCGCATCTGAATCTGATTCACGAAGTCTAGTTTCACAACATAATATAACATCTGATAATATTGAATGTTTACTTTTTCGTACACATTCTATGTGACGATACAATGATTGACTATTCTCATAGTACACTTTAATTCCATTATCGCTCTCAGACACAGGATTAAAATTTAATTTACATAACCGGTGACGTTTTGCTTCCTCGTTATCGTTATATACTTTATCATCGATTATTATATGGTCGGGATTAAAATCTACTATGAATAGACCCCTTAATGAAGTTACTCTACTAAGAGCCACATACATCATATGCTTTAGAAAATTACTACGTCGACCAACAACATGGATAATAGCTTCCGTCATAGTACTACCTTGAGACTTATGAATGGTTTTTGCTGATGACTGTTTTAATGGAAACTGAGTTCGACTTATTTCAATATAATTTTTCCCAACATTAAATTTACGTGTTTGTGGAAATATAGGAACCCAGTTTGGGTTAATCTCATTAGTATAATATTGACGATAAACTTTACGTTCATCTTTTCCAATTTGTGGATCGGAAAACAAAAACCATAATATACAAGGTTTAGTAAAACCAGGCAGATAATGAATTTTTTTTAATATTCCAGTCGTCCCATTTGCTAAACCATGTTTGACATTAATATTCAAAATTATATCATAAGGTAAATCAACACAAACATTGATTATTTTTTGTAAACAACCAGTTCGTTTGGGATCTTTAGAAATATTTTCAAGTAGTGCTTGCATTTTGTCCTTCTGAACGCTACCAATAACCATATCCTTAGCTACGATCCTACATTTTTCATTTGTACTATTTGTGTATATTGCATCATTATAGGAATCAACTTGTACATTCCTGCAGCATAAAATTTGTGGTAAATTAGGCTTTGTTAAATCTAACGTATATGATCGTTGTCTCAATAAATTTATATCATCATTATTAGGGACACCTGTCCTAACTCGATTCAACATTTCTGCAAAAGTTTTATCCTCACTTTGTCTCATTATTTCTGTTAATTCATACATTACAAAATTTTCTTTCCACAAATTTGTTCCTAGCGATGCAATTATACCTTTTTTATTCTCAAATATCCAATTATCAAAAATAGGAGCGAGCTGGAAAAAGTCCCCCATCGTTATAACATTGAGACCGCCAAAAAATTCAGTTTTACCTAGTATTTGTTGAAGTCGTTGATCCATAAAAGCAAACATAGTACTACCTATCAATGAGATTTCATCAAGTAGAATAAGTTTTACATTTTTCCATTTATTTCTCAGTTTATTTAACGTATCATTTGACGGACTACAATATGTCCCAAGAGACTTAGATGGTTGAATACCAAGAGCCGAATGTACAGTCTCTCCATGAATAAGAAACGCAGCCTTTCCCGTATAAGCCATGCATTTAATAGTTTCCACAGTTGGATCAGAATTTACACCTAAATTGAGAATACGTGACAATGATTGATATATAGCTCTTAAAATAACAGATTTTCCTACGCCTGCGCCACCAGTAATACATAATTTTAAAGGTGTTGTACGTTCTAATATATGTTTCATAGCATGTTCATAAATATATCTTTGTTTCAAGTTCATTCGATTCACATTATCCAATAATTCCTGTTGTGGCCACAAATTTTCTACTGTTTCATATATAGTGGTACTATTTATACCGTGTATCGCGTCGACATTATCTGGCGTACTATCTGAATCTATAGATGGATTGGAACTTACAGTTGGAACAAAAAAATCAGGATTATTTATTCCGTCACTGTCTTCCATAGCATCACATTCATCATTATGCTGAGTACTGGGTGCTACTATAGGATCAATGTCACGATTAGATAATAGGTTATCTAGTGTTTCCAGAGTCAACATAGAATGATGATTATATTCTCTTATTTTTTCTTGTAGTAAATTATATTTCAATTCAGGCAAATGTTTTAGAAAATCGACATGAGATTCAAAATCCTGCAGAAATTCCATTTCGTTTCTCCAAGGATAAAATAAGGTTAAATTTATACGTGCAATTTCCTCTTCCTGATTCTGTGACGAAGGTATATTATAGCTTAATACCATTTGTTTTCTTCTTAATGAATACGTATACTGTTTATTAGAACTGACAATCTCTTCATCGATATTTTGTTCATTATCACATTCATTGTCAATCAATTTAGTGGAATCTTCGTTTTTTTTAGTTCCTTTCTTTGCTGATGTACAACGTAATTTCGTTAAGAAATCGGCTAGACACCAATTCTCAAATTTTACCGGTCTGTTTTCATATTTCTCATATTTCGAGAGGAAACATACATCAGTTGAGTCAGGATCCATATTTGCTAACATTTCATTCCATTTTAAAACTGTTAACATATCTTCTCTCTTGCATGTAGGAACATAAACCACGTCTCGACTAAGAAAACACATAGGAAATCCCAAAATCATATAGATACATTCCTGTATACTAACTTCTGATGAGTTCAGAAAAACCTTACCGATTTCCTGTACTTGCTTTTTTAGTTCTTCAGAGTTTTCTTTATATTCCTGAACTAACTGAGACAGTGCCAAACTAAGTCCTCGATCAGATTTTTGAATATAACTAACAATATAAGTAATTACAGAATATGCATTTAAACAGAATTGAATATCATGGTTACCACGCCATATATGAATCAAATTTCGCATATATCCATTTACTCTACATTCATTAGGTTCCCGTTTAAGAAATACTTTATTTTCCAGTATACTAGTTCTTACGGCTCGCATATATTGATCGTCATTTATATGTAAAGCTTCCAACATACTATCAAATGTATAATCAGCTAGATTCTCTGTTGTATCTAGAAAGTCTTGTACATTTTTATAATTATTTTTATCATCTTCAGTAAGCTGTACAATGGGTTCTAAAATGACCGTTTTTCGCATCGGTGGTAATGGAAAGCCAAAGCGACAAATATCTTTCCCTTTTTTCCGGCAGGAACGAGAATGTTTATGTGTTTGATACTTAATCAATTCCTTTATTTCCTCACTTTGATCCAAAGAACAAGACACATATTTATCAATGAAATTTATAACGTCCTCATTATTTCCACTCTCATCATAAGTCGGCCTATCTTTAGTAAATACTAAAAGATGTGAATGTGGTGAACCGCGGTGCTGGAACTCTATTTTAAAAAAGTGATCAATAATATGACCGATTGGATGAGAATCATGATATAAAAAGTCTTGTATAAAAACCTTCATCCGATTGTCAAAATATCGAGCCGTTGTTACAGGATCTTTATTAAGTAATGTACATTTTTCAGAGAATGACATATTTTCAATTTCCGCATCGTCTAAATCAACATTATTAACTACTTTAGCCAAGCACCTAAGTAATTCAATCCATTTAAATTCAGCAGAAGATAATGATATAAACCACGTCGGTAAACCATATTGACGAATTGTAGCATACAGTTCCCGTTTTCGGGCATTAAAATACATGGGACTGTTCCTCAAATGATTATATAAGTAAAATCCATTATTTAAATCAGCAATATTTTCTAATGAATCGGTATCACGTACATCTCTACATTTATATTTTTTATTACTTTTTAGTAATTTCATACCAAAATTTCGTTTCCTGTTTATATAATTATATTGATACTTCTTATACATTAGAAATATTTTATCTGAATGTTGTGCCATTCTACGATCACGGTGCCTTAATTCCCATTTCAAACGCTCACAAAATTGGACATTATCAGGATATATTTCCGATAATAGTTGCCCACCATACAATGTAGGAAAAGCTAAAGACTCAACATCTGCATCAAAATAAATATTTTTTGGGAAATTATTCTCACCAGGTGCTACGTCCAAATATGCAGTATCTAGTTGGGAATCAAGTAAAGTATGATAAATAGCACTATATTCATCTGCATCCACCTCTGAAAAACTATTGTCCATAACTGAATTATTGACCTCATTAGTACATGTATCGTCGTCAATTTCAATAACGGGAACGGAATCAGTGTCAGGATTATCTTCTACAGATTCGGAACACTCAGACAGTAAATTAATTGTCGTTTGCAGCCATGTATTATCAATAGTAACAGGATTATCTAAATAAATATTAGAATTTGCTATTAACCATCGTAAGGCTGTCATAACACGATCTGGCCTAACATTCATTTGTCTATAAACAGATTTATACGCCAAACGCCTTTTCACTCTTACACTAACAGTCCCTTCAGAATTGATATATCGTGGCAAAGATGAAATAGCATATTCAATGTCAGTGGGAACATTAATGATATTTCCCATTAATATTAATTGAGAACCCATTGGTCGAACTAGAATATTTAAAAATAAAATACGTGGAGTAATAAGCATTTCTTCATGTGTATTAATTTGTAATTCCAATGGTATAGTAGGCATAACCATACCATTTAACCAACTTAACTTAGGAATCTCTCCTTTGTTAATATAATTATTGCACGTGTGACATACATATACTTCTGAATTATTATAATTCACACCACGTACATACTTCTGATAGATAGGTAAACGGTACTGAGAGACACTTAATACAGATCTTTCAAAAAATATTTGTTCACAAGAACAACAAATATAATCACATGTACCATTTAATTTGGAAATAAGTTTCGCACTGATACAAGAAGAATCATATTCTGACGAATCTATCAAATCACAAGATTCATTTCTTTCTACATTATCAGTATCCACAATCAAAGGCGTCTCAGTATCATCATTCACCAATGGTCCTACATCTCTAAGAACAGTATCTATATCAGATGTACATATATCACGCTGTAGATCTACATCAACATTAGATATTGAATTTTCTGTACCTTCCATTAATTCAGTACCAGTCACATTTAAAACAGACTCAACTATTCGATTTTTCTTTTTTTGATTACGTTTATCCCTCTTCTTGGATCGTTCCTTCTTTGTTTGTTTAATAATAGATCGGGTGACATCCTCTGACGCCAGTCCTGCTATAACTAAACGTTTATTTTTTTCACGAAGATTTTTTCGATTCAAATTCTTTTTTCTTTTCTGAGCCACAATACTCTCACCATCTCCGACACTAGATTTATCACCTTTTGTACGCCGACTCTTCTTAGTCTGAACCTTATCCACAAAAACTTCTTTTCTTTTCTTAGTTTTTGTTTCTTTCCTAAGACATAGGCCTTTATTCCGTTTCTGAACCGCTTTGTTTCGCATTAAATCGCTTCCCATAGGGACAGAATCTTGTGTCTTTGTTTCTTGAGAACATTCATATGACTCTTGATCAATATTATCAGAATCACAATTTTCATAAATGGTAGATCTACGTTTTCTAGATTTACCTTTACAAATATTATTATTCCCATCTGTAACAGGTGTATCTGTTTCTCTGGTTTTTTTCCGAAAACTTACAGTTTTCCATGAACTACTACATGACATATCGGTAACTGGTATACAGGAAGAGGACTCTTTAATATTCGGTTGTCTTCTCAGTACTACATTCACATCAGTCATAACTTTAACAGGAATATTTCCATGTTTTCCAATACTACTAATATCGATTACAACTTCCTCAGCTAGACGACTAAAATTGTTCCCATTACATTTTATTTGGCAGGTGGTAATCTCATATGCAATAGACATATGTCGATCAAATTGGATTTTCAAATAATTGCATAGTTGTTCGAATGACTGAAACTGAACCAAACATGACAAACCATTGGCATTAGTAAACCCACGATGATCACGAGCATGGGAATCAAAAATATAATACCGTCCTTGATGAAAAATAATACCGATACAAATACCATCACAAGTGAAAAAAAGTTCACTAGATGAACCAAAACCTTCAATTAATCCTTGCATAATCGAATCAGAATTTCTGCTCAACATCCCAGACACCAATTTCGTTAGAATCAAACTATAATCATTCACACCATATCCTATGGACTTCGGTAACTCAGAAGCTAAAAGATATACCACATTCAAATGCCCAGCTACTGTACGATAAATTATATCACCTCTATCCAAAATAAAATCCAAATCCCATTTCATCAGATTCTGTACTGTATGATCTCTTGTGTACAAAAAGAAAGATAAAACATTGCCAACACACTGTTTCCCTGACGACTCGCCATATTTTACGTGGCCTTGATGGTACGATCCAAGAACAACACGTTTAGGCTTAGGCCTAATAGCAATTTTACTGTTTGACATGATTAAATGTTCAGTAAATCAAACATTCGACAACAAAATTGAACTAGATATTACTAGTGTCAAATAAATAAATACCAGTTTAAACGTAATAAGTAATAGGTAGCAGGTAGTAGGTAGTAAGTAGCAAGTAACAAGTACCACGTGTAATATCTTTCGCCGACAACGTATTTTCGCTGAAAACAAAGTTAAATTTGATTTGTGATTAACCTGGTACTAAACAGGACAACATCAAATTCATCAGTTCATAAGAAATGGATTTAACCTTGATTGAAACCTTTATTTAAACAATGAGCTTGTATGATTTCAGCCAACAACGATACAGGAACCGAAGCGATTTTCTACCGACTGGATCCGCGTTATGATATCGTTTCCTGTTCTTGAAATCTACTTTTTTTACTAATACTCAAAATTAAAAGATTAAATCCTAATATTTCACTAAATTTTAGTATATCTACTATTCCTGTATCAATATTAATGTAATTAGAAACATTGGAATAAATACTAAATAAAAAAAAGAAATGCATAATGGGAAAACTAGAATTATTTCCCCTTGGATACTGATTCAGCCAATCAAAATACAGCTTCAGACAAACGTCACAGTCAGCGTCGCCAGTAACTTCCGCCCAAACGTCGCCAAGTTATCTTCCTCACTTTGGACGCCAACATCAGAGAGAGAACATCGGTACACAAAGCTCCAAGAATTTTCCACACTTCAAACTTAACGATTTCGAGATGGATGTGGACCCAATCACACCAAAAAAGACCCCTCCGATGGGACGTGTAGCGACGAGACGACATAACCTAACTACATCTGCAGAAAGTCCTGAGAAAATGAAAAAGAAACTTGTGTACCAATCGGATGTGCAATCCAGAACGGTGGCAGAATTACGGAAACTGGTCTCAGCTAACGACTATCTTCATCTAAACTTCTATGCCAAACTACTCGTATTAGAAGAAGAAAAGATCGATAAAGACCAAGAGGTGGTCTACCATAGGAGAAGAGTACTATTCGCCGATGGTACAGGTTTCCTGGTTGGATATCTGAAAACCAAGAAGGACACAGAAGGAAAAGTTCTTGAAATAGGGAACTCCTACCTCATCACGAAATTTAAACTGTTCAAAAACGCTGAACTTCTCTTAGACCAGTGCAGCATAATTGCCACGTAAGTAATTTATTTCATTCATATATTTCAATACCATTTGTACCTTTTTTGTTCTCTGTCAACCGACCACTATTCCATACACGATTTGATAGGACCCAGGAACCATTAAACATATCAACTCTTCAGCACGTGGCCACAGAATTAACAACTTTCAGAAATTGAAATTATAACAATTAAGATCTACAATAAAACATTCGATTTTAGAAAGAAGTGTCTATAAATGTTTCCATACAACTAAAATCATCTATGAACCATGTGCCACCACGTGCGTTGAACAGTGGAAATATACTGGGATCAGTCAATGACTCCAGCTTTAGACCACGTGTTCATAGAACATGAGAACATAAGAATTGAATACAAATCTCATATTTGGTATTATTTCTCATGGAAAACTGAATCAAATTATTACTAAAACTCAGTAATATTCCTTTTCCTTGTAATGCACTGATCTATCAAACATTTCGCATATTGTCTCAGCGTCATGTATCAGACATGACGCACGTGGTCTGAGACTCAGACATCCGCCATTCCGCACATGGTCTCGGAACATTTCTTCAAACTGATCCATTAAAAGATTTCACCAAATGTATTACCTTAAACATCTATATCATAATAGGATACCCATTGCTATAATCTTACATATTCTACTACTAATTTTTTCAGATCACTGGACATAGCTGTACCACCGGCACTGATAGTATCGGCCAAGGCAGCCTACGCGGTTCCTTTCCACCCTCAAGGCGACATCAATAAAATGATTCGAGTTAAGGGGACCGTTCTCTGTTGCCAGCTAGAGGTTGTAGAAGTAAGTATAACTATTTACACCTATTATAACAATATAGTTCATTCAAAAAGTTTTATATGAATCATACTATAATAAATTATACATATTTCCATTCTCGCGGCTTTGAAATACTTGTATCCAACATCATATATTAGCAACTAATATCAATTTCACATTTCATTACAGCTCAAAGAAATACGCGAGGTGCAAACCAAGTCAGCAGGGAAAATGAAAGTTAGAGAACTGAGTACCAAGTCCAATGGCCCAGAAATCACCCTCACCCTGTGGGATAACGCCGTCGCGTATACCGAGTGTTCAGTTGGGGACCAGATTAAGATAACCGATGGAGTGATCACGTACAATAACTTCCTAAAGAAAAATCAAATCGTTGTCTCCTTCACGGACCAAATCAAAGTAAGTATACAAAACCATTTCTCAAACTTCCAACGCTCATTCCCTCTCTTCATTTCTTACATGTTGGCCCTATTACTTATACCGATTTCTCTTGACCATTTCTTAATAACTATTTCTATAATCTAATCACAACCAACCCTACCTATATCGAACTACAGTTTAAACAATATCAAATATTTCATTTTTCATTATGAAGTTTCCATTTAACGTTACAGCTATTTATATTCAAATCTGTCCCAAGTACCTCCCCATCTAAACCAAATACTTACTTCACATAAACACTAACTTCATATATGTATTACATCTATAAAAAGTTGTATTTCTGTACATTTAGAAATAAAAAATATTATTTTTCAGGTCATTGAACCAGAAACGAAAATGGCCGTTGCAAAGATCACAGCTATCGCGGATACTGGCGCGTGGAAAACCCTTCAGGTAGTCTGTTTCACTGAGAACACACTACAATACTTGCAGGTCGACAGGACGCTGCTCCAGGAGCTCCTTGGACTGGACGAAAACCAAACCACAACCAATGCAATCGCCGAGTTCCTGCCCTTCACGGCCATCATTGAAACGCTTGGGAAGGAACTCATAAGTATGAAAACGACAGAATCGATTGAGGCAGGCCAAGCACTGCTCGCCAACCCACACCCCGCGGGTGATAACAATTAAGACTTTAACTATTTTGGCACGAATAATTCGTCTCCACATAATTTCCAAAGATAACGTAAGACGTAGATATAGCATTCAATATTTTTGTATACCTTGTACACGATCAATTACTATATTTCTGTTCAAATATACCTATTTCAAGGTATATACATACTTTATGCCAGGGGCATGTTCCGATCCATTTACATTTAACTTTTTCTCTGTTGAGAATATATACCCACCGTTTCAACTTTGTCACTGGGCCAAGTACATTTTTTATTTAAATATTTCCACATACTTTGTACTGTGCACATTTTCATGGTCAACTTATAATAAAGTTTGTGATCATCAAATAATGTCTTTGTTATGATATTTCATCATTTTCACTTTATTATATATCAACCCATCCAAACTATAATTGATCAATAAAAATCAAAGAATCGAAATATATGTCCCTGAACTTAATTGAATAACAATACTTCATGAATCGATACATTCTCAACACCAAATATACCTGGATCATATCAAAGTTCATTGCTACTAAATTTCAAACCAACTAAGGTCAAATGAACCTATCCCCATCTATTTATAATTCATTCGATAATATATTTTCTCTAAAAAATATTCTAAATTATTATAATTGTCACTTCTTCCGAACATGTAATTTTAAATGGCCATACTCATAATTATATTTGACGAGCTAACATCATCTTTCGTCAGAAGATTGTCACTTGTTTAAAAAAAAGCTTTAATTGTCATCAGTGAAGTCGGCAGAAAATGTACAATTCGCCTTCACCAATCCTCCCAAATACATCTTTTTTAAGGTTTTCCCCACTGAAGGCAGTACAAGTGCCAAAGGCTCTTGTGCTGTGAAACCTTATAATATGTGATGTGTTCCAGGAAAATGAGTCACAAGTCGCAATATTGTTTATTTTTCAAAGTGTTTTTTCACAAAATTTCTTTATTGAAATGTTCTGATTTTTAGAGGGTTTAACCCTTAAAGTCATATGAATCCATGTAACAAATTTCGGAACATTGTATCAAATATACCCTTGCGTTTTGAAGGCCTTCATATGGAGTATATTTAGTTACTTACTTTAGGTAATTACCCATCCAGAAACATGGCAAACTTTTTTTTCAAAAACAAAAATAGCAAATTTAAAATATAGAAGTACTTATTAGCTGACCTAGTGTTTACTATCATTGGAATCACCTTGATCTCCTCTTTTCAAATATGATGGTATCTCAAAATCCATATTTTGCGACTTATGACACATTTTCCTAAAATGCATCACAGATAGGTTCCACTTTTATCTGCTCTATTCAAAAACGTCCGCGCCCTGCCTATAAGTATGAAAACACAACTCTGCATCCTGCCACCTGAATTTCAGACACACTCACACACATATTGCGGGGATTTTACGCCCCCGGAAAGTAATAAAAAAAACTGCTTCTGCTCAAAATACATTCCCAAGATGTTGAAATTCAAAAAGAGCATGTTTTCTACTCCCAAATATGTACCCTACTACCCAAAAGGAAGATAGGAGAGAATGTTTACAGGAATAAAGTACACAATAGTTGGACAAATTAGGCCTATGTTGACCCTTGCACGCGCAGGCACAACCCTGTGATACCTACTTTCATCATTGTGGGAATATTACTGTCTTACATTAGTCATTAGCACACACAATACAGACGTTATTCAGAAAGAACAGCCCTTCCTGCTATTAGATATTCATTCTCAGTAATATTGCATGAATTAGGAAGTATGGAGGGAAATAGGCCAATTTATGCCAATGCTGGCCACAATAATGTATGTGGTAACGTCTTCTAATTTTCCCAACGTTAGTAACGCACCTTGACAACTGGACTCCTTGACAACGCTTTCTCCCACATGGAGTGTCTTGGGGGGGTCTATTTTGTTAGGCCTAGGCCCTATAAATTCTATAAAAAAAACCCATACCATATTCAGCATGGACTATTTATCAATGCTTTAATGTTGATATTCATGTTTCCATGTTAATATACATTTTTCCATGACACAAGTCCCCATCTTTCCCATCATGCATTTGGTTTTCATAGATCATTTTTGTAATTTTCGATACAATGTTGCCAAATATTCATGTCAGATTTCATCAGAATCCATCCCAGGATGCATTGTAACAGACATGCGCAGTGGCACATGCAAATCCCCTATTATACAGTTAGAATCTGTATTTGTACGAGAAAATATTATTCAACCTAACCAGACACATGTTTGTTTAACCAACACAATACCAAATATACTCAGATATACCGAGTATTCATTATTTGTCTGAATAAGTTAGTAGTAGAATTTTACTAAATGGAAGATCTGGCAATTGTACATGTTCTGACGCACTAGTATATGAATCATTTACGTCAATGGTACCACCTCACGCGCTCACCTCTATATGGGTCAGATTTTCAGAAAATGTACAATTCACCTTCACTAATCCTCTCAAATAACCCACATTTAAGACAAAAATAAGCTTCAAAATACAGTTTAACATAACAGAACTGATACTTTGAATCAATGCGATACCAAATATACCCAGATATACCCTGTATTCTTCATTCTTCAGCCTAATTTAGGAGAATTCCCTAAATGTGTACTGCTGCCAATTGTACATTTTCTGAAAATCTGACCCATGTGTGTATACATGTCCTCAAATGTTTGTTAGTTAAGTTGGCTGCATTCTGGCTATGCTGTTCAGTTTAAATTGGCCAGATTTTCAGAAAACGCACAATCGGCAGCTCTACAAATTTGGTAACTACTGTTAAATTAGACAAAAAAATGATAAATAATGGGTATATCTGAGTATCTTTGTCATTGTGTTGATTAAAAATATCTCTTTTATTGGGTTAAACTGCATTTTGAACGTCACTTTCCACTTAATTTGGGTTATTTGAAAGGATTGGTGAAGGTGAATTGTACATTTTCTAACAATCTGACCCAAATGCATCTACATGGTACTTCCCAGGACTACGAGTCAAGCATTAATTACATATAATTAGTCACTAATTAAATTAGTTTTTGGTTTGAGTCATATATCCCAGCTTATAACTTGAACTCTAAGATTAATTACTTCTTTTGAAAGAAATATTTAACGGCCATGGCCTTGAATCACAGCGTCCATGTGACGTCATGTAACGGCTGGAAGATAGAAGTTACATGTTTCACACGCCGATATATGAGACAGATCTTCAGAAAATGTACAATTCACCTTCACTAATCCTCTCAAATAACTCACATTTAAGGCAAAAATGAGCTTCAAAATGCAGTTTAACATAACAGAAATGATACTATAGATCAACACGACACCAAATATACTCAGTATACTCAGAATACTGATATACCCAGTATTCATAAATTTTCAGCCTAATTTATCAGTATATACTCAGATATACCCGGTATTTGTCAGTCTAATTTAGAAAAATTTCCTAAATGTGTAGAGCTGCCAATTGTACATTTTCTGAAAATCTGACCCTTATGGGTTAGGTCGTCATATTTGTTTTATTATTTTATTTCGTATTTCATTGAGGTCGATACTAGATGTAATTGCTAGCAACAGGTAATGGGTCAGATCGCCTAGAAATGTACAATCACCAGCTCTACACATTTAGTCAATTAGGCTGAAAAAATGTTAAAATACTAGGTATATCTGGGTATATTTGGTATTGCATTGATTAAACAAATCTGTTTGCACTTGGTTATGTTGAACTCTATTTTGAATCGCATTTTAGTATTAAATCTGGGTTTTGGGGGGATTATTGGCGAAGGCCAATTGTACATTTTCAGGCGACTTGATCCATATGTCTTTCTGATACACAAAAGAAATGTCAATTAGAAAAAGATCAATCAGTTCTTTTCATTCTAAGTTCTATGTGAACGTGAGAATATCTGATTTGCCAATTGACCTAACTAGCATACTACAGGCCAGTGAAACATGATAAATACTGGGTATATCTGAGTGTATTTCGTGTTGAGTTGATTAAACAAATCTGTTTAGACTTTATATTGGTATAGGTTATATTGGACTGTATTTTAAACCCCATTTTAGTAGTAAATCGGGGTTTTGGGGGGATTATTGGCGAAGGCCAATTGTACATTTTCAGGCGACTGACCCATAATATGTCTTTGTGATACAAAAAGAAATATCAATTAAAAAATAATAAATTACAATTCTTTTCATCTAAGTTCTATGTGAACGTGAGAATGTATCATTCACAAAGAGAATATATATGATTTGCCAATTGGCCTACCTAGCATACAGGCCAGTGTTGTTTCCCACGCCTACCCTGAACTGCACTGACTATAGCGCTATTGGGTCTGATTTTCAGAAAATGTACAATTCGCCTTCACCAATCCTCTCTAATAACTCACATTTAAGACAAAAATGAGCTTCAAAATGCAGTTTAACATAAGAGAACTGATGCTTTAAATCAATGCGATACCAAATATACTCAGTATTCATCATTTTTCAGCAAAATTTCCTCAATGTGTAGAGCTGCCAATTGTACATTTTCTGAAAATCTGACCTTATTGTCACACCTTGAGTACTTGAGTCACTTCCCTGTGGTGTTGTTATGACCCTGAACAAACATGTACATATTGATGTAGTGCAGCGTGAGTAAATAACATAATAAGGATGACATATAGAGGGTTTGTGGGGCTCCGGAAGCATTGGGAGGCATGGAATTTGGATATATGAATTCAAGGTTGTGGAATGCGTTATAAGATAAGATAAGAGAATTCTTTATTTGTGTTGAAGTGACCTCAGTAAATCTACTATAGTATAACCTAAATCAACTAAGGTAGGAGCAGGAGAGAAAGCCTGTTCTTTTGGTAATTAACCCCATGGTCCTGGTAAGGTTTGACGCCAGCCCCACGTCCCCGTGGCATGCCCGACCGCCTATTTTAGAAGTTTAATGATATAAGATAAGTAGTAATGTAACCAAACCTCCCCAAACTTGGGGGCGAGGGAAGGAGTCCATGTCATGATCCACCTGTTGGTTTTTATCAAGAGGTGGCATAAAAATCAGGAGTAATGGCGTTCCTTCTTCCACACATTGGGCATGATTGGCATCAAAGACATATTCGCCGCGACGTAATTAGCATGGGCTATAGTATAGTCGTCGAATTTTGAATGTTTATCTCTATTCAGATGAAACAGACTATAGTATTGTACATAACACTAATGTCTTATTTATATTTATCTCTATCCAGATGAAACAGACTATAGTATTGTACATAACACTAATATCCTATCTATATTTATCTCTATCCAGATGAAACAGACTATAGTATTACACAACACTAATGACTTATTTATATTTATCTCTATGCAGATGAAACAGACTATAGTATTACATAACACAAATGTCTTATTTCTATTTTTCTCTATTCAGATGAGACAGACTATAGTATTCCTGCAGCGGCGACGTTGACCAATATGAATAACCTGAGTAACTCGGACACACTGTGCGGCCCCGTACAACTCAAGCTGCTCTGTGGGGCCGACCTGCTCGAGTCGTTCGGCACGCCTGGGCTCTGGAATGACACAGACGTAAGCACCCTATCTTGACCTCTATTTTTTTTTTTTTAAAGATTTTATTTTATCTTGGGTTGCCGACTCCCCTTTTCGGGGTTAGTTCTGTCGGTCCAAGACTAAAAAAAAGCACATGTTATATATACATATATGTACAGCCTGTTGTATAGCATCTCTTAGTTACTTCATAGAACTAGGTACCAGAGATAAATAGCAGCATTTACAGTGAGATTTTTAGAATTATGTTTTCCTTGTCACATTGCCACTTTCCATTCAGTTTATACTGAGGAGTGTTTGTGACTCAGAGATATCACATTTGTTAATTTACTTCAAGCCAATATTTTTATCACTTGCCACTCTGATTCATACTGGTAGAGTGTTATGATTTGATTTTACTATGCCGATTCACACATAAGATTTACTATGATAACCCTCAGAGAGTAATTACTATTTTACAAATTGTTTCAGAGGCACTTTCCAATTTTCCATTTTTTAAAATGAATTAAACTTTTATTTGTAATAAGCGGGGATGAACGTCTCAGTATTTCTACTGAAGTCAGTATTTTAGAAAACATACAATACAAGTACAAAAAATTTATCAAACTTTCAACAAAAATCATTAAAAATAATATGTAGTCGTAAATTTTAAAATAAAATCGAGGCAAAACAAATAAGAACCACCACCCGGGTATCATCATCGTTTTGCTACTATCCAGGGAGAGGCTAATTAGTCCTATATAAACCACTTATAGAACCACTTGAGCATATCAAGGTCTCTGCATATATAGTGTTTAGGCCTGTATTAAACCTTTACACCTTTAGTTCACAGAGTTCACATGTGACACACACCAGAAAAAACTATACAAGTTACTATTCATGCCAGGGTTCAATTCCGTTGACTTATTGCGAGAGACAGTTGTTAGACCTGTACTGGACCGAAACTCTGGCCTATTTTACATTTTGAGAAATAAACGATATCAACCATAATAAATCCTTAGAAGCAGAGACGGGAAGAGATGGTTTATCCAGTTCTGCAGAGCAAACATGGTGTTGGTAGCGTCTGTGTGACGTTTTGGATCTTCTCATGACGTCATTCATTATACATATAAGGGTCAGGGCGTCAGAAAATGTACAATTACCAGCTCTACACATTTTAGTACATTCGGCTAAATTAGGCTGAAAAATGGTCAATACTAGGTATATCTGAGTTTATTTGGTATTGCCTTGACTTAAACGACCTGTTCGGTTATGTTGAATTGTGTTTTGAACCTTCTCTATGCCCTAAATTATTTATTATACGAGAGTATTAGTGAAGGTGAATTGTACATGTTGAGGCGGTTCTACCCACACTATTATCTGCTGACGTAGTTTCACGCCTGGCCGCCCAAGCTATGTACACTGTACTACATCTCCCAAATAAGGGCCAGATTTAGTAGATGATAAAGCATACACCTGTATAGTGCTTTTTGCCTTGTTTGGAGGTGTTGGTATGTTTGGTATGGTATGGTATTCATACACCCATCACCAAATATGGAGGCACATTTAGTACATGGTTCCCGCGGGTCATTAAACTTCATTAAAAATTAATGAATAAATTTAAATAATATTTAAATTTCGTAGTTGTTTCTTAAAATCATTAAAAGTCATTAAAAACTAAACAACCCAGCACCTAGCTTGGGGCATCAAAGCAGGGATATAAGTTCTCAGATTATTTTCTGAATTCAGATACTTTGGAAAAACTGATTTTTTTTTAAATGTCCCCCAAAATAGCCCCATTTAACACCTGTATGTACCGAAATTGTGTTCCAATTCCTATTGTCAGACTCAGAATTATCGTTGGTAGCTTTGTATGGAAGTTAGTCCTCATTTTCTGAGGAAAAGGTCACGTATAAAGTAAATATGAAACACATTAAGAATGATTGTAATATTCCTTTACTTGAGACGTCATTACAATAATCATTAAAAATCATGTAAATTAGTCATTAGAAGTCATTAAATTCAATGTGCTCTGGGCCGCGAGAACCAGCCTAGGCCCAAACCCTCAGATCAAATAAGAATGGTATGTCAGTGATTAGACACCTACTTCGCTAATCGGTTTCCTGACCTAGGACTAGGCGTTCTAATGGGAATATAATGTTATTTTGCGGTCTTAATGGAAATATAATGGCACTTTGCGGTTTGAGGCGAGATGGTTTCCCTCCGTTTGAAGGCACTCTCTCATATTTGGGCCTAGACTGGAAACCATATATGGGTCAGATTTTCAGAAAATGTACAATTGGCAGCTCTACACATTTAGTAAATTCTGCTAAATTAGGCTGTAATTTGGTCAATACTAGTTGTTAAATCCGAGTATATTTGGCATTGCATTGATTCTAGCAATCTGTTTGGTTAGGTTGAACTGTATTTTGAACTTTATTTTTGTCTAAAATTTGGGTTATTTGGGAGGGTTGGTGAAGGTGAATTGTACATTTTGTGAAAATCTGACCCAAATAGTAGCTCACGATGCACATACCTACATACTCCCTGCTTCCGTATTTGGAGGCGTTGGTATGTGAGGAATGTCAATACATTCCTGCAATATCTTATCAGTCGATGACAATACCAACTATTGCAGCGTGGGATTTCGTTATTGAGACATATTCCCCTGTAAGTTATTGTTCTGTGACTATTGTAGGGAATTACCGGACTAGTTATAAGATAAGATAAGAAGTCTTTTATTTGTCTTTTCGAAGAGTAGAAATGAGTAATGATGATAGTTATGATGCAACCAGCCTCCCAGCTGTGCAATGCCATCAATTGGGTGAAATCGCCAGAAAATGTACAATTTGTCTCCACCAATCCTCTCAAATAACCCACATTTAAGACAAAAGTGAGGTACAAAATGTGGTTCAGCATAACCAGACAGATTTATTGAATGAATACAATACAGAATACACTCAGATATACTCAGTATTTAACAATTTTCAATCTAGTTTAGCAGAATTTGAGAGATGTGTAGAACTGCATTTTCTGAAAATCTGACCCAGTTATGCCCTGATCGCCGAAATGTCTAAACTTACACTTAGACTAACTTCTAAAACTGCATTCTCAGTTATAACCACAATAAATCATATTATTTTGAATTTTTATTTAAAGATTTTCATTCGGCACCAGACATTATATAACATAATACATTATTCTCTGAACGAGCTGTACTGTAACAAAGGGGGCCCTCTCTGTCTGTCTGTCTGTCTTTCTCTGTCTCTCTCTATCTCTGACCGTATCCGAAATAGATATGTGTACTTTATCAAGCTTTAGTAAAAACAACTAAACAAAATCCATCTTAATTTTGGTCGGATAATTTATAGATTGAGCAACAATTAGAAAATCTCTAGATTTCGACCCGAGTACAGCTTTAAATTAATTGAATGCTATTTAACGTGACCATATACCGACATTTACTTCATGATTGTCAAACCATTTCCCTCAAAACGAGAATAATGGGGTAATTGTTTAACTATTTTAGTCAAATACAACTATACATTTATATAATCGCTTCATTTGAAATGATTTTAAACCTATATATAGCCTTTATCATCACTCATATCCTCACCCCATCCCTTCATCCCATCCCATTTCCCTTCATGTTAAATCTGCACTCTCAGCCGAACCATCAACCGTATACGTTGCTACTACGTACGCGTGAACCCAGTCACTTGCATGGATTGTATGAACACCTTAAACCCTGCCCACACACAGCCGATTTGCCTCCCGATTGCCCCCCGATTTGGGTCTTCCGATGAATCCTAGGATTTCATTTCCAATAGACTTGGTCCGAATTGAGAAATCCCCATTGACCCACGGAGGCCAGAATGAAGGCTCACGGTCAATTTGGACCGGAACTGGGGCCAGAAACATTTGTTTACATTTTGTGTCATAGGAAATGTATGGATGTAGGGAGGACCCCACATTAAATGTCATTTATCAATAGAAAAACATCTAATATAACCATCACATTAGAGGATATAAAAGACAACACTATGCACATCAGTTAAGCTCTTGTTGGATACCATGTCAGCTCCAAGAAATTCAATAAATTGGGTTCACTTAAATGGCTAAAATCAAGTTCACCTTACAGGCTGACATGCCCATGAACCAAGTGACCTATGCCCAGCTTGCCGGGCACGCTGCCCTGCACCCGGCCCCGCACATAGACTGGGCCCTAGCTGTGGTCAGAGCCCCGCCCACACTCAGATGGGCCTCGGTGCCCGTCTTATAATTAGTTTCAGCTGCTCCCATTTAAGCCAAATGGTCAATTCAAAAGAGCCCTATTCTGGTTTATGGTATTTCAAAAACATAAACCAGGATTTGAAATGAGATCATAAAATTCATCAGGAGACCCAAATCGGGGGGCAATCGGGTGGCAAATCGGCTGTGTGTGGGCAGGGTTTTAGTCCTTCACTCTCAGCTAACATCGATAAGAAACTGAACATTATTTTACATTTTGCTCTCTTCTTTTATATCATCACTCCATCTCATTTCATCTCATTTCATCTCATCATCTCATTCCTCTCGTCAAAGTTGGACACACTTTTAATATCGATCAAAAAGATTTTCTTATTTTTTTCCAGTTTTTTCCCCATCTGAAAGCCATCCTGGATGGTTTCTCCCTGTTGTTTTTGCGGCAGGGTTTCATAATACATGTCCACATCTATTCTATAATAAATGAATTGTTATACTAATAACAAAACTATTATTATTCTTCCCCAGATTGAAGACATAATAGGCCGGTTCGGGATCGTCTGCATCTCACGAGGTGGATCCAATCCAGAAAAGTTTATTTATGAATCAGATGTTCTCACTAAATATAAGGTAAGTTCACCAGCTTTTTTTTAAAAAAATAGATTTTATTGTCCAAAGTGATACAGGGATATGTAGTACAACATTTCACTGTATAAAACCATAAGGAATTGTCCCTACAAAAACCTATTCGACTATGCTAAAAACTAAAACTGACTATGATATATGTATACTATACGCGGAAACTTATTGTAATTAATTAACTAATTAAGGTACAAGAGACCCCTTGGAAGAGCTAAGGCCGCCATAGAAAGGGACACCCATTTCCAGAATTATTATTATTTTAATTTTTCATGTTATATCTGGAAATAAACACTATACAATACAATACAAGTATTTCACACTGTAATATTATCAGCATTTTGCCTGAAAGCAATTCATAAAATATAACACATTTAAGTTTAAACATATCGTACAAACTTGTTTGGTTGAGGCATATCCTTTATCTTCAGTCAATAACCATCAACTAATGATATTCATTGATATTTATTTTTAAAAAAATAAAAAATTCATTGATATTCTTTCCCGTTTCAGAATAATATAAATATAGTTCAAGAATGGATATCCAATGAAATAAGCTCTACGAGAATCAGGTAAATATGCATTGTGTATTTTATAAAACGAATATGGTATTTTTTTTATTTTTTTAAATCATTTCTATTCAGGTTAGATCACTATCAATCCATTTAACTTGAACTATATAGCCCATCGGTTCACCTAATGGTGGTCTTCCTACCGATCCATGAGCCGGCAGGAGGTAGAAATCTTTTTTTTTTTTTTAGTTCATTTGAGGCCAGTTACATTAATTATGAAGTATATAATATAAAGAAAAAAGACGCAATTGTACCTGGGTGTCTTCGTGCGTTGCCTAAAGGAACCATAGGGGTACACATCAGTATAATTACGAGGAAAAATTTATATATTTTATCTACTCTGTTCACCTTATTATTCATTCAGTTTATTTTCTGGTGAGGTAAGAGCATCACAATCTCAGTTCGTTAGAAAGAAAGCAAATAAATGTGTAACTATAACATTTTCGAGAGAAATTACACGACAATACATGAAAGAAATAAACAAATTAACTGTAGTTTACATTCAAATCAGTGGAAGAGTGGTCCAGAAGAATAAAACAATATAACGAACAAATGGTAATTCTAAAAGCAATAATAATATACTACAGATGTCAAATAGCTATTTCAATAGTTACACCTGTAACGGTAGAAGTGGCAATTTTACAGCATTTTTAAAGTGAATAAAGTAATCAATCGACCTAAAATTTACACGTGGGATTTATTTATAACTTGTACCCGGGACTGGTTTACCATCCATCTTCCCTAAGTTTCATCAGACCGTAAAAGTCTTGAATTTGGAAAAAATAAATTCATGCCTGGGGAAAATGTGCATTTTGGTCGGATTCAAAGGGCCTGGAGAATCGTTATGTGGGTCAGATTATCAGAAAATGTACAATTTGGCAGCTCTACACATTTAGGAAATTCTCCTAAATTAAGCTGAAAAATGAAGAATACCGGGTATATCTGAGTATATTTGGTATCGCATTGATTTAAAGTATCAGTTCTGTTATGTTAAACTGCATTTTGAAGCTCATTCTTGTCTTAAATGTGGGGTATTTGAGAGGATTGGTGAAGACGAATTGTACATTTTCTGAAAATCTGACCCCTATGGGCCTTGAATCCTGTTGGAATCTATTAAAATATTCTCTGTTTCTTACTGTACCCCCCCCCCCCCCTCTCCTGACTTGACCCTCTCCTAACTCACACAGAGTGACTAACAAAGTAATACTGTAAACGTATTTATTTTCGCGCAGATAAATTTTCACGCACCAAGTACTTTGACACCTTTTCGCGCAGATTTAAATTCGCGCAGCAAGGTAGTCTCACACCTTGTTTATGCAATAATTATACCTTTTGCGCAGGATTTATTTTCGCGCAGAAAGGTGGGTGTGCGAAAATAGCGAAAATAAATACTGCGCGAACAATATACGTTTCCAGTAGTTGATAAACGATGGTCTAAAATGCTGGGTCGGTCCAGTGGCATGAACATGTTGTGGGTTCGAACTAGAACTTCCCTAAGTTCCATCAGGTCGTAAAAGACTTAAATTTGGAAAGAAAGAAAATCAATGCCTGGGGAAAATGTGCATTTTGTTCAAATTGAAAGCGCCTTGAATCCTGTTGGAATCAATTAAAATATTCTCTGTTTCTTACTTACTTACTTCTAATACTGTAAACGTATTAATGTTCGCGCAGTATTTATTTTCGCGGTTTTCGCGCACAACCTTATGTGCGCGAATTTAAATCCTGTGCGAACCTATAATTATTACATAAACAAAGTGTGAGGCTTCCTTGCTGCGCGAATTTAAATCCGCGCGAAAAGGTGTCAAAGTACTTAGTGCGAGAAAATTTATCCGCGCGAAAATAAATACGTTTACAGTAGTTGATAACACGGTGGTCTAAAGTGCTGTGTCGACCCAGTAGCATCAACATGTTGTGGGTTCGAACCCGGGCGCTGCTACAATTTTACCTCCTCCTCCCAGGTACTAGAGGAAGACCACCATTGCGGTGATCTAGTCCTGTTTTTGTGTGTTTTTTTATGAATAAAAAAGTGTATATTCCTTCCTGGGCACCTGAAACTGGTCTTTACCCAGTGTCTCAAGTGTTTCCACTAAAAAATAAGACTTAACTATTAGATAAAACATGAATGTACTTGAACAAAACAACAACAAAGTCGACCCCCAGGTAGCGGTTGTATTGAGTGAGATCAGACAGATCCCAACCATACAAAGGACATCTACTAAATACTTTTGTATCTTTTTATGTTTAAAGAAATAGTTAGCGATATTGTATGCCGGCAATCACTAGTAAAGTAGTTAAATATACCCTTAGGATGTCCTTTGACATGCATATATGGGTCAGATTTTCAGAAAATGTACAATTGGCACTTCTACACATTTAGGGAATTCTCCTAAATTAGCCTGAGAAATGATGAATACCGGGTATATCTGAGTATATTTGGTATTGCATTGATTCAAAGTATCAATTCTGTTATGTTAAACTGCATTCTGAAGCTTATTTTTGTCTTAAATGTGGGTTATTTGAGAGGATTAGTGAAGGCGAATTGTACTTTTTCTGAAAATCTGACCCATTTACATATACGGGTCAGATCATCAGAAAATGTACAATTGGCAGCTCTATAGATTTAGTAAATTCTGCTAAATCAGGCTAAAAAATTATGAATACCGAGTATATCTGAGTATATTTGGTTTTGTGTTGGTTTAATATATCTGTTCTGCTATATTAAACTGTATTTTGAACCATAAATGTGGTTTATTTGAGAGGATTGGTGAAGGTGAATTGTACATTTTCTGAAAATCTAAAAGTCTTGAAACACATGTTCAGACGACTAAGAGGGCCAATCAACAACAAAAACTTAAAACATTCCTACAAGGATTTCTTTGAATAAAACACTTTGGTGAATATCAATCAACAATAAATATACATACCTCGCTATTTAAAAAAAGAATTTATATGCACGAAGGCACTTGTTTTTAGGTCGTCACGCATACATACTCCCTCTTATTTTGCGATATCTGAAATATTTTAGAAATATATTTTTCTTAGTTCTAAACTGCATTTTGAACGTAAATTCTCTCTTAGTTTTGAATTAATTGAGAGGATTGGGGAAGGTGAATTGTACATTTTCAGAAAATTTAGCCCACTAAAGCGACTAGACAAAGCCAATCAACCCAACAATGAGAACATTCCTACAAAGATTTCTTGTGAATAAAACACTTTGGAAAATATCAATTGAAAAACAATATATACATACCTCCATATCAAAAAATGAAAGATTTGCACGAAGCTTTCTTTGAAGGCACTAGTTTTTAGGTCGTCACGCTGACATAATCCCTTTTATTTGGCGATATCGCGTTCATATCTGAAATATTTTTGTAAATTCCTTATGTTTTAGTCAAATGTCACGATGTTTCTTATCACGATTTGGGGAATCTTATTCACTAGTGTGACTGAAACCAAGAAATATTATTTTTATTCGCAAAAAATCATTTTTTTCCAGATGAAGATTTGCTTATAGAATAGACTATTAATTCTAATTTCATTTAATTAATTATAAATTACATGTCATGTAACGTACCCGATCATGTTTTCCTACAGAAATATAATTTAATAAATTTATTTCTAAATGGTTCATCTTGAGACGACTTCACCTATAGTATATTTATATGGCATAACTTTTAGTTTATATTCATAATCTCTCATAATATGAGGAAAGATGAGAAAATTCATTTGTCATAAGGATGTCGATGGCAACACAAGGCTTGTAGTCATCTCAACCTAGCGTTCTTCCAAGCCAGGCCCTTATGAACCAATCTTTTTGTTTGATACATAGTGGAGTTCTACTTCTCAGGTGTATAACAAGGATTATATGAGGGAAATCGCCAGAATTAACAAAATTAATTCAATTTGTCTTCACCAATCCTCTCAAATAACCCAAATGTAAGACAAAAGTGAGGTACAAAATTCAGTTCAACATAACCAGATAGATTTATTGAATTAATACAAAACAGAATACACTCAGATAATTATACTCAGTATTTAACAATTTTCACTCTAAATTAGCAGAATTTGATAGATGTGTAGAACTGAAAATCTGACCCACAATATAACGCTACTCTACAACAACAAAAAATGTTGAATATTTCTTTTTTAGATTGAAATATAACTAGATGTTTAAGATGAAAGACCAGATACGGTTTACATGAATAATTCAATGTGGTTAATATTGATACAAAACTTCTCATTTCTAGTCATTTTAAGTACAACTTGTTGGGTTTTTTTTTATTGAAGTTTGTGCATGTCCTGACATGTTTCGACGCTCAGTGAGTCGCAAGATCATTTTATTACCATTGAATTAAATGCTGTTTTCTCTCTCTCTCTCTCTCTCTCTCTCTCTCTCTCTCTCTCTCTCTCTCTCTCTCTCTCTCTCTCTCTCTCCCTAACCCTCTCTCTCTATCTCTCTCTCTAACCCTCTCTCCCTCACTCTCCCTCTCTCTCACCCTCCCACTCTTTCTCTCTACCTCTCTCTCTCTTGCTCTCTCCCTCTCTCTCTCTCTCTCTCTCTCTCTCTCTCTCTCTCCCTCTCTCTCTCTCTACCTCTCTCTCTCTTTCTCTCTCTCCTCTCTCTCTCTCTCTCCCTCTCTCTCTCTACCTCTCTCTCTCTTCCTCTCTCCCTCTCTCTCTCTCTCTCTCTCTCTCTCTCTCTCCCTCTCCCTCTCTCTCTCTCTCCCCTCTCTCTCTCTCTCTCTACCTCTCTCTCTCTCTTTCTCTCCCTCTCTCTCTCTCCCTCCACCCTTCTCTCTCTCTCTCTCCCTCTCCCTCTCTCTCCCTCCTCTCTCTCCCTCCTCTCTCTCCCTCCCCCTCTCTGACATTGAGTATATTACAATACCACTAACTAATACTATATTTCTCCCTCTGTGTTCAGGCGAGCGTTACGGCGAGGTGAGAGCGTCAAGTATCTATTACAGGACTCCGTGATAGAGTACGTGCGCCAGAAGGGGCTTTACGGTTGTGTGGATAAGTAAGTCACTCTTCACTCTCACCGCTACACTCACTGGCGCCACCAGTCTCACTTACAATTATGCAACAGAACCCGTCGCCATCAGCTGCCTTCCATCTTGTGATCGTGACCGTCTTCTTTTTTTCTTTTTTTTAATTTTTGTTTATTTTCGTAGACATCGTGTATAGATCTATATATAGAAAGTTATGTATCATGTATATGGGCCAGAGCGACAGAAAATGTACAATCGGTAGTCTCTATGTGTTTAGTTAATAGGTGAATTTGCATGTCATCACTGCGCATGTCTATTATTTACAGTGCATGCTGGGATTTATTTGGTTCAAACCTGAAAAACATATATCTAGCAACGTTTTTATCGAAAATTGCAAGAATCTTTTCGCTAATGTTATGGATTGTGTAGATGATCTATAAAAAACAAATGCATGATGGGAAAGATGGAGGCTTGCGTCAAGGAAACACATATAACACATGGATATTGACATTAGAACATTGATAAATGTTCCATGCTGAACATTACATGTTTTCTATACATTTTACACTGGCATACAACTCCCATAATTCCATGCGAATCAAGATTCAAAATGGTGGACATGCAAATCCCCTATTCTGTTAAATAAGAAAATTGATAAATACAAAAAGAGAAATATTCAATTACTAGCACCGAGTTCCATTCACTATTTATTATATGCCTCTAGAAGAACATTGAAATATAAACCTTGTTTTTGGTTTTAAATTGTCATAAAGTATCCAAAAGCTAAATAACTTTATCGCATCTCTCAAGTGAAATGCACATATAATACCAGGTATATCTGAATATATTTGGTATTGAGTTGATTCAGAAAATCTCTTCGCTTATGTTAACCGTATTCCGAATCTCTTTTGTTTTAAATTTGAGAGAAATGGTGAAGATGAATTGTACATTTTCTGGAGACTTGGCCTATATACCACACCTTCTCATGCTCATGCTTTTCTAGTGAATTGTGACTTTATATGTGTTGGTGGTTAGTCATCAGCGCGTGCCGTTATGTAACCTGTGCACTGAGGGTGGGGTGGGTAGTGGATGGATGGAGTCATGTGTGCATCATACATGTATCATATACCACTCATCCTCATCCTCCTCGTGCTTATACAGTCAGGTCCAGAAGGCAGTTTGGGACCCCTAAGTTTTAGGGGGTCATTAACACATTTAGTTTTAGGGGGTCATTAACACATTTAGTTTTAGGGGGTCATTAACACAAGGCTTAGTCTTAGCCTTGTGGTTAAGCTTATCGCTGGATGTGGAATCGAGGAATGTGGCCGTCTGGACCTGACTGTATAGTCAATAGGGGATTTGCATTTGTCACTGCGCATGTCTCTTACAGTGCATGCTGGGATGGATTCAGTTAAAAACTTAAAAGCTGACACAAAAAATGAGCAACTTTTTTTGGGGGGGGAGGGGGGGGGGGAAATATGTAGTATATTTTTGTTAATATCCGCTTACAAACATGATATGTGAAATCCAAATGCATGATGGGAAACATGAAGACTTGTATCATGATTTCCGGTATAACCAATCATTATTCTATCTTTTAACTTTGATAAATTACATGATAAATTTGCCAAAAAATGGTATAATAATTATAATACCGATATAACTTATATACGACAAATATGGAATATTTTCAATAGATTTTGACGGACATACAAGTCCCAGAATTCCTAGTAGTGAATCCAGATTCAAGATGGCGGACATGCACATCCCCTATTGTTATTATTTTCTATATTTGGTTGTTAGTCATCTCCGTGTGCCCGTTATGTAACGTGAGACAGTGCGGTACTGCAGTGTGACCAGGAGGAGTCATGAGGTACCCTGGCAAACCCTGGGTCATTTGGGTCAGATTTTCAGAAAATGTACAATTGGCAGCTGTACACATTGAGTAAATTCTGCTAAATTAGGCTGCAATTTGGTCAATACTAGGTAAATTCGAGTATATTCAGTATTGCATTGATTCTAGCAATCTGTTTGATTAGGTTGAACTGTATTTTGAACTTTATTTTCGTCTGAAATTTGGGTTATTTGAGAGGATTGGTGAAGGTCAATTGTACATATTCTGAAAATATGACCCATTTATTTAATTGAAATACATGCATTGTTATGATAATAAATTCAGGGCCTCTGGAGCCTTGAAATTGGTTTTAAAGAGTTGGCCAGATCGGTTCAAGGGGAATAACTTGTTAAATGCTGAGTAATACAGTCTAGGCCCAAAGTTGAGAGAGTCCCTTCAAACTGAGGGAAAGCCTCTCGCTTAGAACCGCAAAGTGCCATTGTAATTCGATTAGGACCGCAAAATGTCATTATAATCCCATTAGGACACCTAGACCTAAGCCAGGAAACCGATTAGCGCAGTAGGTGCCCAATCACTGACATACCATACTTATCTGGTCCAAGGGTTTGGGCCTAGAGTGAATACCTCACACAATTAGTAAACAAAAACCATAAAAAGAGAAAGGGTCCCCATATAGGGATTCCCCCAAAAAAAATATTTAAAAAAAATCACATTGAAAGCGTTAGATTTGGGGAAAATAAATTATACTGGCCTTGAAATCTTGTAAAAATCCTGGCCTTTTACATGTTGGTACAAATGGGAAGTAGATTGGTGTGTCATTCTGCCCCAATTAAATCATTCTTAGCACTTAAATAATAATTATTGCTATAATTATCATATTAATCATTTTGGTTTTGTGAGAGAATTATAATAATATTGCTCAGATCTGTAGGCTTAAAGATAAACGGCAGCCTGGGAAATTGTTGGAATGACCTTGAAATACCTTGAATTCCTTTCTGACCAAACCTGCGGCTTCAATATGCTTCCATTTACCTCAATATGTCATACCATGGAAATGGGATATTTGGTGACTCATTCGTTTAATTTATGTATATTATTGAGAGACCTCTGCCTTTAGGGAACGAGTAATGTAAAACATGGCGTCCACCCGTCCCGCGGCCCTGTATGTGTTCACTATCATCTTGTTGAGGAATGAATATTTGGGTCAGATTTTCAGAAAATGTACAATTGGCAGCTGTACACTTTTAGTAAATTCTGCTACATTAGGCTGCAATTTGGCCAATACTAGGTAAATTCAAGAATATTCGGCATTGCATTGATTCTAGCAATCTGTTTGGTTAGGTTGAACTGTATTTTGAACTTTATTTTCGTCTGAAATGTGGGTTATTTGAGAGGATTGGTGAAGGTGAATTGTACATTTTCTGACAATCTGACCCATTTATGAATGAATTTATTTATTCATTAAGTTACATTTGTACTCTGTATCTACCGTATAGGCCTACACACATTTTGTTAAGTTACAAACTTCTAAGTGTTGCATATTTTTATTATTGTTGTCAATGTCTATATAAAAACCAAATCAATTGCTATTGTAAAATGGATGAATGTGTACGGTTGTTGTACGCATTGCTGTTGTTACACTAGAAGTAGCTGCTTGTTTCTGTTGTAAATCTAGGCTCAGAGCCTAGCAGACCCCTTCAAACTAAGGGAATATCATCGCATTTTCTACTTTTTGTTGCCTTCTGTTCCAACCCTTCTAAAAGTTGTTTGACCAAAATTTTGCGAGGATTTTGTCCGGTTGTTTTTGCTGCAGGGCCTTCATAAAATTCCACCTTTTCCGTAAAATTCCATTATTTCGGTGACCCGCCCAAATCATTTCCTGTGGTGACATCACTTATCATCGCTCACCGGTGAGCGTTTACTCTCTGCCGATTCGACTTCAAATTCTTTTATAATCATATAACAGAATATATCTATTTGAACGGGACTACACACAACCCTCCCTCACGAAAAAAAAAATATAACAGAATATAAATATATATTCAGTCCATTAAATCATAATATGACCAAATTTGGTCCGATTTATTTCGTCGTAATTGATGAACATGCAGCTTTAAATCCGTCGCCAACATAAACTTATTAACTGGTCAGACAACTTCCTTGGGCAATAATTGTTATTATTCTGTTCAGGAGAAATCATACATGGGTCAGATTTTCAGAAAATGTACAATTCGCCTTCACCAATCCTCTCAAATTACCTATATTTAGGATGATAATGAGCTTCAAAATGCAGTTAAACATAACAGAACTGATGCTTTAAATTAATATGATACCAAATATACTCGGATATATACCTGGTATTCATCATTTTTCAGCCAAATTTGACAGAATTTCCTAAATTTGTGGAGCAGCCAATTGTACATTTTCTGAAAACCTGACCCACATGTGTACGTGCGTCAGTTTCCCAGCACCAGGTTATGAAACTCACTCATGTGGAACGGTTGGCCTGGTGTCCACACAACTACCAGGAAGTGTATTGTTCCGCCGCCTTTCCGTATTTGTATGATGCCTCAGATCGTCAGAAAATGTACAATCGCCAGCTCTACACATTTAGTAAATTCTGCTAAATTAAGCTGAAAAATGATAAATACTGTGTATTTTTTGTATTGAGTTGATTCAAACATTCTGCTTGGTTATGTTGAACTGTATTTTGAACATCATTTTAATTCTAAATTAGGCTTATTTGAGAGGATTGTTGAAGGACAATTGTACATTTGCTGATGACTTGACCCATATACTGTTTGTGCCAGGTACCATATCCCGGGTACTGTATGTCAATATCCGCTGCTCACCTTTGAAGTTCTATTGCACTTAATATATTTTTTTTTTACATTTCTATTAGCCAAAGCATTACCACGTTAATGTAAATACGCATAGTATTATTTAACCTGTTTCCATATGATCACTTTACTTGTCATTTGCCTATAGATTGTCAGTGTTTTATTTACAATGTTTACAGTCAGGTTCAGAAGGCAGTTTTGGACCCCTAAGTCTTAGGGGTCATTAACACTTTAGCCTTAGTCTTAGTCTCGTGGTTAAGCTTATCGCTGGATGTGGAATCGAGGAATGTGGCCGTCTGGACCTGACTGTATACGGTTATTTACAATAGCGGGGTCAATGATTGACCTGCCGATCAGGGAACTTGGATTTTTATGGTCTTTTTTTAAAAAAAAAATTGTGATGGTCTCAATGGTGCAGTGGTCAACAAAACGAATTCCAACTTGGAACAAATAGAGCATGATGACACAATGTATATCTGTATATAATAATAATATGTGATCCGTTTTAGGAAAATGAGTCATAAGTCGCAAAATACGGATTTTGAGATATCATCATATTTGAAAAGAGGAGACCAACCCGATTCCAATGAATGAAAACATTAAGGACATATAATATGTACTTTTATCTTTTAAGTTAGATATTTTTAATTTCGAAAAAAACGTTTGCAATATTTTTGGGTGACAACCAGTAAAGTAGCTAAATGTACTCAATGGGGTAATCTAACAAATGCACTGATATAATTAATAAACAGTCTTGAAATTTGGTAGATGTATTCATACAACCACAAGGACTAGACACTCCAAAAATGGAAATATTCCAACAAAGAGATCTTGTAAGTAAACGACTTTGAAAAATACCAATTTTGCGACTTGTGACTCATTTTCCTGAAACACATCACATATGTAATGTGAGGTGTGGGTGTGGCGTGGACAGTCTCTGAGAGGGCTAGAGAATGGTCACACAAGAATATATTGATGTGTTTCAGGAAAATGAGTCATAAGTCTCAAAAATAATATTTTTCAAAGTGTTTTTTTTTCACAAGGTCTCATTATTGGAATGTTCTAATTTTTGGTGGGTTGATCACTTATAGCTATATCAATTGATGTATCAAATTTCAGGACAATCTATGTAATATATCCTTTCGTTTTAAAGGTCCTCATATGGACTACATTTAGTTACTTTACTGTTTAGTGACTCCCAGAAATATTGGAAACTTTTTTTTTTCAAAAACGAAAATATCAAACTTAAAATCTAGAAATACTTATTGGATTATTAGACTGTTTACTATCATTGGAATCGGCTTGATCTCATCTTTTCAAATATAATAGTATCTCAAAATCCATTTTTTGTGACTTATGACTCATTTTCCTGAAACAGCTCACATATAGAGAGAATGCAACGAGGTGTGGGTGGGTGTTGGTGTGGCGTGGACAGTCTCTGAGAGGGCTAGAGAATGGTCACACAAGAATACTGTGAACGTATTTATTTTCGCGCAGATGCATTTTCGCGCACTAAGACATTAGACACCTTTTCGCGCGGATTTAAATTCGCGCAGCAAGGAAGTCTCACACCTTGTTTATGCAATAATTATACCTTTCGCACAGTATTTATTTTCGCTCACCAAGGTGGGTGCGTGAAAATAGCGAAAATAAATACTGCGCGAACATTAATACATTTACAGTATATAGAGAGAATGCAACGAGGTGCTAGTAATTGAATATTTGGGTCAGATTTACAGAAAATGTACAATTCACATTCACCAATCCTCTCAAATAACTCAAATTTCAGACGAAAATAAAGTTCAAAATACAGTTCAATCTAACCAAACAGATTGCTAGAATCAATGCAATGCCGAATATACTCGAATTTACCTAGTATTGGCCAAATTGCAGCCTGATTTAGCAGAATTTACTAAATGTGTACAGCTGCCAATTGGACATTTTCTAAAAATCTGACCCATTTATTGGACGAGTTGCAATCAAGTCCAATAAATAGAAAACAAAATTCGAATTCTTATTGTACACATACCATAAAAATATATTTATTGGACCCCACTTATTGCACCTCTCAAATGGAATGCGCATATAATAAATTATGTATATAGTATATATCAATCTGTATATAAATGTTTGCCTGTGCATGACCACAACTAACGTACATTTACATGTAGAAACTGCTATAAGTTTCTGTCAAACACTGTGCCTATATGGTTATCCAAAGATTAAGCCAATACAGTCTAGGCCCAAAGATGAAAGAGTCCCTTCAAACGGAGGGAAATCCTCTCGCCTCAAACTGCAAAATGCCTGGCCTGAATACTCAAAAACCAAAGTGTGACTAAATTGACTATATTCAGTATGTAAGCCTATGTACCATATATTGTTTAGGTCCAGTCCATGATAATTCAATTTTCAACCAATAACATAATCTACACTGGACATGATCGAGTGGCCCACTTCAATGGCTTCTGGGTCAGATTTTCAAAAAATGTACAATTGGCAGCTGTACACATTTAGTAAATTCTGCTAAATTAGGCTGCAGTTTAGTCAATACTAGGTAAATTCGAGTATATTCGGCATTGCATTGATTCTAGCAATCTCTTTGGTTAGGTTAAACTGAGTTTTAAACTTTATTTTCCTCTACAATTTGGGTCATTTATAAGCGGATTGGTGAAGACGAATTGTACATTTTCTGAAAATCTGACCCTTCTATGATAGTTCGTCTTCCAGGGGCTGTCAATATTTTGCCAAACGGTATTATTGCTATTATGTACGATACGTCATTACAAGGGTAAGATCATCAATAAATGCAAAGATGTATAGAGTGGGACCCCACTAATACGACCACCCTTGGGATTGAACGATTGTTGGTCGCATAGCAAAGTTGAGAGAGTCCCTTCAAATGGAGGGAAAGCCTCTCGCCTCAAACCGCAAAGTGCCATTATAATCCCATTAAGACCGCAAAATGCCATTATAATCTCATTAGAACACCCGAGTCCTAGTCCAGGAAACCGATTAGCGAAGTAGGGGTCTAATCACTGACATACCATCCTTATCTGATCTGAGGGTTTGGGCCTGGATTGTAGAGCACAAAATACAAAATGTAAATTGGCTGGTAATTTAGCTTTACAACAATTAATTCATATAAGGCCAAAAAAAAAATAGGTGTGTTTCCGATTTATCTGGCTGAAAACTAGGTTGGGGGGGGGGGGGGGTAACTTTTTTTTTTTTGTTATTTATTTTTGTTTGGTAACCTCCTCCCAGGAACTGAAAAAAATGTCTTTTTCATAACAATAGTTGTTTTGAACATGGGCCATGTGCCTTTTGACAGTTCCAGGTTAGGAAAACCCGTTTTCCTGCTTTTATAAGCTTTTTTTGTCAAAAAATCCAAAAAAAGTAAGATATGATGGGGAAAAAATCAGGTATGGTAAAAATATTTTTAGGTAGGGTAAGGTTTTTCTAGGTAGGGGGGGGGGGGGGGAATCGGAAACACACCTATTTTTTTTTTGGCCTAACTACAACTAATGACTGTATTCTAGACAACTCAATGGTTTCTTGTTACACATTTGTCTTTTATACGACAATCATCTTAGAATCACTACTGCGCAAAAAAAAATATTGTCTTTGTTTATCGCAGCAAAAGTCTAGGCTCAGAGTTGAGAGCGTCCCTCCAAACTAAGGGAAGCCTCTTGCTCCAAAGCGCAAAATGCCATTATAATGACATTAAGACCGCAAATTGCCATTGTAATCACATTAGGACGCCTACTTAAAGCCATTAGCGCAGTAAGCGTCCAATCACCGACATACAATTCTTGATCTGAGAGACTCTGAGCCTAGACGTGTGTTACTGATAGACATTATGTATTCACAGAACAACTATGCGTACAATGCGTTATTGTAGCAGTTGAATGTTTGACGTTAAGTCAACTTGGCTAAAACTCCTTATTTTACCACAGTTTATCATTGATTCATGTTAGTGAGTTTTACATTCATTGATTGTGACATTTGGATGATTTGATATTGAATATTCATGGAATTATACCGATTTTTGTTTCAAATAAAGTCGATCCTTAATTTATATCAATGTGCTTAAAATCACAGCTTTGTTCATTTATTTAGTTTAGAATTATATATTTTAGTCCACCTGTTGAATATGTTATATTATTGTTTGTGAAAATGTACAATCGCCAGCTCTACACATTTAGTAAATTGTCCTAAGATATACTGAAAAATGACAAATACTGTGTATATCTGGATATATTTGCAAGGATTGGTGAAGGCGAATTGTACATTTTCAGGCCACATAATAATCATTATTTAAGTGACTTAATTTAAATTCCCCTCTTCCTCGCTATCTCCCGTTGGTATAATTTGCCTGGGAGGTACAATAGATGACAGAACGGTCATGTTTTACATTTATATATTTATATCATTCTATGAAAGGAAACATTTGCTGACCTCATATCCAGTCAAAATTCCCTCTTATTTCTGCACGGATTTTCATACTTTCCCCTAAATTCCACCCTTTATAACCAAATTTCGTTTACATTTTCAAAATATTCTCAAATTCTGATATTAGGCCTGATTTTGTTTAAATTTTCATAAAATGAAATTCCCTACATGATAAGATTAACTTTTAGTTGTTGAATATTTTCAGCATTTTGCATTTTGCCTCCCTGCATTCATAATAGTATCATCTGATATTCCATGAAACTTGAAAGGAAATGAGCTGATTTCATATCCAGCCAAAATTCCCTTTATTTCTCATTCATTGTTATATCAAATCTGCACTCTCAGCTATCACGACTAAACAAATCTGACCAAATTCACTCATATTATCATTTATACGGCTGGATTTATCAATATTCTGCAGAATCTAAAGTGTAATCACTGAGGGAAAACAGCCACTGGTGAGCGATAATAAGTGAAGTCATCGTAAGAAAGGATTCAGGCGGGTCCTCCAAATACAAATGAGGACATTTTAGAAGCCCTGTAGCAAAAACAACTAAACAAAATTTGACAAAGATGGATTGGAAAAGAATGGAGCAAAAAGATGAAAATATTTGTTTTGACCGACGTTAACTAAGAGTGCATCTTTAACAATGATTTGAGAGTAACTCAACTGAAAACGCCTCACATTTGTCATCGGCCTCGGCCATCAGCATTTTATTTAGGGTCACCAAAATTCTTTAAAAACACCAAAATTCAACACCATGATTTGTTTCAGTTGAGTTTCCTTCAATTTGATTAATTTATATTAATTTGATTGATTATTACTAATTTTATCCAAAGTAATGATTCGTTTTTTAATTGAATCCAACCCTATTATATGTTCCTCCCTGAATGCTCCATGCTTTCAATATCATGTAAATGTATTCAGTCTAGGCTCAGAGTTGACACAGTCCCTCCAAATTGAGGGAACACCTCTCACTCCAAACCTGAAAATGCCATCAAAATCACATTAAGACGCCTACTCAAGGGCTGAGAAAGCCATTGACGCAGTAGGCGTCCAATCACTGACACCAATCATTCTTATCTGACCAGAGAGACTGAGCCTAGACTGTTATTTTGATTATGATTTTCCTATGTTTATTTATGAAGGCATTAATACATATACATGCGTGCAAACCCATATTTACTGAAGTTTATATTTGCTGCTGCTTCTGTTCGTTTTCAGTGCGGAGATTGTGAACACAGTAGAAGTTATGCTGCATCATCAGCAGGTGGCCTGCTGACCATGCTATACACGGCCCAGACACATGTACAACCAGCTACACACATTTACTATTTTTTGTATTTTAAAGTTTTTATTATTATTATTATAAGATTTTATTTCCATTTCACATTTACATACATGTTAAATCAAAAGAAGAATGGAAGTGGAATATTGTCTGTGCTAGTCACAGCTCTTCCGAATATCCCGTCGGTTATTCAGCTCGACATTATGCCTGCGTACATTTTTCTCAGAAGATGATGATTTTTTTAATTACATCAAAATTAAATAGAAAAGTAGATATATCGGCGAGGCTCAAAGTTCGTTTATTGTTCAACGTTTTCTTCAAGGAGTAAGAAACCAATCCATCCACACAGTTGTTACAAGGTGATCTTCTGAGACTTTTTTCCTTTTAAAATAAGCCAAAATAGACTACAGAAGTCGTAGTAATAGTTGAGACGATATATCGAAACCAACTACTCAATGATTAAGTGTATCAATTACATCAAGCTTATTTATGAAGGATAAGGAATGCATCGTAGGATACCCTGCAATTATATAACTAAGATCTAGATCCCTCCCTCCTTACAGCCCTCAGCTGTTGTGTGAAATAGATCCCTCCCTCCTTACAGCCCTCAGCTGTTGTGGGAAATAGATCCCTCCCTCCTTACAGCCCTCAGCCGTTGTATGAAATAGATCCCTCCCTCCTTACAGCCCTCAGCTGTTGTGTGAAATAGATCCCTCCCTCCTTACAGCCCTCAGCTGTTGTGGGAAATAGATCCCTCCCTCCTTACAGCCCTCAGCTGTTGTGTGGAATAGATCCCTCCCTCCTAACAGCCCTCAGCTGTTGTGGGAAATAGATCCCTCCGTCCTTACAGCCCTCAGCTGTTGTGGGAAATAGATCCCTCCCTCCTAACAGCCCTCAGCTGTTGTGGGAAATAGATCCCTCCCTCCTTACAGCCCTCAGCTGTTGTGTAGAATAGGTCCCTCCCTCCTTACAGCCCTCAGCTGTTGTGGGAAATAGATCCCTCCCTCCTTACAGCCCTCAGCTGTTGTGGGAAATAGATCCCTCCCTCCTTACAGCCCTCAGCTATTGTGGGAAATAGATCCCTCCCTCCTTACAGCCCTCAGCTGTTGTGGGAAATAGATCCCTCCCTCCTTACAGCCCTCAGCTGTTGTGGGAAATAGATCCCTCCCTCCTAACACCCCTCAGCTGTTGTGGGAAATAGATCCCTCCCTCCTTACAGCCCTCAGCTGTTGGGGGAAATAGATCCCTCCCTCCTTACAGCCCTCAGCTGTTGTGGGAAATAGATCCCTCCCTCCCTCCTTACAGCCCTCAGCTGTTGGGGGAAATAGATCCCTCCCTCCTTACGGCCCTCAGCTGTTGTATGAAATAGATCCCTCCCTCCCTACAGCCCTCAGCTACTGTGTGGAATAGATAACCTCATAGACTGCCAGGCAGGTTCTAACAGATTGCTTGAGGAATTTGGTTAGATTTAACCATGTCATTTCCTTTTAAATTGACAAAATATTTTGTTGACGTATATAAAAAATAAACTCACAGTCTGAATGAGGGGCATTTTGGATGAAGGGCGTGGAAAAACACCCGGGGTTGAATTATTCTGCAGATATCTCTTAAATGCCCTGGAAAAGATTGTCAGTTTCTTATCTCACACTTACACTGAAAATTAAAGTTAAAAAAACGGTGAATGATGAAACAAATACACATTAATTACATAATTTACTACTGTACAACAATAGTATAAGGGTCTAGAGAACACTGACATGGGCCTGGAAAAGTCCTGAAAAGCCTGAAATCTGAGACCAAAGTCACGGAGACTCGGAAACAAGCTTGGATTAAAGCTGCCCTCTCAGTTAAGGTCGGTCAATAACTAACATTTTCTACTTTTTGTTCCATTCTAAAGATTTCTAATTTTTGTTCTGTTCTGTTCAGGCCCATTTAAAAGTCATTTGACCAAAATTCTTAGGGTTTTTTCCAGTTGGTTTTGCTGCAGGGCTTTTTAAAAGTTCTCATTTATATTTCGGACACCTGCCAAAATCCTTTCCTACCGGAACTTCACTTATTATCGCCCAGGTTTTCTCTCGGCCAATCCAACTTGATATTCTTGCATTAAAATAGTAACAGCAGCAGAATATTCAATAATGATAGTTCAATCCTATAAGTCACAATATGTGTAAATGTGGTATGATTGTTTTTGCAATAGCTGAGAGTGCAGCGTTAACCGTTGTCTTAGATTCATGAATATGTTGCTGGTATTCTAATGGTGCATGGAATTGACATGCTATAGATATATATATGCCAATAATTTATTTGTACATATTGTTGTGATTAAAGTCTCCCATATAAACAACAATTGCGTATCTTTGTTATCTTTGTTTTGCAAGCTTTTCACACGCTTTAGTTCTTATAATTTGTTATAAAGCGACCGAAAGTTTCCCTGGAAGATTTTCCTAATTATGAAATACCGCTCGAGTTGATCTTTCTAATCTTTTGTTTGCACCACATCAGTGGTCCTTTATTTCTTATAAGGCCTACTTCATGTAATCTACTGGGCAGTTTTAGTGTTGGAAGAAATCTTAAAGACTCAGATAATACATGAAAAAATATATCAAGCAAATGACTATATACAGTTCCCAAACAACCATGCAGTATGGGTTGGGTGGGTTTGGGGGTGGGTTATTTTGTGGGTTTTTTTCAAAAGTGAGGCTCAAAATACAGCACAATATAATTAAAAATACCTCATAGTTTTCATTCTAATAAAGCAGAATTCATTACATAAAGGAGATAGACAGGAGTGCTATTGCAGGGTATTGTTACCATGCCAATTGATTAGGCAAACAAAAAATAGGTGTGTTTCCGATTTATCTGGCTGAAAAACTAGGTAGTGGGGTGGTAACTTTTTTTTTTCTTTCTTTTTTTAAACCAGAAACCAGGAACTGAAAAAAATGTTTATTTCATAACAATAGTTGTTTAAAACATGGGAAATGTGCTTTTTGAGAGTTTCGGGTTAGGAAAACCCGTTTTCCTGCTATTATAAGCTTTTTTTGTCAAAAAATCCAAAAATGTAAGATATGATGATCTTTATGATATCAAGGTCTTATATACCGATTGCATTTTATAAGATTCAACTACGTCAGGAAATGCAATTAAATGCGTATAGTTGCTAATTGTTCATGATTTTCCGATGCCCTACCGCCCTGACCCATGTCAGATACATGATAATGGAACCAATAGTATTTCTTTCAAGTTTACAAACCATTGAAGCTGATGTCTTCACAAACACATACATCATGCCCTTGTTCTCCAATTCCCAGCGTGGGAAATTGTCTAGTGAGGGAAGTTAGCATGTAATGTTTACCTTTTAAGGCTATCCTCAGCCAAATCTGCGCCGAGTTTGTTTATGTTTACTATCTGCTGTGGTATAATTTAATCTGGGTATTTTTCTGACTGTAGCAGGAAGATACAGTGTGTTTACAGAACTACTGAGGCTCCAGGGAGCAGTACTTAGTGCGTAGTACGCACAACAGTAAACAAGACGTAGTAGAAGTGCACAGTCATTCTCTTCTAAGAAACTATATAGAGAGGCACAGGGCTGATGGCATTCTAATTATATTAGTATACATGTATACATGCATGTATACATCCATATGCATGCCTACATGTATATATGCATGCGCATGCATGCACATATACATGTACACATGCATACATATGCATGTATGTATACATGTACCCATGCATGTATACATGTACATATACATGCATGCATATGATATATACATGCATATATACATGTACACATACATATATATGCATGTATGTATACATGTACACATACATGCATGTATACATGCACATATACATGTATGTATATGATATATACATGCATGCATATATACATGTACACATACATCTATGCATGTATGTATACATGTACACAACATGCATGTATACATGTACATATACATGCATGTATACATGTACGCAGGTATACACATCTGGTGGCATTTATTGCTTCTTTATAATCTGGCGCCAACTTTGTGTCTGAAAATGGAAACACATGCCTTTGCCATTGGCTCTCAATCATTCCACAGTGTCCTGTACATATGGCTTTTATATTAAATGTATTCAATAGGGGGATTTGCATAGCCGCCATTTTGAACCTTGATTCGCATGGAATTATGGAACTTGGGATACAGTGTAAAATCTATAGAAAACATGACAAGTTCAGCATGCTCTTTTTTTTTAAAACTTTATTTATACTGGTCTCTACTGTCAATATCCATATGTTATACATGTTTCCATCACACAACTCCCCATCTTTCCCATCATGCATTTGGGTTTTCATAGATCATATATATAAATATGATATTTGTGAAAATATTCTTGAAATTTTAGATAAAGATTTTGCCAAATATTTGTTCGTCAGACTCCATCCCAGCATGCACTGTAACAGGTATGCGCAGTGGCACATGCAAATCCCCTATAGGGGAGTTGCATGTCTCACTGTGCATGTCTACTGCAGTGCATGCTGGGATGGATTCTGATGAAATCTGATATACAAATATTTGGCAATATTTCATCGAAAATTGCAAAAATGTTTTCACCAATATCACAGCTTGTATAAATCATCTATGAAAACCAAATGCATGATGGGAAAGATGGAGGCTTGTCTTATGGAAAATGTATAACACATGGATATTGACATTATAACAAATAGTCCATGCGGAACATGGCATGTTTTCTATAGATTTTATACTGTACCATTAGTCCCATAATTCCATGCGAATCAAGATTCAAAATGGCGGCTATGCAAATCCCCTATTGTGGCATCAATTCTATCAACTATATTCTTTATGGGAATGCAATGTGAATGTGCAATGATATTTCCCAGGGCGTCTGGGAATCTATATCAATCCATAACAAAAACAATAATTGTTTATTTTGCCGTCACCGTGGGACACAGATTGGTTAGAGTTTCAGAGAATACACAGAAATAACATTATTTTGTCTTCCTAGCCATAGCAAACGAAAGTTATTGGTAACCCAATTCTTGATGATTTTACCAGATGTTTATGTGGAATGCAATAAGTAGGTAGTATGAAACAGGTTATCTTCTGACATTGCCACTCTGAGTGGGAAAGATAACCTTATAGTTTGTATTCCTTTTCTCTGTGGGTCGGATTCTCTGAAAATGCACAATCTACAGTTCTACACATCTCTCAAATTCTGCTAAATTAGAGTGGACAATGATAAATACTGAGTATATCTGAGTGTATTCTGTATTGTATTCATTCAATAAATCTCTCTGATTATGTAGAACTGTATCTTAGCTTATCTTGAACAGGATTTTCGTCTTAAATTTGGCTTATTTGAGGGGATTGAAGGCCAATTGTGATGTGTTTCAGGAAAATGAGTCATAAGTCGCAAAATTGATATTATTCAAAGTGATATATTCCCCAAATCTCTTTGTAGGAATTATTTCATTTTTGGTGTGACTAACGCGGGATGAAGTATGAATACCAAATGAGTACCAAAATGCAAGACAGTGTATCAAATATTGTCATGCATTTATAGGGTCATCCCATAGAGTATATTTAGCTACTTTAATAGTAATTGTCCACCTAACAATATTGAAACTTTTTTTTTCAGAAATGAAAATATCAAACATAAGATATAGAAATACGTATTAGATGCCCTTAATGTTTGCATTCATTGGAATCCCCTTGGTCTCATCTTTTCAAATATGATAATATCACAAAATCTAATTTTTGCGACTTATGACTCATTTTCCTGAAACACGTCTCAATTGTGGCCCATATCACAACAACCCTGTTTATATCCTGCTAAAATTATCTCCAGTGGTGATTCCCCCAACATTCTTTATGTGGGTCAGATTTTCTGAAAATGTACAGTTCAACTTCACCAATCCTCTCAAAAAAACAAATTTCAAACGAAAATTAAGTTCAAAATACACTTCAACCTAACAGATTGCTAGACCCACTGCAATGCTAAATTTATACACTTGAATTTACCTAGTATTGACCAAATCGCAGCCCAATTTAGCAGAATTTACTAAATGTGTACAGCTGCCAATTGTACATTTTCTGAAAATCTGACCCATGTACATGTATGAGATCAACAAGTGTCTGCGTGATAATCTGCAGGAAACACTTTGTCTAAGTGTTGTATTAAAGGATATAAATTATGTAAACATTAAATTATGTGATGATGATATTCTTTCTCTGATTGGCTTTTACTGAGGGAATTTGCCAGGTGCCGTCGTGCACAGGGGAGGTATAAATGAAAGTTAAATGGTAGAAGCTAGAACGATGACAATATACATAAGAATAATATGACAATTTGAGCTAGGTTGTAATAATGATAATATTAAACATATTGACCTGCATTAATACGCGTTAGACAATACTAAGCATTTATAGCAATCTTTGAGCATTACAACAGTAAGGGAGATGGCCACAGCTGCCTGATATATTTAAAAATGCTGCATATTAACTGACTCAAATGCCGACAGAAACCTAGGGAAACAAGCTAGGGAAACCCTGGGTATTTATTACCCAGTATATGTTCCCAGTAGTGTATTAATATGATTTGAATATTTGTTATATTTTAAATAAAGATAGTGGGATATTAACATGTGGTTTCTACACAAACCACACTGTGCGGATCAGCATGCTGCAGATGTGGTAACTAGCTAAGTTATTATATAAATTCCTAAGCAACATTCAGGTTATATTGGTCTAGTATTATAGTAGGAATACAATAGTGTGGAGTACAAGGTGGACTGTACAGGAATAGGTTGAAAAATAAAGGCCCTTGTCCACTAAGCCAATTCTCATGCTATTTGATGGACAGGGGCCTGCGGCACAAAATCGCATGAGGAGCAGCTTAGTGGACCAGTAAATATGAGAACTTAATCTTGTTGGTATTCCAGGAAGATTTGATAAGACACAGAAGGTTTTCATTACGTATTGTATGCATGGAAAACTATAATATTACATACAATAATGTGATAACTAGCATCAAGTGACGATGAAAACATTATGCAAATTCAAATTGTTTCGAACCAGGGGGCCATTCGAGAACATAAAGAAAAGAGGATTGGATTTTGTCCTCCATTTAATTAATAATATATATATAATATATTACCACGCGTGTTCATCACTGACTAAAATACAATGTATTACATAGCCAATGAGACTCTGATTATAAATATGCTCCTTAGGTTCAAGTTTGTACATCAAAACAGTAAATAGGATGTTCAGAGTGCATACAAACCAATGGGTATATAAGAGTGATTATATATGCTTGTTAATGATTATAATTTGGATATATAGTATTCTAGTGATTTCAGATATATAGTAATCAATGATGACTGACACATGTAAATATATTGGTGATTATCAAATGTATAGGTGATCATATATGTATGTATAGGTGATTACACTGGTACCCATATATATAGGCACATGGTGGGTGGGGGGTACACCAATACCTAGTACTTGCATTTATGGCATGAAATGCAACACAAATAACGACTAATCAGCTGCATGACTGTCCCTAGGATGAGCACTCTCATTTACAATTATTCATATCGGTGTACACCGAAATCCCACTACTTTAAATACGGCTCTTTTTTAACTGATTAAACAAGTGAAATCCTCGAATATGTTATGAGTACGCATGGCCTATGTAGGTACTTAAAGAAACAAACAGTTCACATTATTAATCCTTTTCTCCCCCAAATTGCCCCTACACAACAGCAAAATGTATAATGTAGGAACATCCAATGCTGGAACAGTGTAATATTATGATGCTACACCGTAGGGTGTAGTATGGTAAATGTACATATTAATACACATTATAATATTATAATAGGGTATCATGGTAATACATATCAAGTCTAGGCTCAAAGATGAGAAAGTCCCTTCAAACGGAAGCAAAGCCTCTCGCTCCAAACCGCAAAGTGCCATTATAATTTCATTAGGACCGCATAATGTCATTATAATCCCATAAGGACGCCTAGGAAACAGTTAGCACAGTAGGCGTCCAATCAGTGACATACCATTCTTATCTGATCTGAGAGACTTTGATCCTAGAATGTGCATATATATGTATTTATAGATATTTATGTCCGTATGTATGTGGCCTGGTGCTATATTGTGCAGGGACCGTACTGAGATCATCCATCCTATGTGAAACTGCGTGCTGTCTGTTATTGTTATTGTTATTGTTCCGGAGATATACATACGTAATTGCCATTGTTTACTTAAAGCGTTCTCAGATATTACATCTTACCTACGTATTTAATCATCCAACAACGTGGGTAAAAGTTGTAGCTGTCTCATCAGGATGTTCCCAGGACCGTTTTCAAACATTGTGACAAGTTACATAATCATGATATTCCTTGAATATGAGCGGGATACATTTCATATGGCACGTTAACTATATGCTTTGTAGATGTGTATTTCAAGATTTTTACTCAGCATAAAGATTATGTAAAATACACTATTCCTGGGTTTGGACCTAAACCATGTAACATTACCTAATTAATCTTTCTTGAATATGAGTGGGATTCCACTCATATTAGTATTAGTTCATGATATCCCGTTAGCAATATGCTTTGTGGATGTTTTGTATTTAAAGATTTTTACTCAGCATAATCATTATATTATGTCAAGTACACTATTCTTGGTCTATGCTGATTTAAATATAAACAAAAAATGGGGTCAATTTCAGTCTAGGCTCAAAGATGGAATAAGAGAGTCCCTTCAAACTGAGGGATCTTTATTCAGCATAAACATTATGTAAAGTTCACTATTCTTGGTCGTCTCTGCTGATTCAAATATAAAGTAAACAATGTTGATGAGAGAGTCCCTCAAACTGAGGGAAAGCCTCTCCAGTCTAGGTCCAAAGTTGAGAGAGTCCCTCCAAACTGAGGGAAAGCCTCTCCAGTCTAGGTCCAAAGTTGAGAGAGTCCCTTCAAACTGAGGGAAAGCCTCTCCAGTCTAGGTCCAAAGTTGAGAGAGTCCCTTCAAACTGAGGGAAAGCCTCTCCAGTCTAGGTCCAAAGTTGAGAGAGTCCCTTCAAACTGAGGGAAAGCCTCTCCAGTCTAGGTCCAAAGTTGAGAGAGTCCCTGCAAACTGAGGGAAAGCCTCTCCAGTCTAGGTTCAAAGTTGAGAGAGTCCCTTCAGACTGAGGGAAAGCCTCTCCAGTCTAGGCCCAAAGTTGAGAGAGTCCCTTCAAACTGAGGGAGAGCCTCTCCAGTCTAGGTCCAAAGTTGAGAGAGTCCCTGCAAACTGAGGGAAAGCCTCTCCAGTCTAGGTCCAAAGTTGAGAGAGTCCCTTCAAACTGAGGGAAAGCCTCTCGCTCCCAACCGCCAAAGTGCCATTACACTCCCATAAGGACGCCTAGGCTTTGGCCAGGGAACCATTAGCGCAGTAGGCGTCCAATCACTGATATACCATTCTTATCTGATCTTAAAGGCTTTGAACCTAGACTGTGTCCATCATTAGTATTATGGACACAAAACAAACAACATCCGAACAGCATGAAAACATGAGCGTCAAAAAGCAATCAAAACTGTCCAATTTCTTGAGCTACACAAATAGATCATTCCACAGCATGTTATTACATTTGGTTTTTTTATCATGTTTTTATTCAGGAAATTAACAACATGAGGCCACGCCGAAAAACATTCATGGTAGATAGTGCGTTTTTTCATGTAACTGTTAAATATCTATTGGCCTTAAATGAATGAAAAAAAACCACAAAAAAACAATTTATGACAATCTCACCCCAGGGGTTATTTTCCTTATGCCCTGCAAAAAGTACTAGTATTCTACATCGAGGTAATCTATTAATTGCACACCAAAGTTTTATGTATTCTATCAGTACCCTATACATTTTATACTTAACAAATTAAATTAGATTAAATTCAAATTTAGATATTATGCAAAAGCTAAAATTTAATTTGGTAAGGTGAATTATACAATATCCCACAGGATGCTGGATGAAATAATGAATGAAAAAATGGGATGAGATGAAGGTTGAATATTGAGAAATGATGAAATAGGTACACTGTAAAACTCCCCAACGGGGCGAGTGTCAGTGACAGGCAATATCAACTGTCAATGAAAGGTGCAACCGATGGTCAAGACCAGCCCGCTGGACAATGACTGTCTATATGGTCAGAGACAGGTGACCCGACCAAACAACGGTCAGGGGCCTGCGCATGAAAAAATGATCTATGCTCATGTAAGAATTAATTCTATTAATTAGTTCTAATTCAGGGTTGCGCTCATTAGTTCTAATTCAATAATCATGTTTCTCTTACATAAACTGTGACTGTGACTGGCACCTCTGCTGCCAGCCATTGACAGTCGGATTGAGCCCAAATGACCGTCGGTCAGTAATACAGTGTAGCTAGTGTAATGTTTTAAACATGAAGTTTAAAACCTGGTTTAAAAGTACATGTGTACATACAAGTGCACACACACGTACACAAAAGAAAAACCCTGGGAGACAAGCTGAACATTGTGGTTAGTTCTTTGGAATCATATCATCAATCTGCAATAACTCTCCCAAGGTCTACAGTACCTAAAGAGGTCAGATCGTCGGAAAATGTACAATCGGCAGTTCTACACATTAAGTCAATTATTGTGCTAAATTAGACTGGAAAATGGTCAATTCTAGGTATATCTGCGTATATTTGATATTGCCTTGATTCAGACAATCAGTTTGGCCATGTTGGACTGTATTTTGAACATCATTTTTTTCTTAAATGTGATCCGTTTTAGGAAAATGAGTCATAAGTCGCAAAATATGGATTTTGAGCTATCACCATAATTATTTGAAAAGATGATATCAAGCCGATTCTAATGATAGTAAACACTAGGACACCTAATAAGTATGTCTGTATTTTAGGTTTGATATTTTTATTTTTGAAAAAAAAGTTTGCAATGTTTCTGGATGGGTAATTACTAGTAAAGTAACTTAATATACTCCATAAAAAGGCATTCAGAACGCAAGGATATATATAATACAATGTCCCAATTTGATACATGTACTTATATGACTATAAGTGCTAAACCCTCTAAATATCAGAACATTTCAACAGAGTGATCTTGTGAAAAAAACACTTTGAAAAATATCAATTTTGCGACTTATGACTCATTTTCCTGCAACCCATCAAAAATGTGGTTTATTTGAGAAGATTAATGAAGGTGAATTGTACATTTTCGGGTGACTTGACCCAAAGGCTTGTGGTTACCATGGTGATGTTCTCCCTAATCGTGTCATCCATCACAAGATGTAATGACATGCTGCTGCCTGTGGTAATGTGGCATTCTTTGCTTGGAAATAATACAACTTCTATTTCCCATGCAAATGATATTGCTTAAAGCTGTATTCTCAGCTATTGGGACAACAGAAATCTTACCAAATTCACTCATATTATTATTATCATAGGATTGAATGCATCCATATTCTGCTGTTGGTATATGTTAATGGGTAAGAATTTCAGAAAATGTACAATTCAACTTTGCCAATCTTCTCAAATAACCCAAATTTCAGACGAAAATAATGTTCAAAATTCAGTTCAAATTAACTAAACAGATTGCTAGAATCAATGCAATGCCAAATATACTCGAATTTTCCTAGTGTTGGCCAAATCGCAACCTAAATTAACATAATTTACTAAATGTGTACAGCTGTACATTTTCTGAAAATCTGACCCTTATACAAGAAGTTGAAGTGAAAACGGCCGCCGGCTCAAATGACTTTAGATGGGTTGGAAAAGAACGGATCAGAAAATTAAATTGGCCGAAAGCAGATTATTTGCAACAGTTTATAATCTATAAATAGTTTATAATCCCATCCAGGACCAGAAAGCAATATGGCACTTGCATAGCCGCCATTTTGAATCTTGATTTGCATGGAATTATGGGACTAATGGTACAGTATAAAAACTATAGAAAACATGCCATGTTCAGCATAGAATATTTATCAATGCTCTAATATCAATATCCATGTGTTATATATTCCAAGGCCCATCGTTCCCATCATGCATTTGGTCTTCATAGCTCATTTATGAAAGCTATGATATTGGTGAAGAAACATTCTTGCAATTTTCGATAAAAATGTTCCAAAATATTTGTATGTCAGATTTCATCAGAATCGATCTCAGGATGCATTGTACAGACATGCGCAGTGGCACATGCAACTCCCCTATTAGCGCAATAGGCATCCAATCACTGACTATGGTATCTTATCTGAGAGGCTGTGAGCCTAGACTGAACAAAGTCTTTATGTTCTCGAGTAATTGCTTTATTGGATACCAGTAAATGCGGCACAGAGAAGTTCTAGCTGTTATCAGATAAGAGCAGGAAACAATGACCAGGAGCGGATAGAGTGCTCACTAAGTCCCCTTCACACTATATGGGTCAGATTGTCGGAAACTGTACAATCAGCAGCTCTACACATTTAGTAATTTCGGCTAAATTAGGCTAAAACATGGTTAACATTACATATATCTGAGCATATTTGGTATTGCCTTGACTTGAAAGATCTGTTTGGTTGTGTTGGACTGTATCTTGAACCACAATGTTGTCTTTAAATTTGGTTTATTTGAGAGGACTGGTGAGAGCGAATTGTACATTTTCAGATGGCCATTTACAATAACCCATTTACAAACTTCCTCCCAGGGAAGGAAAGTCCATGTACGGCCATTGACCGTATCTCTACAATGGTTTCAAGTGTGTTGTACGAGTAGATCTAAAGCCAGAGCCCCAGGGGGCATGTGAGCAAATACTTCCTGGATACTATGAAGTAAATCCCAACAACTGCCACTGTTTTATGAGATACACGCAATTGGTTTTTCTAACGTTTTTCTATTCCTAGACTCTTGGACTTCCATATTGGGAAGTAATGTATGAATGATTTCCTATCATGTTATTGCCAGTATGCAAGTGTCCCCTATTTAGTTATTAATGTATAAGGGTCAGATTTTCAGAAAATGTACAATTCACCTTCACCAATCTCATCAAATAACCCGAATTTCAGACAAAAATAAAGTTCACAATACAGTTCAACCTAACCAAACAGATTGCTAGAATCAATGCAATGCAAAATATACTCAAATTTACCTAGTATTGACCAAATTGCAGTCTAATTTAGCAGAATTTACTAAAAGTATACAGCTGCCAATTGTATATTTTCATAAGGTGAAAGTTGTGCATTTATTACAATCTTTGTAGAGGACCTTTTGTAGAGGACAATATAACTGCAGTCCTTGACTGAAGATGATTCTCTACAATGGTTACAATTATAATTGATATTACCAAAATTAGGAGAACTATTGTTATTCCTAAGATTCCAATAGATAATATACATGTCCACCATCTTGAATCTCGATTTGCATGGAATTATGGGAGGTCAGTTGTATGTCAGTGTAAAGTCCAAGCAAACATGTTATGTTCAGCATGGGATATTTAACAATGATCACATGTAAATAGCCATGTATTTTACATGATTCCATAATACATGACTTCATCTTTCCCATCATGCATTTGGTTTTTATAGATCATTTACACAAGCTATGATATTTGTGAAAAGATCCTAGCATTTATTTTTATACAAATTTTGCTATGTATTGTCAGATTTGAACTGAATCGATCCCAGCATGCACTGTAATAGACATGCGCAGTGGCACAAGCAAATCCCCTATTGGAAGGAGCAATCAGCCCCTAGTTCACCTCCCAAATAAACCTACACAGAAATAATATATACTTACTGGAAATAAATAACTAACCCAATTATCTATTTCGTCTTTAGTCTCTTCCCTACCCGAGTGCGTGAGTGAGTGAGATATCAAGGGCGAGAGAGCTGAGAGGGAGGCAGTTTATGATCATACCCAGGAAATAGAGATAGAGAAGAAGGGAGAGAGACAGAGAAAAGAGACAGAAAGGCAGTTTATGTCATACCCAGGAAATAGAGATAGAGAAGAAGGGAGAGAGAGACAGAGAAAAGAGACAGAAAGGCACTTTATGGTCATACCCAGGACCATCCTTCCCTACCCGATGTGCATTGGTAGAACTGCTGACCAGTGACATAACTGCAATCCGCTCAAAAAAGCAGTTCTGCACCTGGTTCTGCACCTGGTGAAACATGCATCATCTGATGCGATTCAAAATGCATATCAAAGTTATGTCTCTAAATCAGGTGTAAATATGCTGCATGCAGTTAACATTTTAACAAGTGATAAACATGCAAACAGTTGGTCCGATATAGAATATTTGGACCTGTCCTTACCCTGCAATTTACTAACCCAATTATCTGTTTCATCTTTATTCTTTTCCCTATCGCTATTTGCTAAACAAAGAGACACAACCACATGCACAAAGGTCTAAAAACCATACAAAGGAAGGAATAGACATTGATTAACTGTATTTGTATTATCTCATTTTTTTAGGGTCATCAGGATGTAGAGTTGTATATATGAAATTGTAACACTGATATCATATGTAGGAAAAGTATTGAAATAAAAATAATACTAACTCAATTACTTGTTTTTATCTTTATTCTCATTCCTATTGCTTCCACTGTGGAACAACAGTAAGTACATAAGTTTCCCTAACTCAGTACAACCGCGGGACAGCGTGGACCGTACATCCAGCATCTATAACGATGAGGACAACAACAGTGCTGTGACCAACTGTGATGCTGCTAACAGTCTAACACCTGAGGTTAGTTGGTTTATCTTTAACTAGCAAAATACCAGATTATGATTTGAAGTTAGAAAAAGCAGTAATAACTACAGCAAAGTTATATATAATGAGATTAACATGTTGATTTGTTCTAATAGTGGAACTCCACTAGAGGAAAAACGGCGCTAACAAATGTTTTTGTTACCCACTAATTTGTTGCAACAAATATCCATACAGAAACAACAGTTCCCAGAGAATGTGGCAACACATAGATCTGACACTCCTCCATTTGCATTTTCATTGCAAACATGAAATGAACTGTTGTTAGTGGGCAACAAGAAAATTTGTCGCCGCCGTTTTTCCTCTAGTGGAGTTAATCTAATTTTACATAAATATCTGACCGCGATGACAATAAGATAAGATGTTTTTCTTTTTTCTCTCCATGAAAACCTAATGATTATGTGATGGCACCTATAGTGGTGATATACAAGATTCAGGCACAGATTCCGTTTTTTTTTGTTTTTTTTTTTAAAGATTTTATTTCCACTGGGTACAGCACCTGCCATGGTGATAGGATGTTCTGGCGTAACCCAGCTTTTGAAAAACATAGATACATTTGTACATAGACAAATGAATGGATGGAGAGTTTAGTAAGAATATTATGATTTCAATAATGGTTTAGTTTCTTACCATTGTATTAATATTTAAGTTTGCTATTCCTACAGGTGAAGTTCCTCTCCCCGGGGCACTATCAGCGCTTAGACAGTGGTGAGTTCTCACGTAGTGACTTCAGCAGTAACGAGTCGCTCTCAGCGCGGTCGCCCCGCATGACAAGGCGCTCGGTGTCCTGCATGGGCGCTGACATCACTGGACTTGTCCGCAGAGTGAAGAATATGAGGGTAGCCCTCACCCCAGAAACATGCGTCTAATGAGTATTCACAGATGCATTATATTTAGGCCTACATTCGTGATTTTTGCCCCGTCAGATTATGTGTATAATAATATATATGTAGAACAAGTGATATGATGTGTTTAATTCAAAACCATAACTAACCATGTGATGCAACTCCCAGTTATGTGTACAATCAGTAGAAAGTGCTAGGGTTTAGCCCAGGGTGTTATAATAGCAAGGCAATCTTCAGTTTACAGTTAAATTCAATATAGCTACAGTTAATGGTATCAGCAGACCAACCTTGACTTTTTACATCATAACGATACGATAACGATTACTACAACATCAATACAACATACGATAACAAATTTCAGGAGCAACGGTCCCCAAGGCTGTAACTCATGGTTACTGACCAATACATTGGTCTGTAAGCTAGATTTAGTAACACTGACTAGGCAGAATGTTGTATACACTATTCTGCCTATTCAGCTTTGGCCTTATCAGCAAGGTAATATAATTCAGCATATAGATATAATGAAGCTTGATTAATGAAGCTGATAATTACTATAGGAAGTGTGCAGTCGTGTGATCTGGTCTATTGTACAGGATATTATTTGCCAATTTCTAATTAATTTCTCAATGTGATGGGCAAAAATTGTGAATGCAGTTTTAAAATATTAATTATTGATGGTATTGATGAACCTTAGAATAATGCTGTTATAGGCCTGGGCGTTGGCAAATGTACAATTAATTAAAATAATTAATTATTTATTTTGCTTAGACTACCAAACAGAACAACACAGGTAGTATTCAGATTTCAAATCTGGTCCTCCAGTACATGCCTCTAGACTATTAGATGTTTTTTTGTTTTTTGGGGGGGAAAAAGTTTTATCTCCCCATGATTTCACAATTGTGATACCTTTCATGTAGGGAAGATTGAAAACATATGAATATTGTTCGTCATGGAAACAAGAAAAAAAATAATTTAGGGTTGATCTACTTTTAGTGTGGTTTGGGTGAGGGTTCCCATTGGGAGTCTTCTGGCTCCATCAGGAGTACCATTTCTGGCACCATCGATAGTACCATTTTGTTCATTTTAACAATATTAATGTAAGATATTTATGTAAATCACCTTCACCAATCCTCAAAAATCCTCAAATTCAAGACAAAATTATTGTTCAAAATACAGTTCAACATAACCGAACAGACTTTCTGAAACAATGCAACACCAAATATATACCCACATATACCTAGTAATAGCAATGTGTTAATGTGCTAATTCAGCAGAATTTTACTAAACTGTGTAGAGCTGCTGATTGTACATTTTCTAACGCCTTGGCCCGCATCTAGACTATTACTCTGAGGGTGAACAAACTTGATAATTGACGATTGCATTTATCTTGGTCAGCCGTGTTTTGCATAATATATTTGGCCAAATGTGATGTGTTTCAGGGAAATGAGTCACAAGTCGCAAAAATGGTATTTTTCAAAGTGTTTATTTTACAAGATCACTTTATTGAAATGATCTTATTCTTGGGGAGTTTATCACTTATGGATATATCGATCGATGTATGAAATTTTAGGACAAGGTATGTAATATATCTTTTCGTTTTAAAGGCCCTCATATGGACTATATTTAATTACTTTACTGTTTACTGCCCCCCAGAAATATTGGAAACCTTTTTTTTTTTCAAAAAAGAAAATATCAAACTTAAAATCTAGAAATACTTATTAGATTATTAGACTGTTTACTATCATTTGAATCGGCTTGATCTCATCTTTTCAAATATAATGGAATCCCAAAATCTATTTTTTGCGACTTATGACTCATTTTCCTGAAACACGTCACAAATAATAGTGACTGGTATTCAATGTGTTTTGGTGGGGCGAACGCTTCCCCCACATTACATTTCAAGATTATGTATCAGAATTGCTCGCGATCAATTTTTTTCTATAATCATATGATGGGTACACTCTCTTTTCATCGCTAAACAAAACAAGTTCGTAGACAGTCTAGGCTCAGAGCTGAGATAGTCCCTTCAAAATGAGGAGGGAAAGCCTCTCGCAGTCTAGGCTCAGAGCTGAGAGAGTGCCTTCAAACTGAGGAAAAGCCTCTCGCTCTAGATCACAAAATGCCATTAGAATCCCCATTAGGACGTCTACTCCAGGGCCAGGAAAGCCATTAGCGCAGTAGGCGTCCAATCACTGACATGTCATTCTTATCTGATCTGATCTGATGTGAGTCTAGACTAGTAGACACAGGTCACCAAGTGATACTATGATCGAGATGTTCTATTCATCCCTAAATATATGCAAAATAGCTAATTGTCATGTGAATAATATGTGTCAAGTAGAAAAATCCAATAATCATAATCATGGAGAAATCGCCAGAAAATGTACAATTCACCTTCCCCAATCCTCTCCTATAACCCAAATTTAATACAAAACTGGGGTCAAAAGTTCAATTCAACATAACCAAAGAGATTGTTTGAATCAAGGCAATATCAAATATACTCAGATATACCTAGTATTTAACATTTTGCAGTCTAATTTAGCAGAACTTATTAAACGTGTAGATCTCCCGATTGTACATTTTCTGAAAATCTGACCCTCATACTAGATACTGGAGAATGCCATGCCCATATAAGGAAACGAGTTTCACTCAGACTTTGGTGCAATGAAGCTTATCAGTAAATGGGTCAGATTTTCAGAAAATGTACAATTTAACTTCGCCAATCTTCTCCAATAACCCAAATTTCAGACGAAAATAAAGTTCAAAATACAGTTCAACCTAACCAAACAGATTGCTATAATCAATGCAATGCCGAATATACTCGAATTTACTTAGTATTGACCAAATCAGTGTAATTTAGCAGAATTTACTAAACCTGTACAGTTGCCAATTGTACATTTTCTGAAAATCTGACCCATTTATCAAACCAATCTTCCACTTTGATTAAAGTGTTGCTCTTTTGGTGTCACCTCATTCATTAGATTCATGTAATCATTAAATTCCCGTAAGTGACCCATCTGAAACCCGATACAGGGATGACTGTCTAGTTCTGAGATAATGACTTGGTGAAAAATATTTTTAGCACAGAATTTCTAGAAATGATTCCATAGACTTTCTAAGCCTGATACAAGACTGTCATACATGCTAACGTGGCAGAAAATAAATAAATAAATCAAGATTTAATCATTCTTTGAACCATATTACATGTATTCACCAATAGCCACCTCCCCTATATTGTAACGTATATCTCTATCACTTCCATGCAGTTGTATTGATGGAGAATATAATCTTATGATTATTCTCCACTAGATTGTAAGGGCTAGTGTTGCAAGCGATTTGTGTGAGGAAATGTCTAATAGTAGGTCTCACAAATTATCCAGTCTGTGAGTGCAGAACGGGCCTTTCCCCCTAGGACCTTTCCCTGGACCTTTCCCCCTAGAACATCCACCTGGACCTTCCCGCTGGAGCCTTCCCACTCGACTTTCCCCCTTGGACCTTTCCCTGGGACATTTCCCCCTTGGACCTTTCCCCGGGACATTTCCCCCTAGGACCTTTCCCAGGGACATTTCCCCTTGGACCTTTCCCAGAGACATTCCTCCTAGGACCTTTCCTCCCTAGGACATTTCCTCCCTAGGACCCTTCCCTGCGACCTTTCGTTCCTAGGACGTTTCCACGCTGGGACCTGTTCCCCTAGGACGTTTCCCCTAGGACCTTTCACCCCCTGGGACATTTCCTCCCTGGGACCTTTTCTCCCAGGACCTTTCCCCCTGGACATTTCCATCTGGACCTTTCCCCCTGGACCTTGCGCCCAAGGACATTTCCCCTTGGACCTTCCCCCTGGATATTTCCTCCTAGGACTTCCCCCCTAGGAGCTTTCCCCACAGGACATTCTCCCAAGGACCTTTCCCTCTGGACCCCCCTGAATATTTCCTGGGTCCCAGGACCTTTCCATCTGGACCTTCCACCTAGGACATTTCCCCTTGGACATTTCCCCTTGGATATTTCCCCCAGGACTCCCCCTAGAAGCTTTCCCCACAGGACATTTCCCCCCTAGGTAAAAGTATATAAGAGCTGGATGAGTGCCCCATGTGACCCTGACCTAGGGTCAAGCTGGTGTTCTGGTAATGTGTGAACCTCCTATTGTATTATCCAGGATCACGTGTTGTTAGTGGATCACTTGATGCTTGCAATCTAGTGGAAGGCACTTAATATCAAACAAATCATTGAAATCTTTTCACTCCCTCGATGCCTCTGCTAACGGCCATGTTTTGCTCCCATCCCGCACTTGCCAACACATAATGCAGTTCATAATGACAATGAATACTTTAAACTAATCCATTGTAATGTTGATTCACTGCGAGTGATGACTTTATGTACAGTCAAAAATTGATGTTAAGTGTATGGGGGTTATTTAACATCACGATGCTTATATGAGATGTGTTTCAGGAAAATGAGTCATAAGTCGCAAAATTGATATTTTTCAAAGTGTTTTTTTCACAAGATCACATTATTGGAATGTTCTGGTTTTTGAAGGGTTCATCACGTATACCTCTATCAATCGATGTATTAAATTTCAGGACAATCTATGTAGTATATCTTTTAGTTTTAAAGGTCCTCATATGGACTAAATTAAGTTACTTTAATGTTTATTCACCCTAGTAATATTGGAAACTTTTTTTTCAAAAACGAAAATATCAAAGAAATACTTATGAGATTATTAGACTGTTTACTATCATTGGAATCGGCTTGATCTCATCTTTTCAAATATAATAGTATCTCAAAATCTATTTTTTGCGACTTATGACTCATTTTCCTAAAACACATCACATATTGGGTAAAAAATTACAACAACGTCAACTATACGTAATCAATGTGTTCAAACCCATGTTGCCAATATGTATCTGCTGCTAAATTTGAATTGTAATGTGATTATATTATATAATAATATACTTGTTTTTGCTCTAACAGAACAAGTGCTATACATGCTATAGTATTGCACCATATAGGTGCTTCCCTCGATGGTGATCGGGAACATTTAACTTGATATATAGCTCACCTTATGTGTGTATGCCAATTATCTTATCAAACAAGGTCATGCAGTATCAAGTATTTGTGACAAAAAAGGCGAGATAAAAATACACTATTTACACACAATACCATATATGGATGTGTTGCAGGAAAATGAGTCACAAGTCGTAAAATTGATATTTTCCAAATTGTTTTATTTGCAAGGTGTATTTGTTTTCATTTTTGGGGTGCTTAATTTTTTTAATTTTTTTTTGAACATATCTTTATTCAGGGAATATAAGCTGGCATATGCCATAACTATTAGTGTATAAGGATCGGGCTGTCTGTACCATGAGTAGACTTATCAAATTTAAAGAGACTGTACAAAATATATCCATGCATTTAGTACTTTAATAGTAAATGTCCACCCAGAAATATTGCAAACCTTTTTTTTTTCACAAAAATAAAAATATCAAACTTAAAATATAGGAATATTCATCATTAGATATCTTTCTGGTTACTATGATTGAAATCGGCTTGATCCCATCTTTTCAAATATGATGATATCTGAAAATCCATTTTCCTGAAACATATCACATATTGGCTGAAGAGGCGCAAGTGTGTCAGATTTTCAGAAAATGTACAATTCAACTTCCCCAATCCTCTCAAATAACCAAAATTTCAGACGAAAATTAAGTTCAAAATACAGTTCAACCTAACCAAACAGATTTCTAAAATCAATGCAATGCTGAATATACTCGAATTTACCTAGTATTGACCAAATTGCAGCATTATTTAGCAATATTTACTAAATGTGTACAGTTGCCAATTGTACATTTTCTGAAAATCTGACCCACATATTGGCTGAAGAGGCGCAAGTATTTGTTTGTGAGGTAAAGGCACTGGAGGCATGAACAGGCTGTAACATTGATAACAGATATCAAGTTGATAGCAGGTTTATTTTTTAGTCTATGGATGAAACCTAGTGATAAGTATATCACGAAACATCCTATTTCCTGCATGTTATCAAGTACAAACCAGTTATAATGATTTACCCCAAACGGCCTTGTGTTGACTTATCTCATTGTTAAGGACTTTAGGCTTGTTTATCATCTTGACCATAATAGGGAAGACATGTGGTCTCCACCAATTGTGTCTGAAGAACTAGATTAACCGTTTCCCGATCGATAAGGGCCATTTATCATTTGTGATGTGTTTCAGGAAAATGAGTCACCGTCGCAAAATGTGTGTTTTTCAAAGTCATTCATTTACAGGATTCCTTTGTTGGAATGTTTTTATTATTGGGGTGTCTAGTCCTTGAGATTGTATAAATACATGTACCACATTTCAAGACAGTGTATTAAATATATCTATGCATTCCAAAGGTCATTCTATAAAGTATATTTAGCTACTTTACTAGTAATTGTCCACCCAGAAATGTTGCAAACTTTTTTCAAACATACAAATATCAAACATACGATATAGAAAGACATCCTAGATGCCCTTAATGTTTACCATCATTGGAATCTGCTTGATCTTATCTTTTCAAATATGTTGATATCTCAAAATCCATTTCCTGTAACACATCACATATATATATAGGTGCAGTCCTAAGCATCTCCTTTTATGGCATTTTCAACACGATTCATCGCTTATGATTCAATGGAAGTTATCAGATTCAGGTCTAACTATAGTTTAAACATATAGTATCATCTATTAAAGCTTTCATTTACATGTCATTTCTAAATAAGGCTTTAGTACCTGACTATATATGACGAAGCATATTTTCTTTGTTAGTAAGAATAAGTCACTCTTTGAAGTTTTGAACAAGGAACTGAGCAAGAAAACGAACAATAGAGTATTATTGTGGATGGAATGTTTGTAAACTAAATTAAGGTAAATATAGGTGATCCGTTTTAGGAAAATGAGTCATAAGTCGCAAAATATGGATTTTGAGATATCACCATATTTGAAAAAAGGAGATCAAGCCGATTCTAATGATAGTAAACACTAAAACACCTAATAAGTATTTCTGTATTTTAAGTTTGATATTTTTATTTTTGAAAAAAAGTTTGCAATGTTTCTGGATGGGTAATTACTAGTAAAGTAACTTAATATACTCCGTAAAAAGGCATTCAGAACGCAAGGATATATATAATACATTGTCCCGAAATTTGACTATAAGTGCTAAACCTTCTAAATATCAGAACATTTCAACAAAGAGATCTTGTGAGAAAAAAACACTTTAAAAAATATCAATTTTGCGACTTTTGACTCATTTTCTTGAAACCCATCACAATTAGATGATCAGAGGACGAGATAGGTGAAACCTCTGGTACATATTGTGTTTTGTCAATGTGTGTATTGTAGATTGTGGAAACTAAAACTGCTGCTGGCTATACATATATATACATGTGTGTGCTTGCTGTGATAATCCTAATAAATAGATAATTGGGTCAAATCTTCAGAAAACGCCAATACCCTCAAATAACCCAAATTTAAGACAAAAATTAGGTTTAAGATTCAGTTCAACATAACCAGACAGATTTATTGAATGAATACAATGCAGAATACACTCAGATATACTCAGTATTTATAATTTTTCACTTTAATTTAGCAGAATTTGAGAGATGTGTAGAACTGTAAATTGTGCATTTTCTGAAAATCTGACCCAATTGGCAACCACATGCAAGCTAAATAACACTTGCAAAATGAAAATACTTGCTAAATTTTGTTATGGATGGCAAAATTCAAATAAGTGGGACCAAATTTGGATGAGAAAGGACTAAGTGTATCACCACCTCAAACTTTCTCCCAACAAGCAGCTCTAGCAGGTTTATAGGTTAGAATTTGCTGAGGAAATCGCTAATGTTAAACCAGGTCTCCACCGACGCAATGTGATGTGCGATATGACAAAAAAGTGTTGCGATAATTCTGCGTTATTGCATCTCCACAAGTGATATAAGGTGGTATAAATAACACTTTTGCCGCATGTTCTTCACCCTTTTTTGTTGCATGTGATGGATACATGTTAACTAACATGTTGGTTGAAGGAGTGTGAATATCGCATGAGTTACGCAGCGATGAGTGCAAGATTGTAAGCAATTGGAACCAATGAGTCTAAAATGGAGTCTAAAATGGAAAATTTTAGAGCTGAATTCTGGCAATAAATCTGGTAAAAACTATATATATGTACATGTATACTAATTGACTTTTTGGATAGGATAGGATTTTGATTTGATTTTGAAAATATATTATTCAGGTCAAAGACATTTCCATACATATAGTACAGATTTTCTCAGAATAGCCTGATTTTATTCTTTACATTTGAAGTAAATTATCTAGTAACTAAGTAGGTATTCAAATGAGTCGACATAAACTCAGCTAAATGAAAATTAAATGAAAACTAGTGATTAATATCGCACACATAACGCACGTCATATCGCAACTGTGGAGTCAGGGTTTTAGCACTGATAACGAGCTGCATATACTGCCACTGTAAAATGTGTTCACTGTACAAGACATGCCAATAGTGAGGAGTAGATTAAATAGACTCAGAGTAACTCATTACTAACTCATCAATGCTAAAACAAAACCACTAGTACTTTTCTGACTGGTATTTATTTAACATTAAAAGCCCGGGTTCCATTAGTACGATTGAATCGGTTAGATCGTTTTAATCAGATTGTTGTAAGATTCTCCTCCAATGAGGCTGTTGACAGTAGTCATTATATTAGGTGCATGTTCCACCAAAAACCCATTTATCTGTTAATCGCATGGGTGACAATCGGCAGGATGAGACTATCGGTGTGGTGGGACACAGGCTTAAGTCTCGTCCCTGATCCCCCATCCCCTGCTCCCTCTCTCCCTTCCTGAATCAGATTTTCAGGAAATGTACAATTTGCAGCTTTTCACATTTAGGAAATTCTCCTAAATTAGGCTAAAAAATGATGAATACAGGGTATATCTGCGTATAGTTGGAATCGCATTGATTTAAAGTATCAGTTCTGTTTTGTTAAACTGCATTTTGAAGCTTATTTTTATCTTGAATGTGGGTTGTTTGAGAGGATTGGTGAAGGTGAATTGTACATTTTCTGAAAATCTGACCCACATAGTGCAGAAATCATGATTAGTAACTGGGTCAAATCTTCAGAAAATGTACGATTGGCCTTCGCCAATCCCCTCAAATAACCCAATTTTAAGACAAAAATCTGGTTCAAAATACAATTCAACATAACCAGACAGATTTATTGGATGAAAACAATACAGAATACACTTAGATATACCCAGTATTTATCATTTTTCACTCTAATTTAGCAGAATTTGAGAGATAAATTATGCATTTTCTGAAAATCTGGCCCAACTGTATCTTATCTCACTTAGTGTTGAATATCTTACACCAATCCTCTTTTCATCTTCCTTGTGAAGTAGGTATAGCGCACATAATATATGCACTTGAACAAAGTTGGTTCATTTTTCAACAAAGGGGTGGGTGGGTGAGTAAATCACACGTAATGTGTTCTATATTTGATAATGGAAATAAATACACCAGGTCTGTTGTCATTGAATTGTGAATAAGATTTCCAATGAAGGTTATGGTATGTTGTTTAAAGACTTTATTGTTCACATTTATTTGTGGGATTCTATGTTAACAAGGCGTGTGGTTGATCTTGACTCTGTTCTACGTCCACGCGGATGTGCAAGTTCATGTGAGGGTAGAACAAATGGTTGATCAGGACAAGTTTTATTGCATTGTACTCTCAAGACCACAACTCTTGGGCAAAGTGCCACCAGGGGATATTGTTAACATTTATTTCTATAGTAACGAAGAGTTAATGATTAGTGACAACTTGACCTTGGAATGATATGGCAGGTTCAAGGATGTTTGAGGTCATCAGGTGAAAGTCTACTCTAGGATTAGATGAAGCTGTTCTATCTGTGTTGTCATGGTTGCATAACCAACCAAGGCTGTATAGGGCCTACCTTATGCCAGTGTTGCAGTGGAGGCTTCTAATCCTTTTAGAGTAATGTTTTGGCCATCAAATACAACCTTACCTATATTTTGTGCTTATTTCTTACATAATGTAGTTAAATGTGTCAATGAAAGTTCTAATTAATGGAAAGTCTGCCATCTGTTGCTGCTTTTGGTGGATTTCAGATACATCTGTGGTTAATGTTTCCACTCCCTCTGCCGGGTTGGTCTGAGAAAAGTTAACCACCAATTTGAATAAAATGAAAATATAATCAGTTTTCCTGCATGTTGGTTATATCATTAAGTATTAATGGTGACATAAGGATAGAGGGCAAAGAATATTGAATGTATCATATACAGGAAGGCATATAAATTCCTATATTTCAATAATGTCTATAACAAATAGAAACTCCACATGGGTCAGAATTTCAGAAAATGTACAATTCGCCTTCACCAATCCTCTCAAATGACCCCCATTTAAGACAAGAATGAGCTTCAAAATGCAGTTTAACACAACAGAACTGTTACTTTGAATCAATGCGATACCAAACATACTCAAATATACCTGGTATTCATCATTTTTCAGCCTACTTTAGCAGAATTTCCTAAATGTGTAGAGCTGCCAATTGTACATTTTCTGGAAATCTGACCTATATAATAATAATGGTATGGATTATTGAGTAAGGTTCAAATTTATATATACATTTACCATTTGTGTTCTCACTTGATCTTGTGATATGAAAAGACTTTGGAAAAGGTTTTCAAGAGCGATAACTCACGAGTTGTGCTTGATTATATTGCCCTATTCTAGGTATAGGTGTTTGACATGTGTGGTTGTTAGGTTTTATGCTTGTCTCTAGACCTCAACATTATACCCTTGAAACACTGACATGCGATTAGTTACTGATTTACAGCCGACAGAGTCATAATAACTAATGTTTAATGATGTCTTGGAAGGAAAGAAAATGGACATTAAAATTGACCGGGCAGTCCTATTTATTGAGGAATGTTTCTGTCTTATTATAATGTTAAAAGTTTTTTTTGACAGAATATAAAAGAATAATTCTATGGGTTCTGCCCTAGAATGGGTTCTGCCCTAGAACGCTATAGAGCCGGTATTCCCTGCATTGGTTCATTCTGGACATATATTCAGATCATTATATTATATATGCAACCATCAAGGATGAGATTCACTTTTTGCACATGATTTATTATAAAGCATTAGGAAACTGGAATAAGATGTCAACAACAACAATCCATACTCACTAACTACTGCATTATATACAGCATGTGTTCATGCATTACTCCACGGTGAAGTGTGTATTACATAACATTTGTATGTAGAGGCATGTGGTATACATACCGTGTGGTACATTGTTTTGAACCACATGGGCGGGGCCTATCTTGTGCAAAATAAACTCATTTGATTGGTTCCTGTCTAGGCTGGAAAATGCATTGTCAATGACTCTCACTAGCGATACTAATGTTGCGACATTATGATGTACACTATTGCATTGTCGCCGGCATCAATGAGAGAAGAATGGCCGAAACTTTGTAAGTAAATAAAGGACTATTTGTTGTAATTCATTATTAATTAAACACCACCGTGGAGTAAAAATAGCACCGCATCTCGTAGGTGGTCTGGCATAAAGGATCACATTGACCCTCAACAATTCTTTTCGATATAACACACTCACCTATCGGCTTGTGTGCCATGCGAAAAGAAACGTCTTGGGTCAATGTGATCCTTTATGTCAGACCACCTACGAGATGCGGTACTATCATATTATTCATTATCTATACATCCCTTACTTCTCATACATGATGCATATATACAGATTGTGACACCAAGGTTAACAACAGTGTAGCACTCACATGATGGGGCTGTCCCACCAAACAGAAGGATGGCTAGCTCGCTTACAATCAGTTTCTATCAGACTTTGTATTGTCAGTGTTTGAGACAGATTTAAGGTAAACCGTGTCTCAAATTTACGTCAATCATTGATTTGGATCTTGTTAATTAATATTAATATTAATATTTTGAGAATAATAAGATCCGATGAAGACTGATGTATCGGTCCGTTTGTTGGAACAGCCACACAGCCATCCCTAAAGCATTGTAATCTGACGATTTGGTCATGGTCAGTTTTTTAAAATATTTTCGAGAAAAAAAAAGAATCAAATTTGAATCTTTTCTGAAAATTTAAAAACCTACCATGACCGATTGTTGGAACAGGGGCATAATTTACTCTTTTCAGCATAGCATTACGAATCAAGCATTGTGTACTGAACATTAAAGGGTGGTCTCTACTGGCTGTGGTAAGCTCTGCGGTAAGCCTTGCAATGGTTTGTGCTGGTTCTGTAGGTGGAAAGGAGTGATGACCAGTGAACCATGTAGGCAGGACCTCGCCACTTCTCACCATCACAGCACCATTGCAAGGCTTATCCCAGAGCTTACCGCAAAGCTTATCCCAGAGCTTACCGCAAAGCTTATCGCAGAGCTTACCACAAAGCTTACCGCAAAGCTTACCGCAGTCAGTGGAGACCACCCTTAATAATACATTGGTATATACATGCATCATTGTATCATATTGTATGTAGCCATTGATTATCATTTCAACAGCAGCATTTTGACTGTCTCCTGCTGTGTATTAATTAACAGAATTAATTTAACTGAATTAAAATATAAAGAAAAATTAAACAAAGTTTTAAACATAGAGTGTCAGTGCCGTGTAACCGCATTTTATTTCTTTTTTTAAAAAAATGTTTTTAAATATTTTTATTGGCCACATCATTTTACTGCCAAGTTGGGGTGTAAATCCACAATCTCCTTAATCAATAACAAATGGTGGAACAATTCTTAGACGAGAACGGAAAGGAATATGCACTTGGATAGGTAGATGTAGGAAAAGAGTAATTCCACTTGTTTGCAAAAGGAAGGAAACGCCAGTGTTCGTTCCAGTGCACCATGAACTGCCGGACTGTATTAGTTCCATATTTTCCATGTTGGATATTAATGTATTTGTTGAAAAACAATTGTTTACTTTGTCGGCGCTGGCGTTGAACAAGTTATGTGCTTTTATCATACATATGCGATGTGTTTCAGGGAATTGAGTCACAAGGCGCAAAATTGGTATTTTTCAAAGTATTTTTTTCACAAGATCACGTTGTTGGAAGGTTCTAGTTTTTAGAGGATTTATCACTTATAACTATATCAATCGATGTATCAAATTTCAGTAAAATCTATGTAATATATCCTTTTGTTTTAAAGGTCCTCATATGGAGTATATTGAGTTATTACTGTTTATTGCCCCCGAGAAATAGTGGAAACCTTTTTTTTTTCAAAAATGAAAATATCAAACTTAAAATCTAGAAATACTTATTAGATTATTAGTGTTTACTACCATTGGAATCGGCTTGATCTCATCTCTTCAAATATAATGATATCTCAAAATCTATTTTTTGCGATTTATGACTCATTTTCCTGAAACACATCACATATTTGGATTTTAATTCATGTTTGGTGTATTAACATAGACATGTACCCTTAGGCTCGAGTGTGACATAATAGGTCAGTTTTAGCCGAGTATGTGTAACTAAATATTTTAGCGCACATATAATATGTACAAGTTTGCTGTTTGCTGAATAAAAATCCTGCTGAACTTAAATACTTATCTTGTTTTTATTATTATTTTCCGATTTCAATACATACCACCTCGTCCCACATTTTGTTTTTGTTTTTTGTTTTTTGTTTTTGCTTTTAAATATGTTTATTCAGCATAGTGAAATTATGTAGTTATACACTATTCTCATTCGAGGCTGATATGATGGAAAAATCTTACAAAGTGCTTTCATTGATACAATTTTAAGGAGAGAAAAATATAGTTCAAAGATTACAAAGGAGATAATTATCATACAAAATCACAAATTCCACACAATAAAACCATCACCCGGGCAGCATCCTTTTGCAACAGTCCTAGGAGCTTCGTTTATATTTTCACGCAGACAATATACCAAAAAAATGATTAAAAAAAAGGATCAACAAAATCAGCAAGTACGACTGAAATGGCATCTCACCAAAAATATCTCCATCCAGAGTCAATAATTTACAGATAAATGAATATATTCCTCAGAGAAAATTTTCTGGTTCGGGTATTACTCAAACATTCTGGCTATTTGAGAAGGCATTTATATTTACATGCAAGTCATTTTGTTGCTCTCGTTGGATGAATAGAGAGAATTAACAAGACGCCGGTAATCGAAGAAATATCGGACGAGATTACTTACATAAATTTCCCTTATATGGGTCAGATTTTCAGAAAATTGGCAGCTCTGTACATTTAGTAAATTATGCTAAATTCGACTGAAGAATGATTAAAACTAGCTATATCTGAGTATATTCGGTATTGCCTTGATTCAAAGGATGTGTTTGGTTATGTTGAATTGTGTTTTGAGTCTCATTTTTGTATTAAATCCGAGTTATTTGGGAGGGGTTTCTAAATGTGAATTGTGCATTTTCTGGAAATTTCACCCATTATAGAAAAGATCGCATGGCGAAAGTTTTATTCGCAGCTATTACAACGGTACAAGAAAGGCATGGTCTGGAGGATACAGTCAGAGCTCATACATGGACGTTCCGCGAGGACGACGGTCGTAAAAATGTCAGACCGGGTCAGACCTCAGATAAGACCCCCTCGAGGTCATGCTAATCGTTTTAACAGGCCTCTGTTGGCCTCAACACAAGGCCTGTTTCACTCTGAGCTACTCATTCATAGCACACAGAGAGAGAGGCACAGGATACAAGCAGGTCTTATAGTCAAGACTTATATGAAGAAAGCTTATTACTGAAGTATACAAGATATTGGCAGGTAAGTGTAAGACTTAGTTATGATTTATTTATTAATAGTACATGATAGTACTGGTGCTTAGGCTACTTTTGGGATGTCTAAACAAGGCATGGGGGAAAAACTACATATCCTTAGATTGTAGTATCAAAGTATGTTAGATGTTGGTTAATTGGTAATGCATGTACACCATGTACACTAGTAACAGGGTATGCTTAGAAGTTAGAGAGAGGGTAGGTAGGATCTATGATATTACTCCAAGGTAGGATTGAGTTGGGAGTTGTATAGCAGTAGCAATGAGTAGCAGAAAGAGGAAGGTATATGGGAGATGAAGGGAGGGGTAGAGCAGAGAAATAGAGGAGAGGAAGAGAGGTAGTTGAGTGGGACAGCAGAGAAAGAGGGGGATATAGGAGGGGTAGAGCAGAGGAAGAGGAGGGAAATAGAGGAGAGAGGGAGGGAAATAAGAGGGGAGAGGAAGAGAGGTAGGTGAGTGGGAAAGGAGAGAGGAAGGGATACGGGAGGTGAAGGGAGGGGTAGAGCAAGGAAATAGAGGGAAGAGGAAGAGAGGTATAGGGGAGAGGAGAGCAGAGGGGGGAGCGAGGGAAATAGAGGGGAGAGGAAGAGAGGTAGGTGAGTGGGAAAGGAGAGAGAGGAAGGGATACGGGAGGTGAAGGGAGGGGTAGAGCAAGGAAATAGAGGGAAGAGGAAGAGAGGTATAGGGGGAGAGGAGAGCAGAGGGGGGAGCGAGGGAAATAGAGGGGAGAGGAAGAGAGGTAGGTGAGTGGGAAAGGAGAGAGAGGAAGGGATATAGGAGGTGAAGGGAGGGGTAGAGCAAGGAAATAGAGGGAAGAGGAAGAGAGGTATAGGGGGAGAGGAGAGCAGAGGGGGGAGCGAGGGAAATAGAGGGGAGAGGAAGAGAGGTAGTTGAGTGGGACAGCAGAGAAAGAGGGGGATATAGGAGGGGTAGAGCAGAGGAAGAGGAGGGAAATAGAGGAGAGAGGGAGGGAAATAAGAGGGGAGAGGAAGAGAGGTAGGTGAGTGGGAAAGGAGAGAGGAAGGGATACGGGAGGTGAAGGGAGGGGTAGAGCAAGGAAATAGAGGGAAGAGGAAGAGAGGTATAGGGGAGAGGAGAGCAGAGGGGGTAGCGAGGGAAATAGAGGGGAGAGGAAGAGAGGTAGGTGAGTGGGAAAGGAGAGAGAGGAAGGGATACGGGAGGTGAAGGGAGGGGTAGAGCAAGGAAATAGAGCGAAGAGGAAGAGAGGTATAGGGGGAGAGGAGAGCAGAGGGGTGAGCGAGGGAAATAGAGGGGAGAGGAAGAGAGGTAGTTGAGTGGGACAGCAGAGAGAGAGGGTGGATATGGGAGGCGAACGGAGGGGTAGGAGGAGAGGGAGAGTGTGTGTGTGTGGGGGTGGTGGTGAGAAAAGAGATGTTGGAAGGTAGGGGAGGTAGGGAGGCAAGAAGGTTGAGAGGGTGGGGTTAGGAAAAAAGGTGTGAGAGAAGAGGGATTGAGATTAGGTGAGGAGGTAAGCAGATGGTGGGGGGTGTTGGAATAGAGGGAGACAGAGAGAGTAGGGGGAGAAGGGAGGCAAAATGCCAGTGTAGGTAGTCTCCCCCCCCCAACCTAGAACCCCCTATAATGGGTCCTTGTGCCCCCTCACTCAGAAGGGCATAGGAATGCATGTCAATTTTCCTTATTTATATTAAGTTTCCTAAGTTTATTAATTTTCCTTGCTTTCTATCAACATGTCAAGTAAAGTGTTTTTGCTGAAAAATATTACAGGTGTCTGTAGGTGTTTGCACCCTTCTCTACCTTTATGATATCAATTGGTAACTGCCTTATTGCTTTATTCAAATAGTTATGAGATCGTCTCAAAAATGGTATTCAAAAAGGGAAATGGAGACCCTTTCAAGGGTCTCTCAAAATAAAGACCTTAAGTTTGTAAATTTGAGGACTCAAGCGGATCAATAAAACGGGGGTGGGTGAAGGGTGCAGCACCTCGAACAACATGATAATAACTTTTTCTATTTTGGTTGACACATAAATTCCAAACACTATAATCTACGGGATTTCGAACACGAACAATATACATTTCTTTTCCAGATGGCAGTTCATACAACATGTGCTTCCTGAAAAAACATTATGGGGAGTTATCTGTGAGAGAACATGCAGTGTATGGTTCAATTGTACAGTTTGATGCATTTTGGAATTTCCTATCTGCTAACTTTTCTAAGAGAGATTCTGTCACCCTTCGAAAGGACAATGTGGAATCTGGTATGAAGAATTACACTCCATTTGTTACACATGAGGATGATGGCAGGAAATATTGCTCAGCTTCGTCAATAGTACAATTTCTATTCAAATATGCTGCAAGAGTTTCAGTATGCAGTAGGCTAACAAAAGAAATTGTATCGATTCTATACAATGCATCTTGCGATACACTCCCCAATGAAGACAATCATGAAAAAGAGCCTGAACCAACAAAAACAATTTTGCAACTGTACCAAAAAGTTGCATCTTACATGTTCCAAGATGAAGTTCTCCTACAGGCATATGGGGAGATGCCCCTGGATGAGAAATCGGTGCCAACAGCTTATGAAGTGCACAGGGAAAATTTTTCGCAGAAAGAATGGGCCAGCATTGTGTTCTTTGAGCACCATTTTGGCAAGGAATATGGTCAGGATCCATTTCCAAACTATGCCAAGGAACTGAGTAAGAGGACGGAATATTTTGATACCCTAGTTAAATGCAAAGAAATTGCTGCCTCATTATCAGCAACCAACAAAAAAGTAATAAAATCAAGAAGGGAGAGGGTTACGACAGCCACAAACATTTCCAACTTGACGATGCAAGGATCTTTCGTGCATTCATATGAAAAGTTGGACCACAGCATCAGGAATGAGCTCCAGTTATACTTTCCTCACATTATTTCAGACAGTGCTATTGTTCTCCCAAATGCAAGTTTGAATAGTGTAACTATTTCCATTGAGGAGCAAATACATCACCCAGAATTGTTACATCAGATCCATTCTGTAGTACATTCTTGTTTGAATAGAGTGCATAAGCTTGATTGTGCTAACGTCCTTGTTCTTAACAGAGGCACATCCAAACAGTTCTACCGACAGGAGCTCCAAAATTATGCACGTCATATTCTGTGTGATGATATTCTCAGTGGCATTGTAACTCCAGTACAAGAATATGTCCTAGAAAATACGGATGAATGTTCTCAGCAAGAGGATTCCACTGGCCATCAATGTTTGAGCTGCTTTCCATCAAATGCACCAAAACCTCTTGACTTTAATTCATTTGATCTTTTCAGAGAATGGCTGACAGATGTTCCGCTAAATGTTCAAATAATCATGGAGTCAGCACTCAATGCTACACATATGACTGGACCTGAAAGGAAGAATGTGATTCAGACAAAATTGAAGAAGCTTTACATTCTTTATGACACTATGCTCCATATCTTTAATTACAGACATACTGGCATCATCCAAAAGGCTAATACCTTGGAACTCATTATGCATTCGAAGACTATTAACACAGTATTTCATGTTGCTTCCAGTTCTGGAGTTTCCATGAGCCTCGCATCAGCCAAGCGGTTTCTTGACTCTAGAACTATCGATGAATTGCTCTATTTCAATGCATATGTGAAACAGTATCCAATATCAGTTCAGAGGCATGGATCATGTGACACAATTCATGTGAATCTGCGGCAATGCATGATCATCTTGATGATGGACAATCTGGTTCGCTTAAAGTTCAAGGAAGATCCTGACCCTGGAGAGTGTAGATCAAAGCAGATGAACACACTCCCTATAACACTGCAGGGCCTTCCACATGATTCAGATGAAGTTGGATCATGGCATCAGTCAGACTGTTTTGTTGAAATCAATTGTGATTGCAAGGAAGCAACCCCTATTCCGAAAGAAGAACTAGTCCCACTAATGGTTACACTATTACCAGAGGAGGAAGAAGCATCCCAACGTTTTGCAAGATTGAGTACATGGGGGTTACCTTCTTTGTTCTTTCAATTAAGTAAGTACATTAGTTCATTTCTCATAATTATAGCATAATTAAGCTAACTGTACCATAATCCAGATCTATATTTTTCAAATAAGAAAACAATAAATATTTTAGTACAGATGCCATTCAATTGTAACAGACAACATCTTAATTAAAGCTTTTCTCAAACTATGGTATACTACAGGCCTTATTTAACAAATTTTTGTTACAATTTAAAGAGAACTTCCTGCATGAAGATAATCATGAAGATGATGAACAGTCATCTGATGAGCAAGAAACCAGGGATAAAACTCTAGCTTCAGCACATCCATTTCTTTGCACTCGTGAGTATGCCTTTGCTAAAGATGTCAAACCCATTTCTAAATTCAAAAATAGGTGGCTAAAAGTTATTTATATCAGTGACCAATCATTACAAAATGTTTAGAGGTATTTGTATTTCCACAGGGTCTCCTTCACTGTCAAAGACTGATGACAGAAGTTCACCCACTCCAACTGCTCATATCGATAACCTACAGAAGACACCATGCACTTCCCAAGGTGCTGTCCAAGAAGGAGGTAAATTATGTTAAAATGTATTTTAGTTCTTTTTAAGTGGAGTCTAAAATACTGTATTCCTATAATCCTGTAATATTCGCTCCCACTTCCTGTTTATATATATACATGTATATTATATATCATATTCACTTAATGTTGTCAATAAACATCATGCTGTTATTATGTATTCACAGCCTTTGACATTTCCAGACACTTAATTCTGATCTTCCTTCATATCACTCTTGCAGGTTTGTGCCAATCGCCAGGACTTGCTAGCACCTCTACTTCGCTACAGGATATGCAATTCATAAGCACCTTACAGAAAACTCCTCTATCAGCAAGGAAATTGCATTCTGGTAATTCATCATTTTCTAAAGTTAAGGACCAACCTCTAATTCAAAGGCAACTACAATATGCTATTGTGCCTGCAACAATGTCCACATTCTATTTCTAGTAGATTGTCCAATCATAACGAATGTATATATATTTTTAGACATAGAAAGTACTCCTGCAACATCCAACACAGAGCAGCATCCTTTGCGTCCGTTAGTTTTCAATATGATGTCACCACTAACACAACATGTAAGTCTTGAATAATGCTTTTTCTCATTGGGCCTAATCACATTACTTTCAGTGGTTGTGACATTCTTTCATTTCTACATGTCAATATCATACAGAGTATTGACACTAAACATTTAAGAAAAGTTAGGAGGCAAGTTGATCACCAGCCCTGAAAGCAGTAGATGGGTAGTAATATAGGCTGCAATAAAACCTACTAGCTATTTTAAAGTGTGCATTATCACAGTATTGTCAATCAAATATACCGATCAAATATATTTCACAATTATTTTGATGAGGATTGGTAACAAGAATATGGCAGGAAATTGGGATGGACATGATAATGCAGGGGTGCATATGATAAACACACAGGGGTGCATATGTCTTGAAATTAAAATTGTATTATAGATTTGTATATGCACAATTATTCTTTTGTAGGGCCACCATGAGGATGTGCTATGGGATCCGTGTATGGATGAATCATCTCACCTTGAACCAGACATTCCCCTACAATCTGATGTAGACGATGAACCCAACCTTGCTGAGTTACTCTCTACCGCCATCATGGAAGGCTACGATCTTCAACAATACCATGATCCAGAAGTCCAAGTGTTGCAGCAGTCAGATGTTAATCCAGCAGAAAATGATCAAACAATTTCTGAACCTTCTCCAAATGACAGCAGAGCAACTAGCCAGCCGGAGAAATTTGGATTTAAGAAGTTTGTATGTCCTGAGCTCTTAACCCGACATCCAGCACCTGCTACTGGACGTGATGATGATCCTGATAAATTAAAAATGATCCTTGATGATGTATTGTTGAAACTTGGGTATCATGACAATTCACAAGTAAAGGAAAAAATACTTTTTGGTCCTGACCATAAAATTGGTAAAAATCTGCTCCGTTTGAAGAATTCAAATTCAAAGTATGATGTCTTCTTGGCAGAATTTCCCTTACTTCATGTGCGTAAACATAAAATAACAATTCTCTTTACTGCATACAAAGAGACTGGGCTCCTACAACTCCTTCAGTTTATGCGAGATGAAGAACAAGACGATTGGCGGAAGCTCCTCTCTGCTGAACACATAGATACTGCCACCAAACATATAAGGAGACTTTCAGCCAGCTTCCATATAGCATTCTTAGTAGTCTTCATTCGAAGTTTACCCAGTGAAATGCAATCTGCTATTTTGTTAGATATGAAACAAGAAAGTTACATTGCTGCCGAAAAATGGCATGAGAAGTACACTTCTTTCATCAAAGAGGGTTGTACAAGCAATGCTACATTTTGCCTGCATTTTGAGATAATGCAACACCTCGATGATGTAGTTGCAGTAGCCCTTGCAGAGCGCTTGGGTGGAAGGGATGGCTATAATCTGCTCTTGTCTGCACTTAAGTCATCTTTGCTGTTTTCCTTTCTTAATGGTGCCGTTGCATATGCACCATTCACCATGGAGTTGTTGCTGGAACATTACCAAGCCAGTCATTTTCATCAGTGCATGAAAATGTCTTTATTTTCAACTCCCCGACCAGGAAGCCAAGTTAATTTTTCTGGGGACACAAAGAGAGAGTTGGATCATTTAGATGCACTCAAGGGATTTAGATCTGGGTCCACAACAGCGAGTGTCAGCAAGCGCATGGCTTTAGTTGATCTATTTAATGAAATTCACCAAGGATTTTCTGATGGCAAGGTTGGTACCTCTGAAAAGACAGATAACCTTGGTTGGCAATTGTCCAAAACAGATTGGAAACACATCATACCAACTGCAACTGTTATACTTCGACGAAAGGCTCTTTCTACCCACATTGATGAAATACCGAAAAATGTGTATACTCGACATCCTACCCATCTTGATCCTGTTATATTGGATTGTGTTAGTGCTCCAGGAGCTGGAATCTACCTCATGCATAGAACTGCCTGCAACCTGGGACTACTAGGCTTGACCAAAATGGACTTTCTTCCTTCAGAAAGATTAGAAGGCCCAGCCTATTTAAAACGGAGAGTCCTTTCATCAAAATCTACCACAATACGCAGAGCAGCAATCAAGAAAATGTCTTTGCAGCTTAATAAATCCAGGGAAGAAAAGGAGGAAGAGAAACGGCAGAAAGTTGTTTCCCAAGAATCAAAGAAAATCAATAGACTCTCTTCCCGAATGAATGCATGTCAGGCCTTGGTCCATCCGGATTGTTCAAAACCGAAAGTGCAAAAATCGCAGACCATGCCAACCGCCTTGTTAGAATACCTGAAATCACAGAGACAGACTGGAAATGTCATCGATGATGAGGAACTCATTATGTTCAGCAAACCGATGAGCTTGCTGTTACCCCAAGATCGTAACCTATTTGAAGTTGCAGTATTCGAAATGGCAGGGATAAAGTACAAGTTAAAGACTTCTACAACATCAGGTGTGCATTATCTGCAACATGTGCAGCAAAATGTGCTGGGTTCTTACATGAACCAATTTCCCAACCTTAAGTTGGTAGTGATGTGCGAGGAGAAGTATAGCTTTACTCCAGACATCCTCAAAGAGCACACCCGACAACAGAGGGTAAAAATTTCTTCATCTGTGTCCCATCTAAAAGAAGGTGAGGAAATTGTCAGTGATGGTATATTTTCAAAGGAAGCGGTAACAACAACTACCGAAGGAAAGACCTTGCTCAGTAACTACCTGGCTGAAAATATACCATCACTGAAGATCATGAAAAATGTTGACATCATATTTGACAGCGAGAAGAACTTGTTGGGGTGCACCTGTGAAAGAGACCATTGTTTACCACACTGTGAAAAATATGCGGTGCCTCTACTCTACAAATTCTCAGCCCAAGATGGATTCATTAAGAAGGAAGCCCTTGATATTAAGCAGAGAAAAGGAGAAGGGGAAATGAGTCAATGTGACTGGGTGATGTCGGTTGGTGAAAGATCTTATGAATCAGCCCCTATTTTAAGTATCGTCACATCGGGGGACATAGATGCAGTAGTCGCCCATCTCTTCTTCATCAGTAGAAAATGGCCAAGAGATGAGGAAGGAAAATTTCTCTCTGCTGTTTATGTCATATTGGCCAAACCATACAACAGGTTCGATTGCTACAATATCACTGGCATATTAGAGGTTTTAGAGGAAGTGACGAGAGATCGATGGATAGGAGTTAAGGTGGCTATTGGTCTATGCATTGGAGGAAATGATTTCCTACCAAAGTATAATATCGTTGGAAATCACAGCAAGGTCTTAAAATTACTGACATCTTCCCCCTATTTCTTAAATAAATTGATCAGATGTGAAAGCGCAGATAAACTAACGTTGGATGAAAATGTGTATGTCGAATTCATCAAACAATTGTACAGCCCACGGGAAGGTACATCGGATCTAGAATTTTCACATTTAAGGCACAAAACCATGTACGAGAGGGGCGGTGCATTGAGATGTGCTGACAAATGGCTCCCTCCCCTGTCATGCATCAAAACAATGTGCAAGCTAACACATCTTGTTATTCAATATCTGATGACGGCTGGAGAGCATGAGGCAAAATTGCCCGATTTTGATGAGGCAGGATGTTTTGCAATAGGTTCAAGAGGAAACATAGTTTATGACTTTGGACCTGAAGCTTATCAGGAAAATATTTCAATTCAGGAAAATGATACCCCAAAGAAAGGAACAAGTCATGGGGCTTGGAAGCGAGGATGCACTGGTCCCACTGGACAATCCAGAAAAAAATTATTTTAAAAAAGTACTATTCCAATATGTCCCATATCAAAATTGTTTATTACTGTTGAGGAACTTCAAGAAGTAAGAAAGTCAAAATACACCAACACCAACCTAAATGCCCACACAAACCATTTAATATGCAGAATCTTCTCGCTACCAAAGATCCTTTCTTTGGTGTATCATTTTCCTGAATTGAAATATTCATTGCCGCTACTGTATACTTTTACCTTTCCCTTCTCCCATGGACCAACTTCGGGGGGAGTGGTCATTTGTCTATGCCTGGAAAAAACTTAACCATTACTTCTGTCTTGGTTCGGCTGTTTGGTGAAAATAAACCCTGCTTTTGCTGAGTTCATGGCCAAACCATGTCTTTGTTATTGCATCTCCAGTTATGATACTGCAGAGTCAGTTACCCCCCCACCCCCCACCCCCCCAACCAACATATATATATGATACTGTATGGTCATTGTAGCTGATTTCAATCAGATAGAGAAGAGATTACTGCGTTTTTACCTATCGTTCCTCATGTTTTTACTCTCTACCTCGATACTCGGAAGACCAAATGTCACGAGGTCCTTAGACCTTCACTTATGGAGTACCAAGTAATGTATACCTGTTGATTGCTATTAGTATGATACTGACCCGACCCGCCCCACGTGCGAGTACTGTATATAGTACACTGTATTGTACCCTGGATTATATCCTCACACAACGCGCCCACCTGGGCCAACCTTGTTTGCTGTTTGTACATTGTTTCTGACCTTATTACTTATTTACTTATGTTGTATGTAATTGTATATGTAACAAGTTCATATTGTATATATGACCAAATGTCACGAGGTCCTTAGACCTTCACTTATGGAGTACCAAGTAATGTATACCTGTTGATTGCTATTAGTATGATACTGACCCGACCCGCCCACTGTATTGTACCCTGGATTATATCCTCACACAACGCGCTTACACATCACTTATGGAGTACCAAGTAATGTATACTTGTTGATTGCTATTAGTATGATACTGACCCGACCCGCCCACTGTATTGTACCCTGGATTATATCCTCACACAACGCGCCCACCTGGGCCAACCTTGTTTGCTGTTTGTACATTGTTTCTGACCTAATAGATGTGGTTAAAACTCGAAACTGTGTTAGACCTTCACTTATGGAGTACCAAGTAATGTATACCTGTTGATTGCTATTAGTATGATACTGACCCGACCCGCCCACTGTATTGTACCCTGGATTATATCCTCACACAACGCGCTTACACATCACTTATGGAGTACCAAGTAATGTATACCTGTTGATTGCTATTAGTATGATACTGACCCGACCCGCCCACTGTATTGTACCCTGGATTATATCCTCACACAACGCGCCCACCTGGGCCAACCTTGTTTGCTGTTTGTACATTGTTTCTGACCTAATAGATGTGGTTAAAACTCGAAACTGTGTTAGACCTTCACTTATGGAGTACCAAGTAATGTATACCTGTTGATTGCTATTAGTATGATACTGACCCGACCCGCCCACTGTATTGTACCCTGGATTATATCCTCACACAACGCGCCCACCTGGGCCAACCTTGTTTGCTGTTTGTACATTGTTTCTGACCTAATAGATGTGGTTAAAACTCGAAACTGTGTTAACCCTCTATGTCCAACCGTCCGTTCGTAATTTACTTATGTTGTATGTAATTGTATATGTAACAAGTTCATATTGTATATATGACCAAATGTCACGAGGTCCTTAGACCTTCACTTATGGAGTACCAAGTAATGTATACCTGTTGATTGCTATTAGTATGATACTGACCCGACCCGCCCACTGTATTGTACCCTGGATTATATCCTCACACAACGCGCTTACACATCACTTATGGAGTACCAAGTAATGTATACTTGTTGATTGCTATTAGTATGATACTGACCCGACCCGCCCACTGTATTGTACCCTGGATTATATCCTCACACAACGCGCCCACCTGGGCCAACCTTGTTTGCTGTTTGTACATTGTTTCTGACCTAATAGATGTGGTTAAAACTCGAAACTGTGTTAGACCTTCACTTATGGAGTACCAAGTAATGTATACCTGTTGATTGCTATTAGTATGATACTGACCCGACCCGCCCACTGTATTGTACCCTGGATTATATCCTCACACAACGCGCTTACACATCACTTATGGAGTACCAAGTAATGTATACCTGTTGATTGCTATTAGTATGATACTGACCCGACCCGCCCACTGTATTGTACCCTGGATTATATCCTCACACAACGCGCCCACCTGGGCCAACCTTGTTTGCTGTTTGTACATTGTTTCTGACCTAATAGATGTGGTTAAAACTCGAAACTGTGTTAACCCTCTATGTCCAACCGTCCGTTCGTAATTTACTTATGTTGTATGTAATTGTATATGTAACAAGTTCATATTGTATATATGACCAAATGTCACGAGGTCCTTAGACCTTCACTTATGGAGTACCAAGTAATGTATACCTGTTGATTGCTATTAGTATGATACTGACCCGACCCGCCCCACGTGCGAGTACTGTATATAGTACACTGTATTGTACCCTGGATTATATCCTCACACAACGCGCCCACCTGGGCCAACCTTGTTTGCTGTTTGTACATTGTTTCTGACCTAATAGATGTGGTTAAAACTCGAAACTGTGTTAACCCTCTATGTCCAACCGTCCGTTCGTAATTTACTTATGTTGTATGTAATTGTATATGTAACAAGTTCATATTGTATATATGTTCAGAGATCACCATAACTCTCACACCTCTATTTAAAATGTAATGTTATCAAATAGACAGGAACTCTTTTCACCCTTCACTCATATTTCATTCATCTCATCAACTGATCATTATTCTTGTGATCTTGTATGAATCGAATGTATGCTTTATATGTATTGTTGTATAATAACTCATGCCCTCTCTCTATATATGTTTAACAATAACTTAAAATTTATCAGGGCACAACGAAAATTCACCTACGGGTGAGCGTGCTATAGTTTTGTAATAATTTCCTGAATAAACAAATTTGCGAAAAAAAAATGTATATGTTCGAATCATTTCAGCAAGTATTTGGAAATTGTTCGGGAAACAAACCTGTCTACTAGAACACTTATTACTGAGAAGGAAATTGTAGTTCTGATTGATAGCATTGATACTAATAAGAACTGTGGATTCAGTTGGATTAATACGAAGGCCCTAAAAATATTCCTCAAACTATTTGTGTCCCAGATTACCCTGCTTATGAAATGCTGTATTGCAACAGGTATAATGCCCTTCGAGTGGAAGGAATACACTATTAAGCCTATACCCAAAGATGGGAATTTACGACTATTTAACAACTTACAACCCATTGCGATTGTGCCTACATTGTCAAAAATTTTAGAAAAAATTATTTGTACAGCTGTGGTTAATCATATGGAGCTAAATGACCTATTTAGTCGATCGCAGGGTGGATTTAGATGACACCACTTGACAAACATGAGCTTCTATGACTTTCTTTCCCCAGTAATTGATGTTCTGGAACTATGTATGGATTGTAGAACTGACCCACTAATGAAGAGGTCTAATATTGCGCTTCTGAATATCATGTACAAAAAGCAACTTGTTTTATGTTTTATGTGTCATGATCTCTCCTAATAAAATGCCCAATATCATAACAACAATCTTACTATGAGCTTATTTCAATAATAATGATTGACTGTGGCCATATTCACATAGAAACTAGAAATTTACCTCTGTAAATATAAACTTTAATTATCCAATTTAAGTTTAACCAGACAGACATTGATTAATACAACGTCCAAGCAACGTAATAGCAGATTTAGTCCCTGTCTCCCTTCTTCCAACCCCTGTCTTGTCTTATATAATTTTCCTTCCTAAGCTTATACAACACAAGGCAGATGAAAAACAAGTAATAAGTTAAGAAATTATCAAGTTAAGTTTGGTTTATCTATTTAATATTACAATTAGTGTCAACTTAATTTATATACATGGCGTTTCCAATGGAAACGATTTCTCAGGCTCAATTACTTCGGAAAAAAATTGTCCTTAAAAAAAAGTTGGTTGAAAAAAAGTTGGTCGGGAAAAAATTGTCGTTAAAAAAATAGTTGGTCGGGAAAAATTGTCGTTAGGAAAAAAATTATCGTTAAAAAAAGTTGGTCGTAAAAAAGCATTTGGTTGTAAAAAAAATAGTTGGTCGTAAAAAAAAATGGTCGTAAAATAAAGTTAGTCGTAAAAAAAAGTTGGTCGTAAAAAAAAAAAGTTGGTTGAAAAAAAGTTGGTCGGGAAAAATTGTCGTTAGGAAAAAAATTATCGTTAAAAAAAGTTGGTCGTAAAAAAGCATTTGGTTGTAAAAAAAATAGTTGGTCGTAAAAAAAAATGGTCGGAAAATAAAGTTAGTCGTAAAAAAAAGTTGGTCGTAAAAAAAAAAGTTGGTTGAAAAAAAGTTGGTCGAATAAAAAATTGTCGTTAAAAAATAGTTGGTAACTTACTTATAAAATTTAGAAAATGTGTTGGGCATAGAACAATTCTAGCCATAGAAGATTTATATGAAAAAGTACCAACTTTAAAAATTAAAATAACAAGCTATGGAAATGGAACTATATAAGGAGTAATATGTATGGAGTATGTATGGAGTCAACAGGCACTAATTCATGTTTCCATTCAAACATTGTTGGAACGAGCCCAACTGATACTTGAACCATCCTTATCTCTGTCTGCGGTGAAGCATGGGGAAGGGCGGCGCACGAGGGATGTGATTAATGCACTTCCCTGAAAAATAAGGGAGCTAAGTCTCTATGAGCTAGTACTGGATATATATGGGTCAGATTTTCAGAAAATGCACAATCGACGGTCCTACACATCTATCAAATTCTGCTAAATTAGAGTGAAAAGTGATAGATTCTAGGTGTATCTGAGTGTATTCTGTATTGTATTCATTCAATAAATCTATCTGGTTATGTTGAACTGTATTTTGAACCTGATTTTTGTCTTAAATTTGGGTTATTTGAAAAGATTGGTGAAAGCAAATTGTACATTTTCTGAAAATCTGACCCATACTTTGGAGATGACTACAACCTTTTTGTCGGAACAATCTTATGACGAATAAAGAATTTCAACAACAAACATCCTTATAGCCAATTTCGACAAATTCTTGTAGAAACCAATAAAAGCATCAGAATATTGATAAATCCAGTCCTATAAGTCATAATATGAGTAACTCTTGTATAAACATATATCAGTAGCAGAATATTGATAAATCCAGCCCTATAAGTCATGATATGGGTAACTCTTGTATAAACATATAACAGTAGCAGAATATTGATGAATCCAGCCCTATGAGTCATAATATGAGTAACTCTTGTATAAACATATAACAGTAGCAGAATATTGATAAATCCAGTCCTATAAGTCATGATATGAGTAACTCTTGTATAAACATATAACAGCAGCAGAATATTGATAAATTCAGTCCTATAAGTAATAATATGAGTAACTCTCATATAAATATATAATAGTAGCAGAATGTGTGATAAATCCAGCCCTATAAGTCATGATATGGGTAACTCTTGTATAAACATATAACAGCAGCAGAATATTGATAAATTCAGTCCTATAAGTCATAATATGAGTAACTCTCATATAAATATATAATAGTAGCAGAATGTTGATAAATCCAGTCCTATAAGTCACGAGATGGGGAAATTTGGTGAGAACTTTTTGTCGTGATAGATGAGGATACAGTTTACTGACCAAAGGATGCCAAACACCGCTGGAATGCTCCAATACAGACACCTACAATTTCTTTGGTCAGATATATGGGTCAGATCATCAGAAAATATACAATTGGCAGCTCTACACATTTAGGAAATTCTGCTAAATTAGACTAAAAATTTGTCAATGCTAGGTATATCTGAGTATATTTTATATCGCATTGATTTAAAGTATCCGTTCTGTTATGTTAAACTGCATTTTGAAGCTCATTTTTGTCTTAAATTTGGGTTATTTGAGAGGATTGGTGAAGTTGAATTGTATATTTTCTGGTGGTTTCCCCCATATATAAAAACACCAGGACAATAACACATCGTTATCAGAAACCTGAAACACACAAGAATGTTTCTAAGACAAACTTTACCACGATTCAGGGAAGTCATTCCCCGTTCCGCGTGACACCTTACAAGTATGTCTTGTATGTGGGGCAGAAAATGTATAATCGCCAGCTCTACACATACATGTAATAAATTCTGCTAAATTAGGCTGAAAAATGATAAATACTGGGTATATCTTAGTATATTTGGCATTGAGTTGATTCAAAGGATCTGTTTGGTTATGTTGAAATATGTTTCAAGTCTCATTTTCCTTATTAAATTCGGGTTATTTTGGAGGGTTTCTGAATGTGAATTGTGCATTTTCTGGAAATTTTACCAGTATATATATAGGTATACCTGGGTAGATATATATATAACAATTTTTATTCAATAGACATGTACATCAGTATAATGCATTATCGAATGGGGAAACAGTCCCTCTCAAAGTCGCAGTGCGTTACAATGAGTTCTTCCACGGGGTCCCTTAAAACGAAGATATCATAATGCGGTACAAGCGAGTGAATGGGAAATAAAAGTTATTTTCTAGAGGTTTCACATTTAGCGATTTGCTTTGAATACATTGTGTGATTAAAAGTTTACAGTACTCGATTTACTATGATTACATTGTGTGATTAAAACATAACTCACAAGCAATTTAACGTCTCCATTCAAAGATATACTTCTTCGAATATGAGAGAAATTATTAAATTTTTTATAGAAACCCTTCTACTAGGGAGACTTGACATTTTCAATGTACATTTTCGATGGGTACTAATTTAACCTGAAGATATGGATACATTCTTCAAAATTCAAATAGCAGCTAACCAGTTTACAGTAAGCTTACAATAATACCGCCTAACTATTATGACAGTTAGACTGGTTAACAATCAACTATATAATATGAATTAATACAATAAAATAAACTCCTTTGGTATTAGGAGGAAACACTACAGTGAAGACTGTTTTAATCAGTTTTTCCATATTCCTGATTCGGTACAAATTAAAATATATGAATATTTTGTTAGGTTAATTACCGTTATATCGGTCTTTATATTCTCAGGACTTACAGGCCTTTGATGGTGACAACTTTTTCAAGTTTCAATTTGCTACAATAGATTAGAGTAGCACTCTTACTAAGAATTCATATAATGTATAGACATAGACATGTATGATTACCCACTATCCCCTAAGTTTATCCCCTAAGTTTATCCCTTTCCCCTTCTTATTTTTGAGGTGTATCGTTGAAAAATGTATCAAAGTCTTGGTGATAAATATGCTTTAAGTAATACCTAAACTCTTTAAATGGAACGATTTGTTTCTTGTCAGGTAGATTATTCCACAACGTAGCCATTTTATATAGATAAGATTTCTTGAAAGTCTCGTTATTAGGAAGCGGGACCTTCAATTTCTTTCCGTGGGCTAGTCTCCTTAAGTTGACTCCTTTCCTATCTACATAAGATTCGTTCAGTGATCTACTATGGGCCCTTTCTAATATGTGTTTTTCTCTCCTTGTGGTTAAAGAAGGAGTATTCAATTTGACATGTATGTCTTTTGTACTCGTTAGCTTGGGTAATTTTAATATGATTTTAAAGCATGAATTTTGCAAAGCTTGTAACTTTTGCAAATATACTTGCGGGGCAGAGTCATAAAAGACATCCCCGTAGTCGATGTGGGGGAGAATCATCGTTTTATATAAAAGGGTCATAGTTTTTTGATCACATAAACCATATAGTTTAGAAAAGGCCCTAACTTTAGGTCTGATAACATTTGACTTCCTTTCAAGGAATTTTTTAAAGTTAAGATTACTGTCAAGTTCTATCCCGAGATATTTATAAAAGTTCACATTTTCTAGTTCAGATCCTTCAATAAAGTACCTAATGTTTTTTGTTAACTTAGGTTTTGTACTTATACACAATGACTTGCACTTTTTTATATTCAATGATATCTTATTACAGTTGCACCAGTTAATAATATTGTCTAGATCTCCCTGTAATACCGAACCATCTTGCTCCTTTAAGTCCCTACTTTTAAATAAAACCGTGTCGTCAGCAAATAATTGAACTGAGCTATCCTTAACAACATTACTTAGATCATTTATATAAATTAGGAACATTAGTGGTCCAAGAGAGGTCCCCTGTGGTACACCACAGGTCACCCCTCGAGGGGAAGAGAGTATGCCATTAGCAAGTACTCTTTGTGTTCTATTTTCTAAATAATTTTTAAACCAATTTAGAGAATCATCAGTGACGCCATAATCTTGTAATTTGTGGAGAAGAAGCTCGTGGTTAACCGTATCAAAAGCTTTACGGAAATCTAAAAATATAAGGTCCACGGCTTTTTTATTGTTAAGATCGTTATAAACATTTTCTAATAAATGATCATGGGCGTCCACTATCGATGTCCCTTTCCTAAAACCATACTGACCCTCACTAAGGAACTCATTGTCCTCTAGATATGACGATAGTTGCTGTTGGACACAGCTTTCCAAGATTTTTGCTGGGAGCTTTATACACGAGATGGGACGGTAATTCCCAGGGGTACCTCTAGCACCATCTTTATACAATGGAGTGACTGTAGCATTTTTGAAGTCACAGGGTATCGACGATGTCTTAATAGATAAGTTATAAAGAAACGCAAATTGTTCGGAGAGGGCTATCATGCATGGCTTGAGAATTTTGGTTGGGAGTAGCTCAATTCCCGAGGCTTTGTTATTACCAACCTTCCTTACTGCTGATTCCACTTGTGTCCAAGTGATCTCAGAAAGTGAGAAGATTTTTTCAGGGGTTGTATCAGTTAGAGTATGTGATATGGGGTCTGAATTAGTGTCATTCCCTAGTTTCTTGTCAATAACCTTGGCCAACTGTGGCCCAATATTAACAAAAAATTTATTAAACTCATCTGATATATCTTTCCCTTCAAGTTTTATACCTTCTGGAGAGTTAAGTTTAATTTTATCTCCTTTATTAGCCACCTTATCCGGTGACATTAGAGGTTTTATTATATCCCAGAACTTGTTGGGGTTTCCTCTATTTTCTTTAATTTGTGTTCTTATGTAGTTGTTTTTTGCTTTCTTAATTTCCTTATTAAATTGGAATCTCAAGTTTCGAGCCACTACCCAGTCCTCATCCTTATTAGTACGCTTTGCCCTTGCGAACGCCTTATCTCTCTCTTTAGAATGTTGTATAATTTGTTTATCATACCATTCTGGTAACCTTCTAACTCTATTAAAATATTTTATCGGGCACATCCTATCCACATATTTGATGATGTACGACATCAGCACTTCCCACGCCGCCTCCACCTCCTCTATTTTGTAAAAGTCAGACCAATCTAAATTTTGTAGGATTTCTTTAAGGATTTTCACATCAAGGCATTTTGTATTCCTTGCTTTAAATGATTCAGTATGATAACTATTTCTTGCTTTTTTTATCTGGATATATATTGGCAGGTGATCACTCACGTTTACATTAAGCGTCCCGCTACCATTTATAATATTACAGTTAGTGTATGCGTGGTCAATGGAGGTGGCGGAAGACTTGCTGATCCTCGTTTTAACATTGATAACCTGTTGTAAGTTAAATTTATACAGCAACACTTTAAACCTTTCAGCCCCTATTGATTTCCCCCCTTCTATGTCAGATGCCTCATAATTGAAATCCCCCATTATAATCACTTCCTTTGTCGTATCTATTTCATTCAACTTGTCATCTAGTAAATCCAGCGCTTCTTTTAGGTTTCCTTGAGGTCTCCTATAAACATTAAGAATTATTTTACTTTTCATAAACTCCCTGGAGATTTCAAAAACTTGCAGTTCAATGTCTTTAGTAGATTTACATAGATTGACATATTTGTCCTCCTCCACCGCAATGGATGAGTGTATATATGCTATTAATCCTCCCCCTCTTTTTATTAATGTTCTATCATTTCTGATAGTCTGGTAATTTTGAATTCCAATATGGGCCGGCAATATCTTACTATTCAACCACGTTTCTTGTAATAAAACGATTTGGGGATTACATTCGATAATAAAGTGTTTTATCTGATCAAACTTAGGTATCAGACTTCTCACATTCCAAGATACGACCTTGAGCCCTTTAAGGCTCTTGAATATTTTTACATCGTCATTATCATTATCCATTAGAAAAGCTTGTTGTACTTAGCAAGCATACCAATTTACTCACTGGATTTTTTTGTTTCAAACAGAATACCTTTTTTGATCTAATGACATGAGATCCTTCTACCTTAACATAGGTACTACTATTAACTGTAGTTCCTCTTAATGCAATGATGAGTGCCGTGTTTCTACTAATTACTGTAGTCACGACCGGAACTTCTTCATGTTCCACATTGTACATGTTTACATATATAGGTATACCTGGGTATATTTTGTATTGGGTTGATGAAAAGAGTTTATTTTGTGTTAAATTTGTGTTAATGTTTGAGAGAATTTGTACATGTTAAGGCGGCTTCCCATCCAAGCGTCAGGTTATCACGCTTATAGCCGTAAAACCACACACAACTTCCTCCTAACATGAGCTACCACATGTGGCGGGGAAACCCAGGTCCGTGACTGCTGCTGGCGCCTCGTCGTGACGAGAATACAAACCACGGAAACCTCACACTTCTCTAGGCTACATCAGGCCAACAAAAAAATAGATTCTGATTTATCTGAAAACCTATTTTATAACAATAGTTGATTTAAACAATAGAAAGGAAATGTGCTTTTTGACAGTCCCGCGTTACACCGTAACAAGATCGACGGAATTAAGTTAATATAACATCTGATAGCCTGCCCAAAACGTTAGATGGGCTTGGTATATGTATAAATGTTAAATTCTCAAGGAGAAATTCTGCTATACATTATTACAAATTGTCTCTTTGCGTCAATAATTATGATTACAATTATTAGCTATTATAATTTCGATGTATAATTTCCATAATGATAAGATTAATAATAGGTTTTCTTGGCAATTGAAACGTATCACGAATGTGAAATTTTGCCAATAAAAGTTTTTTTTAAAAAACCCACCTGTTGTCCTGCTTTTATTAGCCATTTTTTATTTTTGCCCCCCAAATCCAAAAAATGTAAGGTATGGTTTAAAAAAAATCAGGTATGGTCAAATTCTTTTTTAGGTAGGGGAAGGTTTTTCTAGGTAGGGCGGGGGTAAATCGGAAACACTTATTTTCTTTTTTGCCTGATGGGGGCGGACAGACGCACTTTATGCACTTGTCGTCCAATCATTATTGTATTTTTTTGGTTTGTTTTATTTTTTTTTAATAAATTCTATTGGAGCCATTTTCATACAATGATAATCTCATGGGAATCCAAACAAAAATCATACCGAAACAAATATACTTGGAGACTTTGTTGTCAATTTAGATTACGATTTTAACAAGAGTCATATTTTTTAAATTTCACAATACAATAAGGTATAGGTATACATAGAGTAAATACAGTGTTAGCGTAATGGATGGCGAGAAATTGCCTTTTTTTATTTTCCCCATAACCCCGGGTCTTTATTCGCGAAGCAGACAAAGACAACAGTGAAGCGTGTCCACAAAGATCTACATCACTCTTGTTTTCATATGACGCCATCTTCTCACTCGAGAAAAGACACACAATACTACATTTGTGATGTCTTTCAGGAAAAATGAGTCACAAGTCGCAAAAATAGATCTTGTGATATCATCATATTTAAAATCATGAGATCAAACCGATTCCAATGATAGTAAACATTAAGGACATCTAAGAAATTCTTCTATATTTTATGTTTGATATTTCTATGTTTGAAAAGAGTTGGCAATATTTCTGGGTGAGCAATTACCAGTAAAGTATAGCTATATACTCTACAGGATGACCTTCAAAACGCAAGAATATATTTGATACAATGTCCTGTAATTTGGTGCATGGATTCATATGACTAACAGTGCTACATCCCCCAAGGATCAGAACATTCCAATAAAGAGATCTTGTAAATAGATTACTTGAAAAATATCAATTTTGCGTCTTTTCCCTGAAAATCATCATATTTAGCACATCAAAGATCCCTTGGAAAATGGGCACAGGAGCAGATGGCAAGTCGCCATAAAAACCTTTCCAAATCTTAAATTCGTTACCATACGAGGAAACTGAAAGAGGCACTGTCTTTGAGTGTTCAGAACACTTTTAATGGCTTGAATTACTTGAATTACAACTACGGAGAAGACTATAAAGCAGAGCTATGTATAAATAATTTTACACATTGCTCTGACGAAAGGAAGACATAGAAGTGTATATTAATGATTTGAAAATATAAATATCTCCTGCTCGCGATCTGTAATGCGTAAACCCCTTTATCTAGAAGTAACTGTCGCACAAGACGTCATTTTTCAGTAATAAACATGTTTCCCAAAGAAAAGAGAAAAGAAATGAAGGGAAAGCCTCTCGCTCCAAACCGCAAAATGTCGTTATAATCCCATTAGGACCGCAAAATACAATTCTAGTGCCATAAGAATGCTTATTCCTGGCCCTGGGAAGCCATTAGCGCAGTAGGCGTCCAACCACTGACATAACACTACTATCTGATTTGAGGGGCTTTGAGCTTAGACTTTACATATTTGGTTGACGAGACACTCTAGGTCCAAACCCTCAGATCAGATAAGAATGGTATGTCAGTGTTTGGACGCCTACTGCGCTAATCTTATCCCTGCCTAAAACTCGGTGTTTTAATGGGAATATATTTACATGTTGCGGACTTAATGGAATTATAATGGTACTTTGCGATTTGAGGCAAGAGGCTTTCCCTTCGTTTGAGGGACTCTCTCATCTTTGGGCCTAGACTGTAAATAAACTCTCTCTTCTGGTGCATGTATTCACAAACTGTGACACTTTTGTCAATAAAATTTTGTTAAATTTTGTTTCAGTAAGAAACGTGTTTCAAAAAAAAAGAAAAAAAAGGACAAATTGTACCTTTTTTGTTGACACGACCTGTAGTGACTGTCACAACCCGTCAGTTCATGGCTTGGAAGGCAGACAAGGCATATGTTATATAGAGCGCATAATTACATGTTACTTCCCGCCACAGGCATCATCGTGTGAACTGGGGTTGTGTGAATTCCCCAGTTTCCGTGGTTATGGAAGTAGGAACTAAAGCTGTCTTCATATATTAAATTGATTTTTTATTCCATTTTACAAATGCAGAAATCTGTAAAGCAGGTGTTGCAATTAAATTTGTCTGAGAAACAAATATTAAAAGATAGTGTGGTGATTCGCACTCTCGACAATGAAATAAACAAGTCTACAAGGCCAATTCCTCACACGTCTGTTTATTCCACACAGTCCGTCTCAATGGCCCCGAGTCCGGCTTATCCGGAAAGGGTAAGGGAATTCACATGCACTACTAAGAGGTAGTTACAGTTCCCTGCAATACTCATAAGAACTTAGAGTAGTGAACAACTGGTGTAATGACATATTGAATAGGCATAAACAGATAGAGGAATACAACTAGAATAATAACATAAGGGTTAAGATAAGATATAAAGGGAAATAGAGAGATTTAAGAGTAACATTGTGTAAACACACAAGCCAGAGCGTAAGGCACCTCTAGTGTTACTAAAGAGAACCATTCCTTTATGGAAAGGACTCACGGAGGATCATAGAACTACTACAATACCCCCCCCTTTATTTAAGATTTTTAAAAAACCCTTTGAAAAAATCGTATTGTAAGAAATAAATTCAGTACAAAATACAATCAAGGATTAAATGGATAGTAATAAAAAGAGAATTCACATTGCGGACCTGAAAAGTTTTTAAAGTTAGAAAAATGTCTTCATGGTGACAAATAGGAGCAGCAAATGGTGTCCTAGCTACATACTTAACAAAACTCAGGTCGCCACATCTCAAGCATAAAATTATCCAAAAACCCAAAAGTGAAAATGACATCTGTCATATTAAAAAAAAACGGTTAAATACAAGAGGTAAGAAATACATACAGGAGCATCAGTGTCCTAACTATATAGGAAAACATGTAGAGGATTTATCAAAAATATTTTTAAGCGAAGAAAAATACAAATCCGGTACAAAAAGGTGCTTCCTGAGACCTCGATGATGTATAGGCACACAATCATTCGTGAGTAGAAAAATATCAAACATCTCATCAACATGAAACAAAAACAAGTTTTCTCAACGGAGAAACACAAACACGTGGAAAACAGAAGAGAAGAATATTCTCAATGTTCGCAAAGTTCCCAGATGGAACAATCATTCCATTGGTGCATCCCCATCCGTCTTATTGCTCAGCTGTTCCGGGTTTCCCGTGTTGGCTGGAATGTTGTCCGGGTTGGTCAAAGTGGTCGGACTAAACAGCCAGTTAGGAATGGTGTATAAACCGGGGTCCTGAGTGTCACGCCCCGGGGTCCGGACAGGTGGGACCACAGCGGTCTGGGGAGGAGGAACTGACACAGGAGTTTGCTGAAGGGATCTCAGCAAATTGCTGAGCATCAGCAATTGAGGCAGTTGTCCGGCATCCAATGGCATGGCAGGAACTTGTGCTGCAGATGCAGGAGCAGCAGGAGGTAAGACGACAGGCGCTGCTTGGGAAGGCGGAAGACACACGGACTCCGATGGAGAGGATGATTCCTGGTCCAACATAGAGCGAAGTCGTAAGTTTTCTTCCTCAAGGTGGCGGATTCTGGCATCACTGGAGGCAAGGGACTTCCTTAGCCCAGAGACGACACCTTCTTGATTTTTGGTGTCCTCCCTCATCTCACTCAAATTCTCCACTGAGGCCTTGACGTCCGACAGAACCAACAAGGGCTGAGTTACCTCATCCAACAGGGCGACCAGATCTTTCTTGGCCGAGTCAACCACCGAAGTGACTTTGTCAGCGGCGGACACAACTTCACTCAGAGCCCCATCGACTACTGTTTTGGCTCGCTCAATCAATGTCCGGTTCTCTTCCTCAGAGGGAATGTTCTTCAAAATCTCACTGGACCACTCTCTGGCACGGCGACAAGCCCTTTTCGAGAGAGGAGCTGCTTCCACTACATTCTTATCCAGAGAGTGAGATCTGTCTCTCTTCCGGCGGGAGGAACAAGTCGAGGACCCGTCCGCGTCCGTAGCAACAGACTTACTACTTCCCGCGGAAGCTGCAGCTCTGGAAGAGGAGTAGGATCGACCCAGAACTGACTCCCGTTCGACTGACTGGTCCCTGTCAGACTTGCCTTTCTTTGGAATCTTTTTGGTAGTGGTGGTGCGCCTCATGATACGTAAATGCTGTCCAGCCATATAAGCCATTTTCTGGAAAGCGTGGTTGGGACGCACAGAGGGCATCACCTTCATGGCCTTTTCACGCGCTTCACTTCTGGTCAAGTGGTGCTGCACCTCTTCCCCATTCATGAGGTGCTGAATAAGCTCCACCCTCCTATCCAAGACTTGAGCACAACAGGAGGATGGACAGATCCACACCCACATGAATGGGGCATGCTCCTCGCATAGGTGGCGAAACAGCCTTTCTCTGGTGGAAAACGCCCGGATCCCACCCAGATTGAAAGGTACATACCGACAGACCAAAAACGGACAGCGATGGCCTGGTTGCCAAAGTCGATGTGCCTCTATCACTTTTTGGTGAGTGCCGGGATCCATTGAGTCCCTCCGGACAAGTTCAGGCCAAATCCGGGACTCGTACCGGGCCATTTGCCCGTCATCCGGAACTTCTCTTTCCTCCGAATCCGACTCCGGACAAATTCGTACCTCAGACCCCGGCTGGTCCGACGTTGGATCTATGGGCACAATCTCTGTCGCTGAATCTAAAGCCTTACGAAAGGCATCCATGTTCCCACATCTAGATAGTTGAATCCGGCGTTGTTCTGCACGATGATAATGCCTTTTCTTGATTCTACATCTTTTCTTTTCTCCCTGCTTAGCAGCACTAGCAGAGGTATCTTCTCCATCTTTGGAGACTGTCATGGGGCCGCTGGTGGTATGACGGAACCCAGGACTTCTTCCGCGACTAGAACGGCGACGTGGAACAGGGGATGGAGAGGAACGACGTTTCTCTGTATTTTCCTTGTCCACGGACTTGGCGGACTTCCGTGGAGACACGGACTTGCGCAGACTACGTCGCCTAGGGACAGGAGTAGGCTTGCCCGGAACATCTTGTCCGGAATCTTCTCCAAAAACCTGGTTATCACGGAGAGGCGTCATCTCCCTACCAAGGGGGCGAGTGTCTATGGCTTCATCTTTGGCAGAAGCCTCAGCTTGAACAGCCCGGGCACGCTGAGCTTCGTCCGCGTTGGCCGGATTTAGCTCCAGTAAATCCCCAGCGCCATCCAAGAGGCGTCTCTCCTCTGCCTCTGTCATTCCGTAAGTCTCCGGATCGGAGGATCCGTCCACATCCATGACGTGGCTAGTCTCCAATTCTTCAGGGCAGTCTTACTAAAAATTCCCTCTCTCCTAGAAGAAAAAGGAAAACACTCAGACTCTGATGGAATTATCCCCACACAAAAAGTGTTTACAAGTACAAACAGCAAAAACAATGCAATATATCACAATACCATTCCGTCTACTCCTTATATTACATATAGGTGGTAGGAAGGAAACAGAAAAGCAAATATCACAGCAAAATAACAAAAACCCTCCCCGCCGTATTACATACAGACAGTACAGGCCTAGTAAAATAAATAGCGAAATTCCAAATATCACAGACTAACTTCTTCCTAGAAGTTACCCAAAAAAACAAATTCTCAAGGTGAATTCTTTTAAAGAACTCTATAGGTTAGCAACAACCAGTTACTGGTGGTGTATAGAGCCTCGCATAACACTATAGCTTCACCCCCATTCGTACGCCATTCATTCAAAAAGCACCGGTGTCATGGCTGACGTCTCAAACATTTCACCGAACTTTCTCCTTCCATCATGCACAATCAAAACGTTTTACAAACTACAACATATCGGGTCTAGTAGCAGACAACTCTCAATTTTCACATTGATACCAACACAGTATATGACAAGCAAGTTTTAACCCAGTTCAACTCACTTCTTTCCAAGGGAACACTGTCGGCGATATGCAGGCTAGCTGTTGTTGTGGCTGAATCCGGAAGCAGAGTGAAAGGGTGCAACACAGCTCCCACGGCTAGCGTGGTAACCGTAGTTCTCAAAACCACCACCTCTCTCAGCGCCACCGATTCCCGCCAGTTACAAAGCTATTTCTAGTTCTCTACTGTAGGGCGTACAAGGATGTTTAAGTATGCAGCCTACTCTGGTCTTCCGCGGAGACAAATGCGGATACATTGTCCATAAAGCCCACTGTCCACTTAGCCGATTTTAATAGCAATTTCAACCCAATTTCTGAGCTGATTCAAGCTTCCCGGGGAGTCTTAGTTCAGCTAGAACTCAAGGGTTCTCCCAAGCTAAGCCATTTCTCAGTGCAGTTTCTACCAAGCTCTACGGACTGGATGGTTCTTTCCCAGCCACTCAATAAATTCAATAAAGAATTTCTCAAATGTCGTGAAAGGGCAGCATGACTTATCCGATATATCAGCCACCGACTTCTCGTTGTGTATAACTTCCGTGGAACCATCAGGAAAGCTCCACCTGTACTTTAAAGCCTAAGTTCCATATTGCAATCTTGATGGAGCTTTACACGTGCGCTTAGCCCTTGCAATTACTGGTGGAACACTGTCCGTCTTCTTCACAGGAGAAATAGGAACATTTTGAACGATGTCCAAATTTTTCCTTGGCCTCCCCCTCCCTCTTTTCAAGGGCTTAGCAGAATCCGCCAAAACCAGAGGAACAGATTGCTTTTTCACAACTGTATCCGTCTTAGCTTTATTGGGTCTGCCTCTTTTCTTAAGAGGTAACACAACCGGAGAAATTTTTAATTTCTTTTTCTTCTTCTGAGGCTTCCTCCTACCAACCCCGACAACAGCAGGACCAACATCTACTGTCTGTTTCTCGTTGGAAGGAGGAAGTTTCACTCCAGCTGTTTTAATTTTCTTAGGCCTACCTCTGGGCTTCACCCCAACGGTAATTTTCTTCTTTTCTTTTCTTTCCGGACATTCAGCACCAGCTAGAACTTTTCCGCCTTCAAACTTCAGGATCTCGCGCCCAGCCTTCTCTAACTTACGGAATTCAGGTGCCTTATGTAAATTTACAGCCTGAATCGGTCCGTCCTCATCAAAGGCGGGTTTCAGATAATCAACATGATATCTGACGATTCCCTCAGTTGTCTCTAATTCATAGGTAGTACCCCCTATGAATCTACGCACTTTGAAAGGCCCATCCCATTTGGGACCGTATTTCTTATTAGCCTTAGGGGGACAGTACCTATACACAATAGCCCCTTCCTCAAAGCGCCTAGGACGAGCCCGCCTGTCAAAGTCTTTCTTTTGGTGCACTGCAGCAACGCCCAGATTTTCTCTGACAAACTGGTGTCCGGTTCTCAATGACTGTCTCAAGTTCTCCACGTATGACATCCGACAAGGAAAATCCAGCCCTCCAGGTTCAACTCCATGGATTAAATCCACAGGAGTCACAAGCTCAGTCCCAAAAACTACTGAATTAGGCGTACACAAAGTACTGGCATGCACCGTACCCCTGTAAGCATGCGCTATACACGGAGCGAGCAAGTCCCAATTCGAATCCGAGTAGTTAGTCAGGCAAGAGAGCTGCTCAACAAGAACTCTGTTAAAAAGCTCCACCTGACCATTCGACTGAGGCCTGTACGGAAGAGTGACTAGCTTTTCGACCCCCAACATGTCTAACAAACTCCGCAATAGTCGAGACCTGAATTCCGGCGCCCCGTCCGTTTGCAACGAAACCGGACAGCCGAACCTCAGAACCCATTCTCTAAACAGAACTTCAGCACATCTTTCTGCCGTGTGGTCTGGCATAGGAAATGCTTCTGCCCATTTCGAAAAATGGTCCGTAATCACCATCACGTAATTGTTACCTCTAGGGGTAGTCTTAAATGGACCAATAATATCCAACGCTATTCTACTCCATCGTTCACCATGGATTTCCTTCTTCAAAGGTGTAATACCTCGTCCACCTCTAGATTTCCTCATGCTGCATTCAGGGCAAGCCCTAAGCCACCTTTTCAAGTCATACCGCATTCCAGGCCAAAAATATTTCATTTTCGCCTTCCAGCTGGTCTTGAAATCACCATAATGGCCCTCCAATTGGGAGCCATGCAAACAACGGAAAATGTTTTTCCTCATAGAGGCAGGAATTATCTTCCTGACATACGTGTGTCCAGTGTTTTTACGCAGCCAACGCAGACATAAAACACCCTGGACCATCTCCAAACTATCTTTATTACGGATGTATGTACAGAATTCCTGTGGCTCACCAGACAATTGTTCCTTGCTGGGAACCGGACTGGATCCGTCCAATACATCCATAACTTTCTTCAACAAAGGATCTGCTTGTTGAGCATCCCGGATTTCATCCTCCAAGGAGCCTAGAACCGCCACAGCTTCCGCGATTACAGCATCATGGACACCACAATCGGGACAGCCAGGGTTCCCACATTTCCTGGTAGGAATTCTAGACAATCCGTCCGCATTGGTATGTTTCTTGCCCGCCCGGTGAAGTATCATACTCTGCTCCAAGCCATATTCTTGCATCGTGGCTAACCATCTAGCAAGCATATCCGTTGGATCTTTAAAATTCAGGAGCCACCTAAGGGAAGCGTGGTCAGTTCGTACGTAAAAATTACGATTGCCAAGGAGATAATGTCTGAACTTTTTCAAGTAGGACAGCACTGCCAATAGTTCACGTTTAGTAGCACAGTAATTTTTCTGCGGCTTGGTGAAGCTATTACTAGCGTATCCCAATACGACTTCTTTGCCGTCTTGCATCTGCGACAAAACTCCGGCCATTGCAAAGCCACTGGCATCAGTATCCAAGATGAAATAACCTTCCTTTCTAGGATACCCAAGAACTGGTGCTGAAGTTAATAAAGTCTTAGCCGTCTTAAAGGCTTCATCACACTTCTTGGTCCACACTATAGGTTTACTATAGCGTTTCTCAACCCCAGCATCCGTCACAATTTGTTGCAGAGGAGCTACAATTCCGCCAAAGTTCGGTTGAAACTCCCTATAATAGGAAGCAAACCCAAGGAATTGTCTTACTTCTTTAGCAGTCTTTGGGATAGGCCATTCCTGTACTTTAACTATCTTAGCCGGATCCGCCCGGATTCCAGCGGCAGAAACGATCCTACCCAAATACTTCACCTCTTTTCGGAAGAACTCGCATTTCTTAGGTTTGAGCTTCAGCCCATATTCCCTAATGCGTTCTAATACCAATTTCAGGTTGTCCGCACATTCTTGGACAGTCTTTCCAAAGACCACCACATCATCCAGGTATACTAAACAAGCTTTCCAACGCAATCCGTCCAACATACGGTCCATCATGCGCTGGAAAGTGGCAGGGGCGTTACACAGTCCAAAAGCCATAACTTTAAACTGGAACAGACCCACACTGGATAGAAAAGCAGTTTTGTGCTTACTTTCCTCATCCATTGCAACCTGCCAATATCCGGACTCTAAGTCTAAAGTGCAAAACCATTGGTTCCCACCCAAGGCTTCAACACATTCGTCAATCCGGGGAAGAGGGAAACTATCCTTCTTAGTCACGGAATTCAGTTGGCGATAGTCCACACAAAATCTCTGGGTCCCATCTTTCTTAGCAACCATCACGATGGGAGCTCCCCACGGACTATTACTATGCTCTATTCTGCCTTCTTTATACATCTTCCAGATTTCCGCCTCTGCTCCATCCCGCCTGGCCACTGGCAACCTACGATAGGCTTGCTTTACAGGGATTGCATCCCCAGTGTCAATCACATGGCGGACCAAGTGAGTGCAACCAACTTTGGTGCCAGGTAAGGAAAAACAGTCTTGGTAATCATAGAGCAGTTTCCTAACTAACTCTTTTTCTTCTTTTTCAGACAGATGAGTTTCATTCACCAACTTCTCTAACGGATTTTCCGGACAAGGAGGGACAACTATATCAGGAACCAGCAGTTCATCATCCACAATAGGCGAGTCCATCACCTGTATGGAATTAATGATAGCCGTCCTAATCATTTCATTCTCTTCCTCGTCAGGTAGGGAAGCATCGGACACCAAAGTCACAATGCTAACTCTCCCTACTATCATGTCACAATTCAGTCTAACGGTAGAACCGGACGGATTGGAAAAAGCTACCACGGACGAATTAACGTTACCCGATACATATGTATTAAGGCTTCCCAAGGCAAAGTCTTTCAACAATCCCTGATCAGGCTCGAACATCAATCCACCTGATGTGTCAGAGCCTCTACCCAAGTCTATCTTAGCAAGTGTCACGGACCGGGGTTGGAGGACCACAGGTTCTTTCAACCTGACTTCTCCCCCGTCCACGAACTCTCTCACTTCAACAGCTTGAACAGTGGATTGACTCAAACTTCTCTTCATGTGCTTCCATTGCTTACACATTACAGATACTGCTTGATTCTCAAGGAATAGCAATCCAGACCAGTCAAGATTACATTTGTGGACGTAATAAAAATCCGCCCCAATCAGTCCATCTTCCGGGCCCTTCAAGCCGGAAACTACTAGACATGTAATCATGTATGTCCGATCTCCTATTTTCAAAGGACAAAGCGCGCTCCCATGAGTGGTTATAGGCAGCCCATTCCCCATTGCACACACCATTTGGACCGGAACCAAAGGTGGTTTGGAAGAAAGAGAATCATAAAATCTCTTGGTAACCAGGCTAGTAGTAGCACCAGGGTCCACCAAGAAATCCCCATTCTCACTGTCTAACCCCACTGGGGCATACCATCTCTCACAGACAATCAAATTATCCGTGATCCTCAGCGTCTTTGGTTGCTGTACAGAAACTTTCTGTATCCGTGCCGACCTGTTGGGGTTCTGTCCAACCACAACGATCTGACCTTCAACAGCTTGGTACCCGTCTTGTCCCCATCTCACAAGAGAACCAGTATCCGGGCTGTCCGGGGAGATATCCTCACCTGGACAGGTGTTCTTTTCCGGCAACGACCTAGGATCTCTTGCTTCCGGGAGCGCCTGACCTTGCGTCAAAGCTAACCCCTTACTAACAAGTGCCTGAGCAACACCCCCAGTTTCTATACTACTAGCCAAATTCGTCCGAGCTGTAGTACTGTGAAGCGGCGTCCCCACGACCCCCATATCGCTTCCTATAAGGGCCGTGCGGGGTTTTCCGGAGTCACGGAGGCGGGTACCTTCGTAGACTCGGCAACCCCTTTCAGAATCTTAATGGTCGGACAATCAGGAGAGATATGTCCTTCCACCCCACAGAAGTAGCATTTCTTGGGCCCCTCCTTTCTCCGTCCGGAGAATGTCCCAGAAAATGATTTCTTCCAGGGTTGTCCGTCCTTGCTGTCTCCAGGCTTATTCTTCCTGAAATCCCTATAAGCTTGCAAGGCCTGACAGATGACTGTTGTCACGTCCTGTGTCTCCGAACCAGAGGAGGTAACGCCATCATCCAGGGTTTCAGACACCTGGGCTACAGCAGCACCGGATCTGCGGCGAGACCTTCTCTTCTTCACAGCCAAAGCGCGCTCCTGCACTGGTTCAGGAGCTGGCAGCGCGGCAAGTTTTTGGACTACCACACTGGATTCTGTGTCCATAAGGCATCCCTCATAAACTTCAGACCAATGAATGGCCTCCTGTAGGTCTACGGGTTCCTTCAGACGAGCCCAATTGGCCTGCTCACAGCTAGTCAACCCCTTCAGGTAAGTATGAAGAGCCATATTGACTATGGTACTATTCATCCTCTTACCGAAAGCGTACCTAGCTCTGCGGGCTACCTCGTTACCAAACTGCCGGACAGTCTGTCCGGGAGTCTGGCGACAAGCACGAAATTCAGCCTGTCTTTTTATACGAGAAACCTCGCCGAAATTCGCGTCCATGTGTTGAACGAATTCCTTCAGAGACAGACCTGCAGGCAGATCACCCATATCCGCCAACTGCCGCTTGCATCCCCACTGCAACTGAAGCAGGAACTCTTCCTCTGACCAGTTGCATGCAACTGCCATTACCCGCATCTCAGCCAGGTAAACACGCCAAGGGTCCATTTGGTCCCACATCTTTATGACGGGCGGACGCATGGTGTATTTGCTCTTACCCGGACCTTGAGTATATTCAAACTCACCAAAGTCCGAGTCGTCCGTTCCATCATAACTTAATCCCTGGACAAGGGATCGATCCTTCTTAGCGATCCGAGATCGCTCCCTGGCCTTCCGCGACTTATCGCTCTTGGTTTTCTTCTCTTTCTTCTTCCTAGGGACAGGAGTTTCCGAGTCAGAGGACGAGGAAGAGGAAGAAGATGAACCGCTGGGATCCGACGGATCATCAGGAGAACCAGCCACAACCCGTATCTTTGGTTTGTAAACAGATCCTTTCACCTGACCCCTTTCGAAATCAGCGTCCGTACCAGTAGTGCTATCCTTTTTCTTTTTACTTGCACCGCTACCCTTCTTCCCTTCTCCCTCAGGAGTTTTCTCAGTTTGTGTACCTGTACTGGTAGACAAATCATTAGTATCCACAGCATCAGAATCACACGGTGTCTGAGTACTGAAACTCCTACTTGTTACAGAGAAGCTGCGCTGGGAACCTTTCTGAGCGGATTGAGGGGATGTTCCCTGACTTTCACTAAACGACCCACTAGCAGGGGATGAGGTTGACATGCCCGAACTCTTGTGATCCCGGAATGTCACTCTCTTCGTTGTATCCTCAGTCATGCCGACTGGAGACCCAAAGAAGTCCATCCTAACCCTTCCTGACTCTAATCCAGCCTGTGGATCAGCAAAAGTAGAACACACAGGAGCAGCTCTACTGGTATTCACAGAAGATGCCCTGCCTGTTCTCGGAAGAGTGGTCCACATAGGGGACGCCATAAAGTCAGTCTGAGTTGAAGCTGACTGATCTTCAGAGACATTCTGGAGACGAGATTGATCGTCTACTCGAGAAATCTCACACTTCAACTTTTCATTTTCTACCTGCAATTTTTTGATAAATGCAGAATCCCTCTCCGTTACCACATCCAGTGTTTCCTGGATGTCCCGATTCTGGAACACGAGTTGTTTCACTTGTGCAACAAACTCGAGGTTCTTCCTTTTTTCTCCAGCTAAATCTCTCTGCAAACTCAACATCTGAAGACGAGTCGCTTTTAACAAGCTTTCTTCGTCCGACTCAACATCGCTGACCGGGGACCTGTAGTCCGTGAAGGCTGCACGATCCTCCCGGCTAGTCCTGTAATCTTCAGAATCGGAAGCCACATCAGACAGAATAACTCGAGCGAAATCTCGCTCAAATTTCATTTCTGCCAACGTAGACCCTGAGGCAAGCAGCCTGCCCGGCTGCACTGGTCGCTTAGCCGTCCGTCCAAAGTCCGGCGGGGGTCCGCCGTCCGCTGCAGGAGCTGCTGCTGCCATTTTCTGCAAGAGAAACCAATCAAGTCAATAAAATCCACGGATTTCCTAATCCGGCCAGGCTTAGTCAAAGCGAACTGGTCAAGAGCTGGTCACGGCACCAATTGTGGTGATTCGCACTCTCGACAATGAAATAAACAAGTCTACAAGGCCAATTCCTCACACGTCTGTTTATTCCACACAGTCCGTCTCAACGGCCCCGAGTCCGGCTTATCCGGAAAGGGTAAGGGAATTCACATGCACTACTAAGAGGTAGTTACAGTTCCCTGCAATACTCATAAGAACTTAGAGTAGTGAACAACTGGTGTAATGACATATTGAATAGGCATAAACAGATAGAGGAATACAACTAGAATAATAACATAAGGGTTAAGATAAGATATAAAGGGAAATAGAGAGATTTAAGAGTAACATTGTGTAAACACACAAGCCAGAGCGTAAGGCACCTCTAGTGTTACTAAAGAGAACCATTCCTTTATGGAAAGGACTCACGGAGGATCATAGAACTACTACAATAGTATGATATAATTGGGTTTGTTAGAAATAGTATTTAGTGATTGAACGCCTACTGCGCTAGTGGATTTCCAGGCCCTGGAGTAGGCGTCCTATGATTTTAATGGCATTTTGCGGTTTGGAGCGAGAGGCTTTCCCTCAGTTTGGAGGGACTCACTCAACTTTGAACCTAGACTGAAGAGGCTTCCCCTCAGTTTAGAGGGATTCTCTTGAGCTATATAAAATGCTATGTAAATTCGCCTTCACCAATCCTTTCTAATAACCTAAATTTCAGACAAAAAAGACATTCCAAATACAGTTCAAGTTAACCAAACATTGATGTTTAGTTTCGAAAATTCGAAAGTAGTTTATATCCCGTTTAGAAAATAGTCCCGTCACACCAATTCATATAGTAAATTTGCCAACCATTTCACAGATTTATGTACTGACACAAAATATATATAATCATATTTAAATCATGGTAATCCTTATTAAGTATATACATTATAGCCTTTATTATTTCCGGAAGAAAAATATTTATTTAGATAGCCAATGACCAGTTTTTAAAAAATAAGTTTTATTTAAACAAGTCAGTTACTAAAAATCCGCATAAGCTTATACATGAACAGTTTTCATGCATTGACATTAAACTACAATATAAAGAAATCTGATTAAAGCTACACAACAATAATCTTACGTTATGCACAATTAAACATAACATATTCTTTAATCAAAATAAATCCAGTTCAAAACTTTTTAATATATTTCAATCTCTAATTATCATCATTGAAGGAGATACCAGCTTATATGTGAGGTGTTGTTAGAAGAACGAAATTTCAAGTAGTAGAGTATTGATAGAATCCATGTAGTATTAGAAATGTAATTAGGCCTAATATAACTTAAGAGAGAGGATAACAATTGAGTAGAAATGTCCTAATTATTCATGTTATGTAGAATTTTTTGAAGCAGGGCGATAATATGTTTTTTTAAAAACAAACTTTATTCAATCTATCAACAAAACTGATCCACCCAGGGCAATTAACATCTTTAGATACAAGAGCCCATTCTGTCCGCATCAAGAGCAAGGTCTGGTGAAAAGTAGTCTTGTTATCCGCAGGAAAACCTAAAAAACATCGTAATTAAGCGAGTTGATATTATCTACAATAACTCTATATTCAGGAAAGAAAATTCGCTATTCACTGAGGCCGCATATAGGCTTTACAAATATGACATGCGTCTTTGTAACACGAAAATGTTTGGTTTGAAATGTAATAAAAACAATATATCAATTTCTCCAATATTGTTTCATCCTATTATTACTTTCACATTCATCTAAACCATCTGAGTCATCTTTCTATAATGGTATACATTTTTTCTGATCTTCTAAGTCTATATATAGTCTCGCCGATATTATAACAATAGCAGTGACGATAGTAGACATGTCAGCATATTCTTGGGAAGTCCCCTCCGCAAACCTCATATATGGGAATGATTTTCAGAAAATGTACAATTCACCTTCACCAATTCTCTCAAATAACCCACATCTAAGACAAAAATAAGCTTCAAAATGCAGTCTAACATAACAGAATCGATAGTTTAAACGATGCGATACTAAATATACTCAGATATACCTGGTATTCATCATTTTTAAGTCTAATTTAGCAGAATTTCCTAAATGTGTACAGCTGCCAATTTTACACTTTCTGGAAATCTGACCCATATGCTTCACAAGTTGACGTATTACCGGTATTCACGTTTTGAAGGAAAGCGCTGACTTCAGTGCTGTAATCCACCCGGTTATTATTGGAAAAAATCAGCTGGGAATTAGTTATAAAAAGGGCAATTACCGGTTTTTGTGAGTAGACTATACAGGAAATGATTATTTCCGAATTGGTATAACACCTCTTTGTGTTTTAACCTGTTATTATATTGCATTTCCAGAAATTGAGTTTCAAGTAGCACAAGAAAGTTTCATGACACAGCTCTGTGTGGATTTTTTTATTGTTATTTTTATTCTTATTCTATTTTTGTTCTTATTTTTATATTTTTTTTGTCTTTGATTTTGCTTTCGAGTAGATGTTGATACATAGAGCCTAGTGTAGCTAGATACTGCAGTGGGAGGAAGACCATGGTTATTCTGCATTGAATTATTACCACCGAGCCCATTATCTTGATATGTACATGACATCCATTGATCAAAACATTCGTTGTACACTGTACATGAATGCATGTCTATGTTCAACTGACATTTTAATGAAGATTGACTTATAAAATTTCTAAATAAAAAAAGAGAACAAAATCACATTACAATCTAAGCCAATTTCTTTTGGTTGCACCCCTGCCTAACGTCGGTCCAAAACTACAGATTTTCTACTTTTTGTTCAATTCTGAAACTCATTTTACCACAAATTTGGCGTATTTTATGCGGTTGTTTTACATCAGGACTTCATGAAAATCCACATTTATATTCGCCGAAATCATTTCCTGCGATAGTTTCACTTTCACCGGCGGACATTTGTGATGTGTCCCAGGAAAATGAGTCACAAGTCGCAAAATTGAAATTTTTCAAAGTGTTTTTTCACAAGATCTCTTTATTAAAATGTTTTGACTTTTAGAGGGTTTAACGATTATATTCATATAAATCCGTGTAACAAATTTCGGGACATGGTTTTAAGTATATCTTTGCGTTTTGAAGGCCTTCGTATGGAGTATAATATTCAGTTACTTTACTGGACATATATATATCAAACTTAAAATATAGAAATACTTATTAGGTGTTCTAGTGTTTACTATCATCATCTCCTCTTTTCAAATATGGTGATATCTCAAAATCCATATTTTGCGACTTATGACTCATTTTCCTAAAAACAGATCACACTTTCTGTCGTATACAAAAGTAACAGAACATTGATAAATTCACTCCAATAGGTCACATTATGGGTAGATTTGGTAACAATGCTTTTGGGTCATGTCATCAGAAAATGTACAATCGGCAGCTCTAAACATTGAGTAAATCCTGATTAATTAGGTTATACAATTCCAAATATCCGAGTATTGGGATTATGTAGAGTCAAAGAACATGTTTAGTGATTATGATGTTCATTTTGAACCTTATTTCAGTCGAAAATTTTGGGTTATTTGAGAGGGTTTGTGAATGCGAATTGTACATTTTATGACGATTTGACCCTTTGTGTAATAACTGAGAATACAGCTTTAAAATAGTCTATACAGATGTATACGGGTCAAGTTTTCAGAAAATGTACAATTGGTCTTCAGCAATTCCTCTCAAATAACCCTAACTTAAGACGAAAATCAGGTTCAAAATTCAGTTCAACCTAACCAAACAGATTTATTGAATGAATACAATACAGAATATACTCAGATATAGTCAGTAATTATCTTTTTTCACTCTAATTTAGCAGAATTTGAGGGATGTGTAGAACTGTAGATTGTGCATTTTCTGAAAATCTGACCCATACTTTGTTGATCATCTCTCTTTGTATGTTTTAACTTTTACAAATTTGATATTGTTTCCTCTATAATACAATTTGTGTAATGCCAAATTATTTTCCAAATGATTATTGTTTTTTTCAATTACGACATATATATATTGTATTTTTATTCTGAGTCGAGCAATTACATCATATTTCCAGAAAAGGACTCCAGCCTCTCCATTCGGAGAGTATCCTATATTACTAATACCAGTTATTCGTTAAACATGATATAGGGATGTACATAAATCTGTCCGATTCAAAAATGCAAATACCATCACCTACATTCACTCCCAAGCACCTATCAATTCGACTCTATTTTCCAATTTTACTGCCATTAATTGTGATACTATTAATGACATTATTAATATATATACCGACTGTTTTGTGAAAAGTTAAATGTCATTGTCCTGTCGGTTTTCTGTTTAACTTTACTTTACTATATCTAATTACTTCAGTTTGAATATTACTGTCTATGAGCTGGGTATGGGTACATCACGAGTTTAACATGCAATAGTCGGCGTTTTCCAAGTGTTTGCTTATTTTGCGGGCATGTTCCAAAATGTATACTTCCCTTCTTTTAGATTTTCGTGTGATTTTCGTATTTCGTGTGAACTTATACACATGTGCTTCTGTCTAAAACCCCAGACCTGAGCTTCCCTTTAGCTTCCCTATGGGTCAAATCGCCTGAAAATGTACAATTCGCCTTCACCAATCCTCTCAAATAACCAACATTTAAGACAAAAATAAGGTTAAAAATTCAGTCCAACCTAACCAAACAGATTGTCTGACTCAAGGCAATACCACATATACTCAGATATACATTGTATTGACCATTTTCAGTCCAATCTAACAAAATTGACTAAAAATGTAGATCTGCCGATTGTACATTTGCTGAAGATCTGACCCATATAGCTTACTATATGCTTCCTAATGCTTCCTAATGCTTCCTAATGCTTCCTAATGCTTCCTTCTTGTGTTTTTGTTGTTGTTTTTTTTTTTTACTTCCGAAGCATGTTACAGAACACCGCACGCTTCACCTGCCCCCTGGTGACCTGTGTAGTCACGAGTCCCATCTATACTGGTGGGGCAGATTGTCAGAAAATGTACAATTCACACTCACCAATCTTCTCATATAACCCAAATTTAAGGCAAAAAATATGCTCCAAGTATAGTTCAATATAACCAAACAGATGTTACCAATGCTTTCAAATAACCCAAATTAAAGACAAAATTAGTTTAAAATAAAAGTTCAACATAACCGAGCATTTTTTTCGAATCAACAATACCAAATATATTCAGATATACCTAATATTTATCATTTTTATCAGAATATAGCAGAATTGACTAAAATGTTTAGAGCTGGCGATTGTACATTTTCTGAAAACCTCACCCTAGAGCTGTTGGTTGCATGGGTCAGATTTTCAGAAGATGTACAATTCAACTTCGCCAATCCTCTCAAATAATCCACATTTAAGACAAAATTGAGCTTCAAAATGCAGTTTAACATAACAGAACTGATACATTAAATCAATGCGATACCAAAATATACTCAGATATACCCAGTATTCACCATTTTTCAGCCTAATTTAGCAGAATTTACTGAATGTGTACAGCTGCCAATTGTAGATTTTCTGAAAATCTGACCCGTACATTGTCTGATGCACCCTGCCACAAGGGGTGTGAGCCAACAAGTCATGACAGCGTCTCAGGGTCACTACCTCAAGTGATGGGGAATTCCACACTTTCCACTTGTTTCCCCTTCTCATGATTCATTGAGTCTTTATAATAGTGAAGGAAACATCTGTTCTATTTCGTTAAGGCCAATATAATATTTAATACATTACATAAATGGGTCAGATCTTCAGAAAATGTACAATTGGCAGCTCTACACATCTAGGAAATTCTGCTAAATTAGGCTGAAAAATCAAGGATACCAGGTATATCTAAGTATATTTGGTATCACATTGATTTAAAGTATCAGTTCTGTTATGTTAAACTGCATTTTGAAGCTCATTTCTGTCTTAAATGTGTGTTATTTGAGAGGATTCGTGAAGGCCAATTGTACATTTTCTGAAAATCTGACCCAAATACGCACTGTCCGTCATGGATGGGTCTCAGGCGTTGCCTCTCGAAATAAAATAAACAGAAAACTGTATCTAAATTACCTCTTAAATTATCTAGGCCTATCGGACTTAGATCTCAATGATCTCAGTTATTTTCTCTTGTCCGTATTAAACATTCCCTAGCATACATCCATAGCCTTATTTCACATTTATTTTATTTCCTGGCCGTTTCGTGTACTGTGATAATCATAAATCATTATGTTGTATTTACATCACGTCCTTTTTACCCAAATTCTGAACTCCATGCAGTGATGGAATGAATGTGTTCAAGGATATGAATGGTATTTCCCCGTTTCAGGTTTTGGTGAAAGTTGGACTTGATTATCAAGTCATTGACTCATCTTCTGTGGACAATTTGTATTAAAGCTTTTCAGATTCTATTGGTTTTTATTGACGAATTTTATTCAGGTTGATATGACGGCAACGGGCGTACTTAATGTGACTCGGGTCAGACCCGGTCTTCCTTCGCACCCATTGTTAATCTGGTTTAACCGGTCTAACTTGTATAGAATAATATTGATTGATTGGAATATATGCTTTATTCGCTTTATTGCTTAACAAATGGGTCGCTCCTAATATTATTATTATTATTATTATTAAATTATCCTTTTTATACAAACTCATGCACTGATGGAATATGTTCGAGGATGTGAATGATATCTCCCCGTTTCAGGTTTTGGTGAAAGTTTGACTTAATCATCCAGTCATTCAATGCAAAATGTGTATTATTTGAAGATTTTCAGATTCCATTGTCAATCTGTTTTATTACGGGTCTAATTTATATATGGGTCAGAATGTCAGAAAATGTACAATTCACCTTCACCATTCCTCTCAAATATCCCAAATTTAAGTAAAAAGTGACGTTCAAAATGCAGTTAACCCAATAAAAGAGATATTTCTAATCAACACAATGCCAAAGATACTCTGACATACCCATTATGTATCATTTTTCAGTCTAATTTAACAGAAGTTACCAAATTTGTAGAGCTGCCGATTGTATATTTTGTTAAAATCTGACCCATATACAAAATATTGGTGGGAATCTGCTTTATTTGCCAGGTGTTGATTGACAAATGGGTCGAGAGCTTTTGTGAGACAAACCTTCCACAGTCTATGCCCAAAGAATATGGAATATAATGACATTTTGCGGTCTTAATGGAATTATGATGGCACTTTGCGGTTTGAGGCGAGAGGCTTTCCCTTCGTTTGAAGGGACTCTCTCAACTTTGGGCCTAGACTGTGTTTATAACGCTGAGTTTCACTAAATTAATTTGTGAACTTTGATTGTTGTTGAGAATGTATAATCCCGGTAAAGCATGAAAAATGAAATTATGAGATATATTCATGAATGAGTACCGTACCACTGGCGACGTATATGTGATGTATTTCAGGAAAATGAGTCACAAGTCGCAAAATTGGTGTTTTTCAAAGTCGATTACTTACAAGATCTCTTTGTTGGAATATTTTCATTTTTGGAGTGTCTAGTCCTTGTGGTTGTATGAATACATCTACCAAATTTCAAGACTGTTCATTAATTATATCAGTGCATTTCTTAGATCATCCCATTGAGTACATTTAGCTACTTTACTGGTAATTATACCCAGAAATATTGCAACCTTTTTTTCAAAAATAAAAATATCTAACTAAAAAGATAAAAGTACTTATTAGATATCCTTAATGCTTACATTCATTGGAATCGGGTTGGTCTCATCTTTCCAAATAAGGTGATATCTCAAAATCCATATTTTGCGACTTATGACTCATTTTCCTCAAACGGATCACATATTATATCCTTTTTAACAAATATCTAAATAGAATTCCTACTAGAATATGTATTTGGAAATTACAGAAGCAATATGAAAGTGCACGTGTTCAATATATAGGATTTCTCTATGTTCTTAGTTCACGGCTTTCATTTTCTGATGTCACGAAACTGTGACGGAACCCAAAATTATAAATAACTTGTGGTCAGGAAGTATTTGCTGTGGGTTTCGGGTTTGGTCCAGGGGCGGAGATCCTCGTCGGTTTCACGTTTCGGAACTTTACATGTAAGCAATAACTTTATTTCCAGTCTTACAATTACAGAGTTATAATGCAGTTTCAGGAAAAGGGGACAAAAAAAGACAACAATCTATTCATAAACTATCAGTGCCCGCACAGGTTTACCTAGTCTCCCTCGGAACTTGTGCATGTGTGTTTAGGGGTCAGATCTTCAGAAAATGTACAATTTGCCTTCACTTGTTCTCGCAAATAACTAATATAAGACAAAAATAAGCTTCAAAATCCAGTTTAACATAGCAAAATAAATTTTATAAATCAATGTGATACCAAATATACTCAGATATACCCGGTATTCATCATTTTTCAGCCTAATTTAGCAAAAATTCCTAAATGTGTAGAGCTGCCAATTGTACATTTTCTGAAAATCTGACCAATATTTTCAACTGTCATTTTACGGAAGATTGGCTGTATACAAATTCTAAATAAAAAAGCCCCCGCAAAAACCTAGAAAATGTTTCTGGAAATCTATCTATCTCGTTATAAAAAGTTATTAAAGTTAATACAAATTTATGTCTTTAAAGACCAATACATTTAACAATAATTCAATGGAAAAACACTATATCCATCATGGATATTTTTCAAGCGTCGCCTATATAAAAGAAAGAAAATTCATCTAGTGATGCTACTATGACACATTCTGCTTTATGCATTCAAAATCACACAATATAAAACATCATACATCATCATACAAATAACGCGACAATTCTTCTTACTCCTTCAATCAAACCCCAGTGCTTGATCACTACACCAACTTATGTTATAAAGTGTTATACATCAACATTGCATTATCTATAAATTCAAGTAGATTATTAAATAACCTTGTGTAACTCTAAAGGACAATGACAGGACAGTGTAAGGGATGTCTATACAGTGACTATGTCGTGTTTCTCTGTTTAGACTAATTTAGATTATAAGGTATTGATCCTGGCAGATACTACGTTAATACTTGGGTCAAATCTTCAGAAAATGTACAATTGACCTTCACCAACCCCCTCAAATAACCCAAATTTAAGACGAAAATCAGGTTCAAAATACAGTTCAACATAACCAGACAGATTTATTGAATGAGTACAATACAGAATACACTCAGATATACTCAGTATTTATCATTTTTCGCTCTAATTTAGCAGAATTTGAGAGATGTGTAGAACTGTATATTATGCATTTTCTGAAAATCTGACCCACTAATGTTTCATGGAATTAAATGTAGTAACGCATATGGGTCAGATTTTCAGAATATGTACAATTTACTTGCACAAATTCTCTGAAATAACCCAAATTTCAGACGAAAATAAAGTTCAAAATATAGTTCAACTTAACCAAACAGATTGCTGGAATAATGCAATGCCGAATTTACTCGAATTTACCTAGTATTGACCAAATTGCAGCCTAATTTAGCAGAATTTACTAAATGTGTAGAGCTGCCAATTGTACATTTTTTACAAATCTGTCCCATATTTCCATTTACAACAATGCATGATAATTCAAGTTTCTCCGCAGTGACGCAGCAATAAATGATTTTCAGTGAGATGAACTTCAGCGTCACGTGCATTCCACAACTTTCCTGCTTCCCGAAGTAAACTAGTCGATTCTTTTTCAGATTCAGATTATTCATTTACATGAGTTATTTACATATGTGATGTGTTTCAGGAAAATAAGTCATAAGTCGCAAAAAATAGATTTTGAGATACCATTATATTTGAAAAGATGAGATCCGGCCGACTCCAATGATAGTAAACAGTTAAATGATCCCATAAGTATTTCTAGATTTTAGGTTTGATATTTTCGTTTTTGAAAAAAAGTTTTCAATATTTCTTGGGGTCAATAAACAGTAAATTAACTAAATGTAGTCCATATGAGGACCTTTAAAACGAAAGGATAGATTACATAGATTGTCCTGAAATTTGATACATTGATTGATGTAACTATAAGTGATCTACCCACCAAAATTAGAACATTCCAATAGGGTGATCTTGTGAAAAAAAAACACTTTGAAAAATATCAATTTTGCGACTTATGACTCATTTTCCTGAAACACACCACATATTCTATCGAGGTAACAGTTTACAGCATGGAGGTAAACTAAGTGCTATATTCACGCTCCTTCAACCAACTCGTTAGTTAACAGATTTATTATACATGCTTTCATTCATGAAAATAGAAAAAAATCGAGTCATAAATTTGAATTTTACCGGTAATCTTAGTAAAAAAAAAAGAAGCCAAATTTGTTGCCATGACAACCCCACGTAAATCACTAGTGAAATACGCACTATGCGTAAATCACTCTAGATATGTTGTTTTCAGAGCAATGTATGTATAATAAATAGTATTATATGAAAAATGTGTAACAATCCATATAGGGTGTGCCTATTGCTGATTTTCACTGGTTAACGCCAGTTTACACTTGCGTTTAGTTTAGTTGATTAATTAGTTAGTTGATAAACTCAAATTCTCTCTCTTGGAGATGGTTTGATTTTGTATTTTAATTTCGCTTTTTAAATGTAGCTGAGTAGTCCAGTCCAGAAACATACTGGAAGACCTGGAAGTCCTTTTTGTACACTTGTAGGCGCAAATAAATTCAATTCAATTCAACAATTCTTTATTGCAGATGTTATTACAATTCGATCGATCATTTCTATGAATTAGTTCTTCAAAGGAGTGCCGCAATATATGATATAGTGAATTGAATTGAATATCACTATAGGATGGGAGAGAAGTGAATTGTTGGTATAAACACCCGTATATGGGTTTTATTAGACATTTTTACTTCCACCTTCCAGCACCTGACTATTAAAGGTCAGATTTTCAGAAAATGTACAATGCTCAAATCTACACATTAAGTAAATTCTGCTAAATTACACTGGAAAATCGTAAATACCAGGTAAATCTGCGTATATTTGATATTGCCTTGATTCAAACAATCTGTTTGCTGGGTTGAACTGAATTTTTACCATCATTATTGTCTTGAATGTGGGTTATTTGAGAGGATTGGTGAAGGTGAATTGTACATTTTCTGGTGACTTCACCCTATAAAGCGTGTGCCAAGACATACAATTCAGAGAAGAGGAAGTAAAAGAATATTTGTTTAATGTCTACAATATGAAATACCAAGGAAAGCCTTGGTCATGCTTATATGGGTAAGATTTTCAGAAAATGTACAATTCACCTTCACCAATCCTCTCAAATATTCCAAATGTCAGACGAAAATAAAGTTCAAAATACAGTTCAACCTAACCAAACACATTGCTACAATCAGTGCAATGCCGAATATACTCGAATTCACCTAGTATTGGCCACTTTTCAGCTTAATTTAGCAGGATTTGCTAAATGTGTACAGCTGCCAATTGTACATTTCTGAAAATATAATAGTGCACGTTTTTACATACATGTCATTCCATGTTACTATAGCTCACCTGATGGGTAGATTGTTTGGTGAATCACCAGCATAAGATGAACAGTTATGGAGGGTTGGGTCTTGTTGGGTGAAATTTCCAGAAAATATACAATTCACATATTTAGAAACGGACTCAAACCACAGTTCAACATAACCAAACACATCCTTTGAATCAACTCGATACCAAATATACTCAGATATACGTAGTACATGTATTTATCATTTTTCAGCCTAATTTAGCTGGATTAACTAATTGTACATTTTCTGGTGACCAGACCCTGTTCATGCTGTATAGAATAAAGTTCAACGCAGGATATATGTGACTTATCTTTTTTAAAGAAATAGATATTGTGTTTTCCCTTCGTTGATTGTTTAGTGAATCACCAGCATACGATGAAACGTAATGGAGAAGTCTTGTTCATGCTATTTTAAACGTATTAATGTTCGCGTAGTATTTATTTTCGCTATTTTCGCGCACCCATCTTTGTGCGTGAAAAATAAATCTGGCGCAAAAGGTATAATTATTGCATAAACAAGGTTGAGACTTCCTTCCTGCACGAATTTAAATCCACGCGAAAAGGTGTCAAAGTACTTAGTGCGCGAAAATTTATCTGCGCGAAAAATTAAGTTCAACGCAGGATATATGTGACTTTTTTAAAAAGAAATAGAGATTGTGTTTTCCCCTCATGTTCCTCTCATTCGTTGCTTACACCCTCTGGAACTCTCAAAATCTTAAAGCGAAAATCTTAATGCGGATGGTCGTCAAGATTTTAGAATTTTTTAAAAGAGGTATTACTGTTCCGAATCAGAACATCATATACTTTTATTTCATCAAACAGTATCAACAGGTATCAAACAATTTGTACTGAATACTTTGCTCTAGTCAGCTTATTGTCCATATGTTTCTTTATTTTCTTTTTTAAAGTCTACATTAACCTTCTAATATAGCGGAACTCCACTAGAGGAAAAACGGCGCCGACAAATCTTTTTGTTGCCCACTAACATCAGTTCATTTCATGTTTGCAATGAAAACACAAATGGAGGAGTGTCAGATGTGTTGCCACATTCTCTGGGAACTATTGTTTCTGTGTGGATGATATTTGTTGCAACAAACTAGTGGGCAACAACAAAATTTGTCGACGCCGTTTTTCTCTCTATACTAACACGTTAGTGGAGTTCCGCTATTATACTAGGAAAACACAAGTAAATTCAAGCGTGATTTGAGTCAACAAATATTTCTATTTTCACTACAGGCATTTTCTTATACTATGACCTTTCACAACTTTACAATGAGTTCTTCAGTATCTTCCACAGAATTTCATTTTTTCCAATCTTCTTTAGAACCTAACGTGGTACTCTTGAAGGATATTATGGGACAAGTAGAGTCTGATGAAGCGATAGTGTTGAATACACAACCCTTGGGCAAATAGAAAAATATTACTAATGATATATATATCTATGGGTACAATTAAAATAAACTGACGACATTGTATATCCAACCAACGAGACTATATATTAACATATATTATGTCCATGGAAATCTCGTTGATCCAACTTCGCATAAGGTTTTTGTGAAAGGATTTAGAGAAAAGTTAATCTCTAGAGTACTAAATGTAATAATCGATTAATAATATTAATACTCTTGACCGACCCTCCAAACAAGTAATGCTGTGGCACTAAAATAGCCAGGGTACCTGTCTCCGCGCAGCAAGGTCTGCAAGTCTTGGGATAGTTAAACCAGCTACACACAAGTATACAAACCATGACTATTTAGATTATGAAGAAAAATAGGCGCATAGTATAGTATGGCCAGAAATATTATTAGAGTAGTCCTACATTCAAGTTTGATATTGAAAATCCGCGTTGTCAGGTCTCCAGAAAATGAACAAACGCCAGCTCTACACATGTAGTAAATTCTGGTAAATAGAACTTGAAAAAACATTCCTCCCCGACGGGGAATTGAACCCCGGTCTCCCGCGTGACAGGCGGGGATACTCACCACTATACTATCGAGGACGGTTAAGAACGCGACAATAAAATACCACTCAAATTATATACACCTTTCCTATATAAAAAAATTCTATATAATGAGAGGTACAATAAAAGCCTTTTTATATCATCTGCGCTCGGGCTGAGTTTTCTCGATTTCTCCATACACTTCCAATGGAGAAATGGTTAGCGAGAAAACGGAGCAACGGGCCCCAGCTGGTAATCATTTCACCCATAATCAACTTTTTTTTTATTACAAATATGGCTCTACAATTATAAATGGTAAACAAAAAACGCCTGTCCACCATGTGGATGTTTTCTTGTGTCGCCTCTAATCTTCAATCATCCAATCATTAAATATTAGCAATCTTTAGAATTTTAGCTACCAATACATTTCAACAGATGTACAACATCATCATATCATCAAGTCTTCTACATTCAAATCCAAACGCTACAATTCCATATTCTATGTTATACACACAATCACACAACCATGGAATATTCATTCTGATAGGCAGCATATTAATCAACAAATGAGCACTAATTACGGATACAAACTCATTTTTAACCTAGTTTTGACGTTTTCTCATGGCATAATTCATGACATTCTTGCTTCTCACTCTCAGTTGATTAAATTGAAATTGGTCATCTTATAGGTATTCGGGATCGATATAAGATTTATCTTACGATATAAAATCTACATACATCGTCGAAATGCTCGCACATTTAGGATAAGTTCTTATATATTGTGGTTTATTTATTATGTTAAGTGCCAGGGAAACTATTGTTATTTCTTTCATTAAAATCCCCAAGGAAATTATGAAATAAATATATCTACACAAGTCAATAACAATATATATAGTATAGGCCATACTATTAATGTACTTGAAGTAAGACACTTGATGATGTTGAAGTTAAGTTTCTCCATCCTCCCTAGGCAGGCCCTTTGTACTCCGCAACCAGTATGGACTTAGAAGGTTGTGGTTTGGAGGGAAGAGTCTTATGGCATGTGATAGAGGACGAGCGATAGCGAGTTCTCTATCACATGTCCATAAGGCTATTCCCTCCAAACCACAACCTCCCAAGTCCTTTAGGGGTTGACCACAGACTCTATCCGCTCTTAGGATTGTCCGTAACAAGGGCAATTTAGGGACAAAACTGGACCGGAAACCCCTAATCTAGTATGGAGTAACTCATTGCGGAATAGAGGGTCTGCCTACGGGAGGATGAGTTTCTCACATCTTCCATCTAGATAGAGGTTTGATCTTGTGATAAGATAAGAAAATCTTTTATTTGTCAAACTGCTCGTAGTTACATGATCATGAAAAGGACAAATAGGTTTACATGTCTGTATGAAAAGTAATATTCCACTTCTGCCGACAGTTACCTTTAATTTTGAGTACGTGAGTCTTGTACTGGACCGAGCAGATAAAATATGATGAAATAGAATGAAATAAAACCAAGTAGATAAAGGAGATGGTAATTAATTCTATATAAACAAGACTCCTCCATATCTTTTGATACTTCTAATGAAAGTGTCATTGTAATAAATGTAAAGGTTGATATAGTCACTATTAATGTAAAAATGAACATCTATTTTGTAATCTAATTGATGTCCGTAGCAAACTAGGGCTGGAAGATCTATTAGTAGAATTACATGTCCTATTCTTATATTCTTATTTTTAAAGGCTTTTATTCAAAAACGGTTGCCTGGTCACTCTCACTCAAAAGGTGATTTTCGTAGTGTCCCAGACAGTGCTAATTACAATTAGCTATTCGTCGGTGCAGGTTTACAATATTTCCATAAGAATTATTAAATAAACATAAGTTTCCTAATAATTACCAAGTTCAGGAATATACAGTTATCTATCTTACATTGTGAGTGCGACGTGATATAGATAAATAATGAGATGAGATGAGGTGAGATGGTAAAAAATTACTGGCTAGTGGAGTCAAAATATTCAGTAGGATTTGGTTATGAACACTTGACTAGTATAATCACATTTCCGATATAATACTATATAGTAAATAATAGTTGCAGAATATATACAAGGAGATCAGACGGTTGTAAGTTTGGAGGCGATACAACTTCTAACATTTTACATATAACAGCAGGCAAGTAATAATAATAAATCTTTAAAAAAAAAAAAAAAAAAGAAAAACTTGAATAAAAATTCTCTAATAATAATAGTAAGAAATATCGCATCGTTCATCGCACGTGCACATCAGGAGACATATTCCAGTTGTATTTATGTCATGTCATCATGATCTCATGCTTTCTGCTCGCTCTAAGAACTTCCCTGTCGCTCAAAAATAAACATCCTTGCAGGCAGGAACCAACACATCATGTGTTAGAAACTTACATATCAGCACATTTTATTTGCAGGAAGTCAATGACGTATATGCTATTTATTATTTCATTTAAAGCCTTTTCAATTGTAAAATTACATTATGCTATCATTTCACCTTTATCCTGAGTCATTGCATCCTATCTTGATCATAAGGGTCAGATTTTCAGAAAATGCACAATCTACAGTTATACACATTTTTTTTAATTCGTTTTTATTCAGGTTTAGAGCTACATACATCATTTTTAGACTCAGTTCATTTCATAAAAACAACCCATTGGCTCACCATTGCGGTGGTCTTCCTCCAAGCCCTGAGCTGACAGAGGAGATTTATAAATATGGTATTTTATTTCACCCTTGATATGCTCTGTCCATAGAAATAACATAGGCTCTGTATATTGTTTAGCTGGTCAGTAACTAAATCGACATTGCACGCGGGCAATACACGGCCGACCTAGTTTTTTATACACTGTGCGCATGCGTGCTTTCTGATCTTTGCCAGTTCCGGTACTTTTTCGGAGACATGTTTTCGAAGCGAATCAAGCTAAAGAACTAATTATTTAACGATTTATTTCTCAAAATCGCTGTAAATCATGTTAATTTAACATAAGTTTAGGGTGCGGGGTGAAATAAACACAGAACAACCCTTGGATTCTCGGCGTCGTGAATATTCACCGAGGACGGTCGCGGGGCTACCGCCCCTTGACCGTCATCGGTGAATATTCACTCCCACCTCAAATCCCGGGTAGTTCTGTATATATATTTTGACATTCAGTATGGCACTCGGCCCAAACAGACCAGGGCCGTTCCGGAGAGTTGTGATATCCATCTTTATGCTGCATGTTGGCCTTGCTGACCCAATGTATATAAATAAATTAACACTTGACCACAAGTGGTTAGCATTACAGAGAAAGGGGGTCTGGACGCTAAATCACAGATATGATAGTTTTTCCTTTTATTATTCTTATCACTTACACTCACCAGAAAAAGGAGAAAACACTAGTAAAATGATAATTCTGAATTAATGTAAGAAAAAAATAATTTGTTGTGTTCATATATTTATTTCTGATCAAATACACTTCCTATCTCTTGTCCTACTTAGAGAGCCTCAAATCTGAGAAATGGAGAAGGGGGACCCTCTAAACCACAGGACCGGTCCTGTGGTTTAGAGGGTCCCCCTTCTCCAGTCATTTGGTGGCATTCTCTTATCTGCCCCCCAGATCGGGGTGTTCAAAATCGGATCGGACCTGGTCTGCGAAAACAAAACTAATTAACCAAACAAAAAATCGAACATATATATACAGTATACAATTCTAATGAATTAAAGGTATTGAGTAATAATATACACACATATATCAACCTCAGTGTAATGGAGATAATATAGTATTTTTCTAATTTTTTTTTCTATACATCTATCAAATTCTGCTAAATTGGAAAGAAAATTGATAAATACTAGGTGTATCTGAATGTATTCTGTATTGTATTCATTTAATAAACATGTCTGGTTATGTCGAACTGTATTTTGTACCTAATTTTCTTCTTAAATTTGGTTCATTTGAGAGGATTGGTGAAGGTGAATTGTACATTTTCTGAAAACCTGACCCATAAGTAGTCTACATATTCAGACTAGCAATCAATAACTTTCGATTCTTTCCAAACTTTAATTTCAACTAAATTATCCGTCTCAGGAGTCAAGGACCATGGCTCCTATTTGTACATCGTGTTCAGGTACAGATAAAGATTTGATTTGGTTTTAAAAATAAGTTTATTCAGGAACAACGTTACATTTCAGCGCCAAGACGTTGATATTCTCAGTGTTGCCTGACTGTTGTAATTGTATAAGCATAAGGCATAAGCATAACTAACAAGCAGATGTTACGATAAAAATCAATTAATTATATGAAATTCCCCTGACGAAGGCTAAGCTGAAACGCGTAGGGATTTCGCCACTATTTTAAGCAAATAAAACATGATTTAAAAACTACTCTCGGAGTACTTACTTGTTCACTCTAGGTCCAAACCCTCAGATCAGATAAGTATGGTATGTTAGCCTACTTCACTAATCGGTTTCATGGGCTGGGAGTCGGTGTTTTAATGGGAATATAATGACATTTTGCGGTCTTAATGGAATTATAATGACACTTTCTGGTTTGAGGCGAGAGGCTTTCCCTTCTTTTGAAGGGACTCTCTCAACTTTGGGCCTAGACTGTGTTCGGCGATCCACCTATTCCATCATAATTTTATGAAATATAATATATAATATAGAACAGTTCAGATTATACTGTAGGTGAAGCCTAAACAGTCAAAGAATGATAATAGAGTTTAAAAGCACGTCTAAAACATAACTTAACTAGTCCATCAGTAGTTACAACTCAACTCCTAAGTTCTATAAGTCGGCAATCCCAGGAAGAACTGGCATCATTGTTTGTGTCAGAGGTGATCCACAATTGTAATAACATCAGCAATAAAGAATTTGTTAATTGAATTTAATTGAATTAAAACATACAAATTCGCCTCGTGCTCTCACATACAGACCGTTGGACATTATAATTTCATAGAGACAAAGAATTTTTGAATTTGAATTTGAATTTGAATCCTCCAATCGTCCCTGACTGTGTTACATATAACTATTACACCATTCACTATCCCCTTTCTTAGAAGTCTTTTTTTCATTCTTTATTGGTGCAAACCCATCGTAGGCTATACATCTAAAAACCCAATGAAATCAGAGTGGAACAATCTGAGTCAAGTATATTTTGACAATTCCACTTCTGGGTCTCGTCTCCTGATGTTGGTTTAAGAAATGCCCTAAGTTGCGCTAAGTTGGGGTGCATCCTTAATACCGCCGAAATGCGCAGGCCCAGGGATTGGGACAAGAGTGCAGCTATCCCACTGCTATCCTAGCGGAGTAAGCTATAAGTCGCGCTCATTTCGCCTAAAGCTCGAACCACTAAATAAGGCCCATAAACATTATGTTTCCAGACATCTCTCCAATTGAACCCTGATAGCTTTTTATTTTTTTATACGAGTTCTGAACAAGTATATATATTATCAGAGCTTACAATGTGGGGAAGGGTTTGGTACAACTGTCACTTTTTAGAAATTATGTTTGATGGTCAAGTTGCCATGGCAACAGTTTCTGAAAAATTTTAAAATTGTAAAAACATAAGGACCTTGTGGCAATCAAATCCCTCTCATTTGATGAAAAATTGATGAAAACTAATTTTATCTCTGCAAGTTGTGATGAACAAATTTCTGCACCTCATGATATATCACATGTGTGATTCCGATATTGTCCCAAGGAATAAAAACAATAGGAGTCAAGCGACGAAATGGTAAAAAATTACCAATTTTGGCCTGGTTTGGGGAGACATGGAAGATAAGGAAACATCTTGTCTTTAATCAGAATGATAGACCTCCCAGATTATTTCATAAGGCTGATGTCCAAAATCATTTGATGATATGATGTATTGTAGATATTGAATTCTCAAAAAAATAGCTCTAAGGAGAAATGAAATGAAACTAAACTATTGTAAATTCAATTGGAATACTAGTTAAAAGGCCAATATAGCCCAGAATATGGCCAGAGTGATGACATTACCAAATAAGGGAGCATAGTTAGGCTTTAGTTGGTCGCCATGGTTACATCAGTGATTTTGATTAAGAAAAACAATTCAAATCTCAAGTATGGCTCTAAAATTATAAGTATACCAAATTATAAGTTACACATTCCAGATTAAAGCGCTGAATTTTATATTTCTATAAGTGTCCACGTCATGGGCCTTATTTAGTGCAATTACCTATAGCTATCTAGGGTGGTCTTATTAGAGAGGTTCCACTGTATAGCAAAAATACAAGAGTGCCATTTGGTATTCATCATAATTTGATAAAACAAATTGATGTAATCCCCTAAGATACGAACATTTCCCCACTTTCCCTGCACCCTCGCCCCCAAAACGTTGTAAGTTAATGTCAACATAATCACAACCAAATACCTCCAGTTGTTTCTTGGGATATTATTTTACCTTTTAAAGGAAAAGAGTAGATCTACCTTGTTGGGCCCTTAGAGAAATAGGAAGTTGGGCCTAAACATTAAGTAAAGGCCACACAAGTAAATTCTATAAATAAAATATTTAAAAAAATGCTTTCCTTAGATACTAATATTATATAAAAGGCGGTGGTAGATTTCCCTCCATTTAACAATGGTCATTTTGACCTAACATTTGCACCTAACATTATACAGGTTGACATGTACTATTCAGATTACAGTCCAGGGCCAGAGTTGAGAGAGTCCCTCTAAACTGAGTGAAAGCCTCTTCAGTCTAGGCTCAGAGTTGAGAGAGTCCCTCTAAACTGAGTGAAAGCCTCTTCAGTCTAGGCTCAGAGTTGAGAGAGTCCCTCCAAACTGAAGGAAAGCTTCTCCAGTCTAGGTTTAGAGTTGAGAGAGTCCCTCCAAACTGACGGAAAGCCGCTTCCTCAAAATGGCAAAATGCCATTAGAATCCAATTATGCGTCCAATCACTGACATTCCATTCTTATCTGATCTGAGAGGCCCTAAACTTTGGCTGTTTGTTTGAAATATTTTCATCCAGGCTCTGACATTATACAAATAAATACTTTTAAAACAAATCTGACATAAATACACATCTTCTGTTAAATAAATACACAACGTTACATGGTCCAATATAAAATCATATCTCAAAGCTGACGACGACTGGTACAAGTAATAATCACTGAAAGTAATCTTGTCGTATCATTCGATCTAGAGTTGCAAAGTTCAAAGAAAAATGTATGCTTTATGTACGATGTGTTTTTTATTAATCGAGCAGTAAGTACACTGTTTGTGTTTGAGGAAAAAACCCAAAAAAATATAAGTGTTTACCATGTATATTTATGTACTTTATGTAAACCGCAACAACTGACATAACATTTCTATATCTAATATGCTGTTAATCAGACTGTAAAACTTGAACAAATTATTATTATTCTATTTTCTCGGTACATTTTTGCTTGGATTCCCATGAAATTATCATGTATGAAAATGGCTCCAATAAAATTTATCTAAAAAAACCCGTTGTATTAGCCTTGAATGAAATAAAAAAAGGAATGTTTTCATGGGTCTCCTGCGACATGTATCGCCTGATTTCATTTTCTCTTCCGTGTAGCTGAGATTTAGAGTAAAGGAAACTTCTCCCTCTGTAGCCTAATGTCAACAATCAATCATGATAAAGTTAATTCAACACTTCCCTACAAGTCCACGTCCCCATCCGTCTTACAGAGGAATCAACCACCATCTTCCTCACTCTCACTTTTTTATTAGAATGATTATTATACCAAATATATTCCCCATTCGCCACACACAACAAAACGAACGAACATGACATTCACTCTATATACCGTAAATTGTAACTTAAAGTCTAGTCTTAAGGGACCCTCTGGAAGAGCTATATGGGCTGCCATAGAAGAGGACCGACCCATTTCCGATGTAAATTTATCTTATATTTTTATCATGTACTGTTTTCGGAAATAAACAATATACATACATACATACATACATAATGTGTTTATTGTCAGTGGAATGTTTCTTGTATTGACGGATATTCTAGGCAATTTCGCATTCTTCATAAGTTTAAAATCTAATGTTTCAATTGTTTCTAATTACATGCTAATAATATATGTCGTAACAAAGAGGTAATCTCACATATTCCATCTTGATGTTACATTAACGAACACGAAGTAAAAACTCTTAATTTCCCTTCCGTTTAGGGCATACTGGAAGATCTATTACTAGAAGTTCTTAGTCCGTTTCTGTAACATTTTATTACTGAATAAAAATTCTCTATATATATTGTATGGTAATACATTTATATGGCGGAAGACAGAGTTTCACCCCAGCCATATACAAACATAAGTTGGCATTTGCCACCGTTATTCTCCTGAATAAAGAAATAATTAATTTAATAAAAAAGAAGTAATTATATGCACACTATAGAGACAGCGCCAGACAGAATAGCATGGTTCACCCTATGAGAAATGGTCTTGACAAATAGTTATATCCTGCTGTATTTATAGATATGTTGAATTAAAAAAGTATAATTTTACTGATTAAAGTTCATACCATGCCATCTGTCGTGCCCATGGAGTTGTCATGCACATCCTGCTGTATTTATACATTTTGCTGATTAGGCGTAAGATTTATTCCATACCATCTGTCTCAGTTCCTGACAATTATCAAAGATTTCCTGCCCTGGTAAAAAACTACAATAGAAATTGGTTCTGGGAATTGGGAGTGTAAGTAGTCCACGGCAGCGATTTTTTGAGTCGCGCTACTGTAGTAATGACTGTGTGGATATTTAGTGCAAAACTGCCATAGCCCCACCATTGCAGAGATAAATAATAATTGTTCATCGATCATATAGTTTTAGGACTTCTAACTTACATATATCCATCTTCAGAGGCAAACGATTTTAACTATAGCCTCCATAATAATTAAACCTTTACTGGGGTGACGTATAGAGTGATTATCTATCGCCCCAATGCTAACTCTATGGAGATTGTTCCGGTCGATACATCGGTACAACTACGTGACTAATTTTCATTAATTCGCACCCCGCCTCCATGACACTTACGCGCCCTATCGGATGAACGGAATAGGACACAAATTGTCCTTCATTGAAATAATAGAATTCCTTTGAGAAAATCAGTGCATTCTAGGCTCAAAGATGAAAGAGTCCCTCCAAACTGAGGGAAAGCCCCTCACTCCAAACCACAAAATTTTATTATAATCCCATTAGAACCACAAAATGAACTTATAATCGCATTAGGGCGCCTATATTCCTGTGCTAAAGGGCCATTAGCGCAGTAGGCGTCCAATCACTGACATACCATTCTGATCTGATCTAAGAGGCTATACTGGGTTGAAGCAAGTCGCATGAAATCCTCTCAGTGGAAAATTTCTTGTATTGAAGGTTAATCGTAAATAAGAACAAAGCCCTGAAAGGTTAAATTTGTTTTTTTGGTTTATTTTATAATCATCTCAAAACTGATTATATTCTCTGACCGTTGATAACACATGTACGTCATAGGACAAAAGAATATCTGTAATTGAAAGGGAAAGAGAAATGTCCGAGTGGATGGTTTTCAATTGTGATATTCCCGCTGCCGGATATCAACAAATAATATTTATTATAGGTGTTCATTCTTAATGAAGCTGAAGGAAATATATGTTAACTTTAGATATTAACTTCAAAGACAAGACAAATAATATTTGGGAAAGACTTGTTAAAGCACTAATAGGATATATGTGACGTGTCACTGGAAAATGAGTCACAAGTCGCAAAACATTATATTTTTCAAATGTATTTATCACAGGAATCCTTGGTCACAATGTTGTCATTCTTTTGGTGTTTATCGCTGGTAGTTGCATGAATATAATTATATACCAAATTTCAAGACTGTGTATTGAAGGTATTCATCCATATCTGAGCTTAGTTAAACTAAGGAGTATATTACTAATTTATCTAGTTATCTTTTCTTTTCGTAAATTATGTCTAAATTATGTGTTTATTTTATTTTTGAGTAGACATGTTTTATATAAATCTTTTTAGTCAGGCGCCGCATGGAAACAGCCCTGAGGGATACTGCGTTTTATTTAGATGATTATTTGAATATTATATTGGACTTAAAATGAAATGAACAAAACTAACACAAAACTATATATTTACTAGAGTTTGAGTATCAAGAAATATCGCTATTTTTTTCATGCATAGAAAAATACATAAATTTGTATTAATGCTTAAAACGATTGGAATCGGCTTGATCTCATTTCTAAATATATATCCTTGCGTTTCAAACGTCATCTTATTGAGTAGATTTAGTTCCTTTACTGACAATTGTCTACCCAGAAATGTTGCAAACCTTTTTTCAAACATAGATATATCAAACATAAAATACAGAAGTACTTGTTAGATGTCCTTAATGTTTACCATCATTAGAATCCCCTCGATCTCATCTTTTCAAATATGATATCAAACACTCGCGACTCATCTTCTTGTAACACATCACATATTTTTAATCACATAGGCCTAATTTACATAGTTTTTTCACCCTAACGGGTTTAGTCCACTAAGCCGAATCTCATACAATTTTGCGCCGTAGAGGACTCTTTTGCACTAAATTCTGTGAGAATCACATGAGAATCGGCTTAGTCAAGTGTTTGGGACACGGCTGGACAAGAGAAATTTGGAGGCCTTCGTGACGGTTACTACATTCAAGGACAATGTGCAATGTGCCATCATCATGTTTGACGTAACCTCACGTGTAACATACAAGAACGTTCCCAACTGGCACAGGGACTTTGTGCGTGTGTGCGAGAACATTCCCATCGTTCTCTGCGGTAACAAAGTGGACATCAAAGATCGTAAAGTGAAAGCCAAGTCCATCGTATTCCACAGGAAAAAGAACCTCCAGTACTACGACGTCTTCGCCAAGAGTAACTACAACTTTGAGAAACCCTTCCTCTGGCTCGGTCGCAAGCTTGTAGGAGACCCCAACCCCCAACCTCGAGTTTGCCGCCATGCCTGCCCTTGAGCCCCCAGAGGTTGTACTTGTACTGGTACTTACAAAAGTGTGCATGTACTGATGAACATATCAACAGTAGTACAACCATGCACGGAACGGAATGGACGGAACCATTTCCTATTAGTTTGCACACAAACAAATTTTCTTCCTTTTTTTATTCTTTAGATCTCGCACTCGTTCCCTTTGATGAAGAGGAATTCGGGGAATTACACCTCCAACCAACAAACCGCAGCGCCACACCGAGGGTTGAGAGAGTACTACTGGTGGTTTCGAATCCGGTAGCAGCAACCTACCAATATAACGACCTTTCCAACCACCAGTTTAACCCGCATTTTAACCAGGCACAAGACAATAACAAATAAATGAATCTTTGACATAAAGATGGAGGTTAACATTCTCGGCACCTTTTATCAAAGACTGACTCACTGAGGCATTTATAGATCTATCCACAGGAACAAAAGGAAATATCACAATGCATGGAATCATACTCTCCGTTTGCACTTACAAATGAGTTTACATGTACATAATTATATATATAGGGAACTAGTGGATCGTACAAACTACAATTTATTATATTCGGCGGATGGCACTAAATATAATAGTGTAATTTACCTGCTTTGGACAGCAGCCGGGCTAGCTCAGTCGGTAGAGCACGAGACTCTTAATCTCGGGGTCGTGGGTTCGAGCCCCACGTTCGGCTGAAGTTTTTCCATGTCGATGTTACTTTCCAAATTCGCCACTAGGGGACCCGACTTGCACATTTTCGCCTATAACTCAATAAATACTTTTCATGTAACTAAACTTATATTAAACCAATAAAACTAGACAATATTTCCTATCTTTTGAGCTATAATATATGCCGCTACAACAAATAGTCGCAAAGATATAGCAATTTTAAAATTCGCATAAATTTGCAGATTACAATATTGCTATCTTATATGGCCTACTTTATGGTAGCAAGCAAACATAGAGCTTAGCTCATATTAAATTGATGAAAGCCCATAAAATGTACTTTCAGATGATATTAATAACATAGATCTGTCATAAAAACTCAATTTATTATGATTTTGTGACTGATATAATATTGAAACATATTATACTGTCTTAAAGTAATGATATGTATATGATAACAATAGTGCGATGGGACACTATATAAAAAAGAAGTGTAGGGTTAAGATCTATCTTTATGGATATATACTATTGCGTAATATGTAAAAAGTAATGTTAGTTAAGGGTTATATAAAAAAAATTGTTAAGTATGTACTAGGTATATCTGAGTATATTTGGTTTTGTATTGATTCAAACAATCTGTTTGGTTATGTTAAACTGAGTTTTGAACTTCATTTTTGTCGTAATTGTGGGTTATTTGAGAGGATTGGTGAAGGGGAATTGTACATTTTTTGGTGATTTCACCCATATATATGTATTTATCATTCCAAGTTTGTGATAAAGTACATTATCATATAAACTGGAGGATAGATGGTTGTGGAGATAATAGCACCGCCAATCAAGTTTAAAATGGCTATGATAATAATAATAATAATAATGATAATATCAGAATTGTTAGGAGATCCATAGTTCAGTTAAACTGGATACGAGTTCTGATTACCGATTGTATTTCTTTTCTGAATTCTTGAATTTCTGAACATATATATATAAGTGTTTTTATTTCCATATTTCAATACAATTACATAGAAAAGGGTCATTTTCTCTTTCAATGAAGATATTGTTCTTCCTAGAGCGCCCATAAGTTTTTGCTTTTACTCATTTTTAATAGCTCTATTAATAGGAGCTAATATTCAGATCTTTTTGTTATATACATCCGTTCTTTTTCTTAAGAAAATCACACTTAACAATTACTTACATTAATTAAATCTTGGTATATTTCAATACCATCAATCTTGTATAAATATTTACATATAACAATTTACGTGAAAAATCTTTCACAATAAAAGATGTTTAATGGTATTCCCCCCATAACCCCAAAAAAGTATAATTTGATATTTGATATTGACATAATGGGGGGAATACCATTAAACATCACAACAACCTTGTGTTCCTGAGGTCTTTCTCACAAGATTTCAGTTCTTGATGAAGTGAACATGTTAATCAATCAATAAATCAAATTAATCAATCAATGATAATGAGATGTAATTTACCTGTCGTGCACAGCAGCCGGGCTAGCTCAGTCGGTAGAGCACGAGACTCTTAATCTCGGGGTCGTGGGTTCGAGCCCCACGTTCGGCTGAAGTTTTTCCATGTCGATGTTACTTTCCTTGAAGGAAAACTACCGTATTCCTCTTCATAGTCCAGGCAATCTGTGGTTTGACCTAAAGTAAGTAAGTAAGTGAACATGTTAATCAATCATTAAATCAAATTAATCAATCAATGGGAATCTTGAACGGGAGAATTTTGTTGGAATGGAGATTCATTCCTAGGCATTGGTGCTTCCCCCTAGTGTCGGTTCGCCTGGTGACTATTTCCCATACACCACCTCTTCTTCCTTCTTCTCCAAACCTACAAACTATCCACACCTTCCATATAGAAATTGATCTCCAAAAAGCAAAAATACACGAAATGACAAGGGGTAAAATCCAAAAGGCGGCAAGCAAAACAGAACAAAACCCAGGAGAGACCGATAAACTAAACACGGAAGACGAAAAGGAGAAAGAAGTCGAACAAGACCCGAAGGAATCTACCACTACCCGTACCGGTGACCTTAACTCAGTCGACGGCCATAACAAAATCGAGCTACACACAGACGAGGAGACTGAAGAGATGGCAGCCCGTACAAAAGAAAAGGTAGAGGCCATGGAGGCCAAGATGGGAAAGATAGAAGGCACAGTAAACGACATGAAGGATCATATGCAAAGAAATATAATCGAGGCGGTATCAAAAGCTATGGCATCAATACACGCACACCGGAAAGAACCGGTTGAGTTAGAACACGGAGGCACAGCACCGGACCCGATCTCCAACCCACTACCTGACTACACCCACGCCGGCCATCAGGCGGGCCACCACACCGCCAACAACCCTAGTATACCCACCCCGAGGAACATCATGAGGGATCCCATGAAGCGAGCATATTACGAAGCTCAGATGGAAATGGCCTCACCGATCTTCTACACTCCGGACATGAAAGGTAACTTCCACATGGACCCGCGGGTTAGACATCAAATACCTAAACCGTACATGTATATGGAGAAGGAGGGCATTACCACCATAAAGGATAAGTTGGAAGCTAGGGATACCATGTCGTACCAAGAATACGTAGAGGCATACACGGCGATGATGCTTGACGATAACCTTGTGACACAGGACCAGCGTTATAAGTTGACACGCCACCTCCATCAAGTGGCGCAAGACGCCCGTGAGCGACCATGGCGCAACGTGCTGAGGTGGAGCACACACATGTTCGAGAGAATAGAGAGAGGGGAGATAGACTGGGATAGTACAGAGCAGATACAGTATGACCGTATGAGAATATCACTCGCCCCAGCAAACATCGCTACAATTGAGACAACCATCGTGCCATGCCCGGCGTACAACCTGAAAGGTGCTTGTAAACTAAAGGACGGGCACATATTGGAGGGACCAACAGCTGCACACATATGCGCTTACTGTAACTCCATGAACCCAGCGAACAGACACGCCCACCCGGCGGTGGAATGTATGAAGAAACAACGCGCCAAGCAACCCGTTAGCAGGGATCACAGCCCGGTAGGCCACCACTTTATGTATCCGCCACCACCCGTCCAACAGTCAGCCCAAGCGCAGCATGGACAACAACAGCAATACGTGCCACGCCCACAAACCGCCCACTACTACAGCAATCCAAAAAACTAGCCCGCCCCGCGAGCGAGGCCTCGCGGGAACAGGAGCTACAAGTAGAAACCGTGAGTGTAAATGAAATATCTGAAAATGTTGACATTGTTAATGAATACTACCAAGACGTTGATGTGTTTTGTGATTACGATGTATCAGACATAACCGAACGTGAATGTTTACATGTGCATACCAAGGAAGGAACCGGAAGCAACAACTGCTTCCGCCCAGGCCATCAGCCAATAGGAACAGGCCTAAGTGAACTACGGCTCGATCAGCCAATCACGAGGTCCCATACATATACAAAGATGGCCGCGCCCAGCAAGGCAACAAATGTCTCAAGAAACACAGTTGAAACACCGATGATACAAGAATATCTGGCCCCCAGGTGCTCCGAATCAGACGGTAATGAACTCATGACACCTTTCAATCCAAGTAGTAACAGTGATTTTGCATATATAAGGAAGTTGTGCGACACAAGACCGGGAAAGATACCGGACGATTACGTCCCAGGCCCGATGGACATGATGCCGTATAGAGTAGCAAATTGGCCGCGACCAAACACACACGTTATGGAAACGGACTTAGTGCATATATACAACGCAACGAGGGAAACAGGATTACCTAACCTCATGAAGGCCAGGAAAGACATACCATCTAACCTGAATATGGAACAGTGGCACCATTACCTCACAGATGTAGTCTACGAGCCCGAGCTATTGGACTTAGTACGTTTCGGTTTCCCCCTGGGCTACATAGGCCCCATCTCGGACACCGTGGATGTACCCAACCATATATCGGCCGATGAATACCCCAGACACATATGTGAGTACATTAGTACAGAAATATATAATGACGCAGTGTATGGGCCATATGCGGACATTCCCTTCGAGCGGTGGGCACATATAAATCCGCTAATGACACGCCCAAAGGGCAACAAGGACAAACGTCGAGTCATAATGGACATGTCATTCCCCATAGACGCGTCCATCAACGCTTATATAAAACAGAACATGGTACTCGGCGAGACACGCCCCCATACACTCCCTACAGTGGACATGCTTGTACAGCGCATCGTGAGTTCAACACCAACCAAGTATATATACACATTGGACCTGGAAAGAGCCTATAAAAACTTTAGGGCTTGCCCTAACGATTGGCCATTACTCATGTTCGCCTGGAAAGATGCATATTACCTAGACATAAGTCTACCGTTCGGCGCGAAGCAAAGTTCATTGCACATGCAACGAGTTGCAAGCGCGATCATGGACATTATGAAGGCAGCAGGATACACAGGCTATATGTACCTAGACGACATGATGTGTTGGGAGGAGTCTAGGGAGCGAGCATGGGCCAGTTATTATCACGCAGTCACCATTATGAATAATCTGGGTCTTCCCATCGCACACGATAAAACTCAAGTACCAAGCACGGAGGCAAGGTGGCTCGGCATATTGATCAATACAAGAGATCTCACACTCAAGATGCCCGACGACAAGCTTAAAGAAATCATAGCGGAAGCAAAAGAATTCAAAAGAAAAAGAACAACCAACAAGAAGAATCTTCAATCCATTATTGGTAAAATTCTCCACCTCTCCAAGTGCGTGAACCCAGCGAAGGTTTTCGTTAGACGCCTACTGCAAGCACTTAGAGAACATAAGAGCCAGAGAATAACAGTCAGCGAATCCATGCAGAGAGACCTCACTTGGGTCACCCAGTTCTCGCAACAGTGGAACGGCACGAGCATGATCCCATCAAGACACATCACCATGACAATAGTGATGATCTACAGCGAAGGGATAGCTAAGGGATCAGATGGAAACAGAACTGTGATAATGGACTTGAAGAAAATTCAAGATATGAAGATCGACCACCTCGCTTACGCAGCCCCCACATTAGTGAACTCAATGTTACAGGAGCAACATACAGCTACCACAATTAGAATAGCCACAAACGACGCAAACACAAATGCCCTCCTCTCACAAGGATCAAAGAAGGAGAAAGATATGACCGGCCCGCGGTCCATGTGGATGCTTCAAGCTATTAGATATGTTAGAATTGTATATGAAAGTCAAGAAATCGACCATATAAACTGCACTATAAGCAAAGCAGCACAGCAGGTACCCTGCAGGCAGGCGCCAATAATTGAAATATGACTCCTCATATTTTTCAGATAGTGAGCTCGTTCATTTGATGCAACAAGCAGAGATATCGCAACAACAAGCCCGCGCCCCCGGAACCATGGCCAACCATAGGACCGCCATAAGAGCATACATGGCATTTACACAACGCTACAACATCGACGCCGACAATATAACTGTGCCACAGGTATGCGCCTACGTTCAGTACCTGAGGACATTTCTGTCCAGTCCAAAGTCGGTGTGTAATTATATATCTGCCATTAGAGAACATTATAAAAGAAGACAACTAGTGCAACCAGCATTATCATCATATCGCTTGAAGCTGGCACTCGACGCGGCCAACAGAGATAAAACACACGTCATACAACAGAAACTACCGATGACAGCCCAACAGATAGTCACCATTCTACGAGAGGCAGACAGATTCCCTGCACCAGCACAATACAGACTGGCGGTTATCATCATGTATACTCTGGGTTTCCGCCAATCGGAGGTAGCCCCACATTCATACGCCCAGTTCGACCACACTAGACATATATGCAGATCAGACGTCAGCATACATGGCACCACACTAGTTATACAACAGAAGTGGTCTAAGAATCAACAGAAATACAACCAGCGTCGGACACTACAGATACCGGCCACAGGTGACGCCAACTGCCCTGTCAGCGCATATAGACAGGCATTAAAGGAGGCCCCGACCCGATACAACCGTCAACCACTGCTGGTCTATCCAGCGACATACAGACCAATCACCACCACTGACATTTCAGCACACTTTAAGTGGTCTATAAGGAACATGCAGCTCGACGACTCGCAGTACTCGCTGCACTCGATCAGAAGGACGGCCGCAACCCACGCCTTCAACCTTGGATTTCAAGAGAAAGAAATACAGAGCTTCGGGTCCTGGACCAGCTCCGCATACAAACTGTATATAACGAAGCAATCGGCCAGTAAGGTCACAGCAGCTCTAGCTAAAAACATCACAGCATCCTCAACGAAGGTCCCGCCTCAAATATAACTAACCCATAGAGGCCTCCCAGGTCTATCAACCCATTTTACTGCAGGGTCTCACCCTCGCAACAAACTTTTACAAACTTTGGGGCTCACCCCTGGACTATAAGGTTCTGTCATAGCACAAACCTATAACATACTCATGCCACTCGGCATTCATAATACAACTCAACCAACGCAATCTTGGGGTTTGGCGACATGTTAAATATTCTAAAACAAATACCCTCCTTTATCAAACAAAACTAATTTACTCATATGTAATCCCTCTTCAATACTTCAAAAAATCTATTATTATATAAATAAAATATGTCGTCGCCCAAGTCTGCTTCTCTATCATTTTATTCAATCTTCTTACATTTTATCAATTCTTAATTTGGGTTACACGAATGTTGTTGGAATGGAGATTCATTCCTAGGCATTGGTGCTTCCCCCTAGTGTCGGTTCGCCTGGTGACTATTTCCCATACACCACCTCTTCTTCCTTCTTCTCCAAACCTACAAACTATCCACACCTTCCATATAGAAATTGATCCCACCCACCCACTCCAATTAATACGGTCGCCAGCGCCCGCACACTACATATATTTAAAACCATTTTATTACATATTATCCAATTTTACAATTGTGTAACAGTAATTCATTAGCGACATGTTAAATATTCTAAAACAAATACCCTCCTTTATCAAACAAAACTAATTTACTCATATGTAATCCCTCTTCAATACTTCAAAAAATCTATTATTATATAAATAAAATATGTCGTCGCCCAAGTCTGCTTCTCTATCATTTTATTCAATCTTCTTACATTTTATCAATTCTTAATTTGGGTTACACGAATGACCAATGCTAGGGGCAGTGAAAAACGATATACCTTAGGCTTGGAAGTCAACCTGACCATTAATTGACCAGGGCACAGACCGCAAAGCGGGCCGCCACAAAGCGATCATGACATCGGGCATGACATATATGCGCTACATATTGCGACAACCTATGACGTCACACCATTAATTAACACAAAGGGGGTGGGGGTGGGGTAAAGTACCTTGAAAATTCGCGGAAAGGGGGTACTTTTCAAAGGCAAGAACAAAAAAGCGTACACTTTTGACCCCTGACTGTGTGAGTGTGTGTGTGTGTGGGGGGGGGGGGGGGGGGGGGGGGGGGCAGTCAGGGGTGACGCACAGGCCTATGGGGAAGATTGGGGCTGACAACACATAACAGCCCTATATACAGTATGATTGCCCGCCCCTCCTCCTCATGTCCCTCCTCCTCCTGCCCCTCCTCCTCCTGCCCCTCCTCTTCCTGCCCCGCCTCCTCCTGCCCCTCCTCTTCCTGCCCCGCCTCCTTCTCCCGCCCCCTCCTCCTGCCCCTCCCCCTTCTCCCCCTCCTTCGGTTTGAGGGTATGTGGCCGTTTTGACCCCCAACCTCGGCCCATTTAAGAATACCATTAGGACGCCTACTCCAAGGCCTGGAAAGCCATTATTAGCGCAGTAGGCGTCCAATCACTGACATACCGTTCTCTCATGTATAATAGCTCTTATTTCCTTAGCTATTTTTATTTAGGAAAAAGGTATTACTTTCTGTTTAAAAACAGTTTTCCAAGTATACCAACAATCTAAGAATAATATAATATAATATAATATAATATAATATAATATAATATAATATAATATAATATAATATAATATAATATAATATAATATAATATAATATAATATAATGTAATATAATATAATTTAATATAATACAATATAATATACTATTTATAATATAATGTAATATAATAGGCCTATAATATAATATAATATAATACAATATAATATAATATAGTATTTATAATATAATATGATATAATATGAAATTATGAATATCGGAGAGGCTCCGAGCCTAGACCGCGTAGTTTATTTGCTTTCCTTCGAGGGAATAAATCAATGTAAGAGAAGGAGAGAGGGAGAGCGGTGACCAACCAAACACACCAGCAGGTATACATGCATATGGGTCGGATTTTCAGAAAATGTACAATTCACCCTCACCAATCCTCTCAAATAACCCACATTTAAGACAAATATGAGCTTCAAAATCCAGTTTAACATAACAGAACTGATACTTTAAATCAATGCGATACCAAATATACTCAGATATACCCGCTATTCTTCATTTTTCAGCCAAATTTAGCAGACTTTACTAAATGTGTAGACCTAGCAATTGTACATTTTTTGAAAATCTGACCCATATAGAGGAGGACACTTTCTACGGGCTGTGAGCATCTAGGTCACCTACATATTCAAACAATGGGCACATCCCCTGACAATGTACAATCTGCAACTCTACACATTTAGTAAATTCTGCTAAATTTCGCTGAAAAATAATAAATACTCGCTATATCTGAGTATATTTGGCATCGAGTTGATTCAAAGGATGTGTTTGGTTATGTTGAGTTGTATTTTGAGCCTCATTTCTGTCTTAAATTAGGGTTATTTGGGAGAATTGGTGAAGGTGAATTGTACATTTTGTGAGATTCTGACCCATAGGTGAGATGACAACAGTGTAGAGGGGGATGCATGTCGTTACAGCCAGCTTTATTATGAATTCTGTCGGACATCCAGGTGCATAACTTACTCTGGCTATTGACATCCCACTGGAGGAGGTGGAGGATCCGGCTACACTCCTCGATCCTTTCATTGTTTACCATATATACACCACAGAACCTAATTGGAGTAAAACAGTATATAGACATGCAATGCAGAGTGCAGACTCAAGGGAAAAAAGGTAAGTTAGAGAAACTAGTGGATTTATATATTTGTATACGGGTCAGATTTTCAGAAAATGTATAATTCGCCTTCACCAATCCTCTCAAATAGCACGCATTTAAGACACAATTGAGCTTCTAAATGCAGTTTAATACAACAGAACTGATAGTGTAAATCAATGCGATACCAAATATACCCAGATATACCCGGTATTCATCATTTTTCAGACTAATTTAGGAGAATTTCCTAAATGTGTAGAGCTGCCAATTGTACATTTTCTGAAAATCTGATCCATATATAAATAGTCGAGTTCTTCTGGAGAACACTAAGGCTTCAGAGTTTGAATGACTTTTGGTGTTGATATTCATGTGATCGGGGAATTATAGTGTTAGTGGATATGCAGTGAGGTAAGTAGAATGACCTCAGGTGCAGGTTTTTATGACAGACATGTATTCATTCATTCGTGGGAAAATCAAGGTGTATGGAGTTGATTTACATGCATTCGGGTCATCACTGGGGATGTCCAAGTATAGGTATATATCGGTCGGGTTGCCAGACAATGTATAATTGGCCTTCACCAATCCTCTCAAATAATCAAAGTTTAGGACAAAAACAAGGCAGTCTAAGGCCCGAAGTTGAGAGAGTCCCTTCAAACGAAGGGAAAGCCTCTCACCTCAAACCGCAAAGTATTACCATAATTCTATTGATACCACAAAATGTCATTATATTCCCATTAAAACGCCTCTAGTCCTAACCGATTAGCGAAGTAGGGGTCCAATCACTGACATATCATTCTTATCTGATTTGAGGGTTTGAACCTAGAGTGAAGGTTCAAAATACAGTTCAACATAACCAGACAGATATTGTGAATGAACCCGTACAATACCAAACATATTCGAATATACACATATTGATCATGTTTGGAAAAGAAATCTAAGAAATTTATGAAAAATAAGATAGTCCTCAACATCTATAGAACGCCACAAGGAAGTTTAAAGGAGGACTAGAATTAATAGACATGACGTTGAATCAAATAGATACAATAAAGAAAGTGATTATAATGGGGGACTTTAACTACGAGGCAGCTGACCTCGAGGGGGGGGGGGGGGGGTCTGTAGGGGCAGAGAGGTTCAAAGTGTTGTTGCATAAATTTAATCTCTAGCAGATTATAAATGTCAAGACGAGGATGAGCAGGTCCTCTGCCACATCCATTGACCATGTCTATACAAACAGTAATAATATAAATAGGAGCAGAACACTTAGGCCTAGCATTAATGTGAGTGATCACCTACCGATATTTATACAAATAAAGAAAGTATGAAATAAATACTGCACTGAGTCATTCAAGGCCAGAAATACAAAATACTTAGACATTAAAATACTTAAAGAAATTCTCCAGAACCTAGACTGGACAGAATATTATAAAATCAAGGATATGGAGGTGGCGTGGGATATGCTGATGTCGTCGATCATTAAATATGTTGATAGGATGTGTCCGGTGAAATCTTTTAATCGAGTCAGAAAGTTACCAGAATGGTACGATAAACAAATCATACAGCACTCTAAAGAAAGGGATAAAGTGTTTGCAAGGGCTAAACATACAAATAATGATGAGGACTGGGTTAGAGCTTGTAACCTAAGATTTCAAATTAATAAGGAAATTAAAAGATCAAAAAATAACTTTTTACGAACCCAAATAAGAGAAAATAAGGGAAACCCCAATAAATTCTGGAATATCATCAAACCTCTAATGTCACCAGATAAGGTGGGTGATAAAGGAGAAAAAGTCAAACTGATATCTTCAAATGGCGCAAAACTTGATGGGAAAGAGGTACCTGATGAGTTCAATAATTTTTTTGCGAATATTGGGCCTCAATTGGCATACATTATAGATTAGGCAAAAAAAAATAGGTGTGTTTCCGATTTATCTTGCTGAAAACTAGGTAGGGGGGGTGGTAATTTTTTTTTTGTTAATTTTTTTTGTTTGGAAACCACCTCCCAGGAACTGAGAAAAATGTCTTTTTCATAACAATAGTTGTTTTGAACATGGGAAATGTGCTTTTTGACAGTTTCGGGTTAGGAAAGCCCGTTTTCCTGCTTTTATAAGCTTTTTTTGTCAAAAAATAAAAAAAAACTAAGTTATGATGGGGAAAAAATCAGGTATGGTAAAATTAGTTTATGTAGGGTAAGGTTTTTCTAGGTAGGGGGGGGGGGGTAAATCAGAAATACACCTATTTTTTTTTGGCCTAACAAAAATTAGCAAAAACTAAATCAGCGAAAACCACTGACCAAGTATTTGAGTTCAATGAGTTTACCTTATATAATATATTGATCATGTTTGACAAGAAATTTGTCAAATTAATAAAATGTATAGAGCTGGCGATTGTCTATGTTTTGGCGATCTGACCCAGGTGTAAGGCAACTTGTGGTGCCCGTCCTACTGTCAGTGTGACGGGCAGTGAGTTGCCAAGGACTCTGACTAACTTGGCATCTATTAACATATACATGAAGTGTCCCAGTATATGGGGGGAATACCATTAAACTCATGGTGAATACTGTTCCTGCTCGCCCTCCTCATATCATGGTTCATTTTCCAATCTAGACTGGGTTTTTTTATGTACTACACAGTCTAGGCCCAAAGTTGAGAGAGTCCCTTCAAACAAAGGGAAAACATCTCCCCTCAAACCGCAAAGTGCCATTATTATTCCATTAAAACGCTGAGTTCTAAGCCAGGAAACCGATTAGCGAAGTAGGATGACATACTAGGGTATGGACCTAGAGTGTACAGGATTTATCAGAAAATGCTTTTTTTCTGAAATAAACCTCTAGAGGAGACGAGTTAGCCAAAGAAAATATACCCACACTTATAATTTAGTCTATGTAATTCATTTATTAAATAATTCCAACTATTAAAGGGGCGTCGATTCAAATGTGCATCGCATCATTTGAGCTCCGTCACTGCATCCACAGTCTAGGCCCAAACTTGAGACAGTCCCTTCAAACGAAGGGATAGCCTCTCGCCTCAAACCGCAAAGTGCCGATTAGCAAAGTAGGCTGACATACCATTCTTATCTGATCTGAGGTGTTTGAAGTGTATATGTGATGTATTTCTGAAAAAAAGTCACAAGTTGCAAAATTGATATTTCAAGTGTTTTATTTACAAGATCTCTTTATAAGAATGCTATCATTTTTGGGATATCTAGCACTTGAAGCTGTATGAATACAACACATGTACCTAATTTCGAGTCAGTGTATTAAATATATCCTTGCATTTCTGAGGTCATTCTATGGGGTAAATTGTTTCCAGTAATTGCATAGCATACATGTATTCAGTCCTGGCTTCATCGCCACAGCAGTGATACCGATCTCCATTCTCCCTGTATATAAATTAATTTTCACTTCACCACAAACTGCTAAGCTTTCAGAGAACAGGGCTCTAGAAGCTAAACTGGACATGGGTTTTTTGTTATTTTGATGTGTGTGTGTGAGTGCTTAGATTGCCTAGACTATACATCGTCGGAAGCCTCACTGATGCCACACATAGTTGTGGTTAGGTGCATCGGTCCACTCAGCCATGGGCTACTGCAAAGGCCCCGAATGGCGCTCGAAATCGACTTCAGAGCCAGGACTGTATTGGCGTCAGGCAATGCAGGTATAAATGATTGTAGTGATACCTGAATCGGTGATTGGTGATTGATTTATATACAGACATATTGCAAACCTTTTCTTTTTCAAACATAAAATATAGAAATTTACCTTTTAGATTTCCTAAATGTAAACATCGTTGGAATCCACTTAACCCTAAGATCAGATAAGAATGATATGGCAGTGATTGTTCTGAGTGGATTATAATGGCATTTTGCGGTCCTAATGGAATTATAATGGCACTTTAGGGTTTGAGGCGAGAGAGAGGCTTTCCCTCCGTTTGAAGGGTCTCTCTCATTTTTGGGCCTAGACTGGCTCAACTTGTCAAATATGATGCCCAGGTACATCTTGACACCGGTTATCGGACCCTAATGGTTCAGATCTTCAGAAAATGTACAATTGGCAGCTGTACACATTTAGTAAATTCTGCTAAATTAGGCTGTAATTGGGTCAATACTAGGTAAATTCTAGTATATTCGCCATTGCATTGATTCTAGCAATCTGTTTGGTTAGGTTGAACTGGGTTTTGAACCTCATTTATGTCTTAATTTTGAGTTATTTGAGAAGATTGGTGAAGGTGAATTGTACATTTTCTGACCATTTGACCCTCATACATTGACACTGGAGAACGTGTAAACATGAACCTAAGAGTACAAGTCATTTACTGGTAGAAACAACCTTTAGTACATCATGAATAAAGTACATCATGAATAAATATGTGTTGGTACAACTATTAAAGCACCATATTTAGCATAAATGTACCAAGGCATGGGAGGGTCAACCTCTAAATACATTGATTAAAATTGTGTGCAAACATTCTCTCAGTACGTTTCCACCTTCTTTATTTTTTTTACAAAGTTTATTGAGCGAAGTTCCACACGATTTTGGAAAACACCAATTTTGCGACTTATGACCCATTTTCCTGTAACACATTATCATGATACAGATTTATTACTCGCTTCATCGCTAGATCACAGTAAAGAGTCTGTCACTGTACACACAGGTGCCAAAGTAAATAATTCATTTTCCCGGATAATCCCAGAGGACTGCCAGCTAGGAATTGGCTTACAAAGGAGTACGCACCCGTATATGGGCCAGGTCGCATGAAAATGTACACCTTCACAAATTGTCTGCACTCTCAGTTAACGTCGGTCAAAAACTGAACATTTTTTACTTCTTGTTTCATTCTTTTTCAAACCATCTAAAGGTCATTTGAGCGAAATTTGGGAGGATTTTGCTTGGTGGTTTTTGCTAAAGGGCTTCTAAAACGTCCTTATTTGTATTTGGAGTACACGCCCGAATCTTTCCCTATGTTGATTTAAATATTCTCAGTGAGTGCTAATCAATTTTTACCATATATGGTATAAATATTTTCGATTTGATAAATATAAGTATACATCTATACTTATATTTATCAAATAATAAATATTCAGAAGGTAACAATAATCAATATTTCCATATAGCGACCGTACATAATAATAATTATGTGATCCGTTTTTGGAAAATAAGTCATAAGCTGCAAAATATGGATTTTGAGATATCATCACCATATTTGAAAAGAGGAGAGCAAGCTGATTCCAATGATAGTAAAAACTCCGTCACCTAATAAGTATTTCTTTATTTTAAGTTTGATATTTTTATTTTTGAAAAAAAAAGTTTGCAATGTTTCTGGATGGGCAATTACCACTAAAGTAACTAAATATACTCCATACAAAGGCCTTCAAAACGCAAGAATATATTTAATATAATGTCCTGAAATTTGTTACACGGATTTATATGACTATAAGTCCTAAACCCTCTAAAAATCAGAACATTTCAATAAAGATATCTTGTGATAAAAACACTTTGAAAAATATCAATTTTGCGAGTTGTAGACTCATTTTCCTGAAACACATCATTTATGTCACATATCAAGGATAATGTTATTGAGGGAATGAATATTTTTAAAACTAAATGTGTAGAGCTGGCGATTGTACATTTCCTCACCCCCTGGCCCAAGTTAGACTATTTTTTATGAGGAGGGGGATGTTACATTTCCCTGCAATTACCAAGTATACCGCGTATCACACACTGTGCGTCAGGACGGTAACATGGGATCGTCTGAAAGGTCATTGTAACTTCCATTATTCACCGGGATTTCCTGGATATATCCGGATTGGTTAATCCGTCATGAATTCAGGTAGGAGAAGGTAGTACCAGAGAAGAGAGGGAGGAAGTTCTATACCTCACTGTAGGCATTATACTATACACTCTCCCGCGCACCGTACCCGGGCGATACGGAGCGGCGAGCTTTTTCGTCTTCATTGTGACGATTTTTGTCTACCCAGCACCGCGAACGCTACTGGTGAACTGTGGTGACGAAATTGCCTGAACTTCTGATACGAAAAACAGTGGTTTGAATCACCGAGACGAAATATGATATGCTCCGTATTCGCGCTGCGTTTTTCGTATTGACAAAAGGTATAAGAATTAAATTAAAACAAATGAAAACTTCACGGATCTGAGTAGATATGTGCAGCTATGTAATACAATTTACATTTAAAAAAAAATTATTCTCCATTCTTGTCTTTTCCTGTTCGATTCTCTTTAGGGAAGGAAGGCATTTAATATTACTGGGGTTTCTTGAATTCTTCCCGGAATTAACTCTACAAACTAAGATATAATAGGTACCATACAATTATACAACACAATGAAACCACAGGCGGCCACAGTACATGACACTCACTCACACTCTGCAGGTGGCATTCACACTCACGGCCACACATTTGACCCCACACCCCTGACACTCACAAACATAGAAACCCCTACACACCAAGATATATGATCTAAATGTAATAGTAATGTCTTTAAATTCTCTATATTAAATAAGTTTCCAATTGGAAACTTATTTAATATAGAAACGGCGACGAATTTTGCCTGTCGGCGCCGTTTTTTATACCTATAGTGGAGTCACCCTATTATAGATCTATGCAATATATGCATCATTTATGAAATCTGTCTTCATCAAATTCGGTGGTGTAGTGGTTAGGATGCTCGCTTGTGAATCCTAAGGTTGCTAGATCAAACCCAAGCATGGGTAAGTTTTTTTTCTCTGTTTGTCATCAGTGGTTCCACACTAGTGGCCGTCATGCACTAATGGTCACGCCAGCTTGTCTGGCACTGGCCGGCCGTCCGGCCGTAGGGGTCTTCCTAATCCTTTAGCTTTCCGCAGGTACGAAAAACGCTGCGCGAACACGCTGAGACGAAAAAAATCGTATCAAAAGTGGGTACAAGAAATTCGTATCCATTTTCGTATCGCACGGGTACGGTGCGCGGGACAGTGTAGTATAGGCACTACTGGGGAAAGCCATCCCCTGCAGGTATTAGACGGGACACGCTGTGAAATGTCTTTCAACCACATTCTTCATGTTTTATTTCCCCTCATATTGAATACAATTTAAAATAATCTTTATTTCTACATAAGGGTGATGTACACAGAGGAGTCATACATCAGAAAGGACTTTCTGGTCTTCCTTTATGATCCTTAATTGACTACGAATATGAGCAGTATATTGTAATTTAAGTTTGTAAAGACCAGAAAGTTATTGATTATATTTGTATAACACCCTAGATACAAATACAAAATCCTTTTGAATTGAATTCATCTAGCCTTCAGGCCGCCGTTTATTGAGCGAAATACACACTTCTTTATTGCACATTTCTTTATTCAGGAAGCATATTTGGCTTATGCCAAGCAATACGATGTAGTGACTAGGGCAGTTCCCTATCTCCCGTCACCCCCTGAATGTAATGAAATTCGATGTACACAGTCTTGTTGCTGGGTGGCATGTTATGAGAAGATACTAACAAATAAAACTACATTATTATTAAATGATGGTATAATGAGATGATATGAGGTGATATTTAATAAGTTATAAAAAGATGGTAACGAAATTAATATCAATGGAGTACATCAGTCAAGCAGTCAAGTCGCAGCTTCAACAACATAAATGTTGTTATGAAATTTTTTATCTGTGGGATAAATGTGTATGTAGTAGCTCCCATTCTATACAGTGTAGTAGTATTTGGATAGTATACAATATTATATTTCGAAATATCGATTGATAGCTATATTGCCTGCCAGTATAGCGGTCTTTGCAGCTGTTTTGAACATAAGTTTGTCATTACTGAATGATTACTGAAGAGATTACTGAACATTATATTGGCATTTCTGTTTTTATAATAAGGATCATCATTTTCCTAGGCTATTAGCGGGGACATGGCTTTAACCAGATTCTTAATAAACCTCTACCTTTCCATCCTCTCCCATCTGGGTAGTTTAGTTTAATTTGTATTCGCGATATAATTGGGTCAGATTGTCAGAAAATGTACAATTCACCTCCACCAATCCTCTCAAATAACCCAAATTTAAGTGAACAGTGACGTTCAAAATGCAGTTCAACACAATCTATAAAAGAATAAAAGAGATATATTTAATCAACACAAGGCCAAAGATACTCTGATATACCCATTATACATGATTTTTCTGTCTAATTTAAAAGAAGTTGTCAAATTTGCAGAGCTGCTCATTGTACATTTTCTGAAAATCTGACCCAATTATACAGATAATGGGGGCAGCCATTAGCAGTAATTCCGTACCATTATTAATTATTTTTGGTTTCAATAATTTTTTATTTGCACGCAGTGTCGATGCATCGATATCCCCAATGAGTTACAATTTGAGAAATGACATAGTTGGGTAAGATTTTCAGAAAATGTACAATTCATCTTCGCCAATCTTCTCAAATAACCCACATTTCAAACGAAAATAAAGTTTAATTTAACCAAACAGATTGCTAGAATCAATGGAATGCCGAATATACTCGAATTTACCTAGTATTGACCAAATTGCAGCCTAATATAGCAGAATTGACTAAATGTGTACAGCTGCCAATGCACTGAATGACTCAGAAATCATGGTATTACTTGCCAACTTCCTCATTATTAAGAATATCATGTATGTTTATATAATATTTACTATAATTTCATGTCATGGGAATGTTTCATGTTGGCTACTGACCCACACTTTGTGGTTTGTGCCTCAAGGCAATATCTGAGTAAGATTTTCAGAAAATGTACGATTGGCAGCTCTACACATTTAGTAAATTCTGCTAAATTAGGCTGAAAAATGAAGAATACCGGGTATATCTAAGTATATTTGGTATCGCATTGATTTAAAGTATCAGTTCTGTTATGTTAAACTGCATTTTGAAGCTCATTTCTGTCTTAAATGTGGGCTATTTGAGAAGATTGGCGAAGTGGATTTGTACATTTTCTGAAAATCTGACCCATCTAGCACACAGACCCGTAGGCTGGACCATGATCAGCGCTTAGGAAGTTATCAATCCATGCATCCATATATTGATATAATTAATTATGTTCGCCTTGCAACATCATTTTATATCTCTACCAATATGTTATGAATGGTGGAACATAAATGGTAACAAAGTATATATTTAATGATGATGATGTTTATTCCTGGTAATGTGATGTAATATGATATTATAACTTATTAATTGGAATAAAAATATCACATGGTAAACAACTTATTTAGGGACATCTTATGAAAATAAATGATTTTAAACAAATTGATGAAATTGATGATAGTATTTGCGCTCATATTTTCTCACGTTGTTTCAGAATAATACCAGAATCGCTACACAATACCAGATTGATTATTAATATATTTTTTTGGTACAAAATCTTTATTACTGAGTTTAGACAGGGGGTACATACAGTGCCATTTACATCAAGGATTACACCAGCAACACTTTCTCAAAAGTTCAATTTTCTAACAATAAAACCATTTTACCATAGAATATATTAATGATTAATGCTAACACTTATTTTCTTACAGGTCCTATCTTGACGACAATAAATGATTTTAAACAAATTGATGAAATTGATGATAGCATTTGCGCTCATTATTTTCTCACGTTGTTTCAGAATAATACCATAATCGCTACACAATTCCTGATTAAAAATTTTTTTTTTGTCCAACATCGGATTTTTATTCATTAGAAACATTTACAATAGGGTAAGGTGAAATAATAACACATCGAAATATTCTCAATTTTGAGGCGACGTTAGCGAGGCCCTGAAATATTTGGCTTAGCGAAGTACATGAGAATTTTATTTTTTTCCTTTTTCTTTACCTTTCGATTTTATTCTAATACACAAGTTTTTATTTCTGATTCTTCATTTGGGAGGGGAGTCCCTCAATTATAAGAGTTTACTGGACATTTTTCTTGAAGGAGTTTTCTTCATTTTTGTATTTTTTTCCAAATTTTTCTGGTTTTCTGTCGACACACTTAGTTTTTTGTTACATATTACATCCGGTTATTTCCGGTCCTGATTAATTATTAATTATTTTCTTACAGGTGCTATCTTGACGACACACACATTTAATGTCTCCAAGAATTTGACTCCATTTTAACCAGGCTTCTCCTACACACCACACCACACAGCATCTCATAATAACAACAAACCATACAAGATGTCTGACACAGGCGTTGTGAACACCCTCCACTGGATCGACTATATAGTCTTTGCTTTGGTGCTAGTCATCTCAGCATGTATAGGTATCTTCTATGGCTGCACTGGAGGCAAGCAGAAGACGACTAAAGAGTTCCTCATGGCTAACAGACAGATGCATGTCATACCGGTCACTCTGTCTCTACTCGCCAGCTTCATGTCCGCCATTACGCTGTTAGGCACGCCGGCTGAAATCTACAGGTGCGTTTTTTGTAATAGTTTTATTGACAAAATGTGATGTGTTTCAGGAAAATGAGTCACAAGTCGCAAAATTGATATTTTTCAAAGTGTTTCTTTCATAAGATCTCTTTATTGAAATGTTCTGATTTTTAAAGGGTTCAGTACTTATTCGGGACATTGTATTAAATATATCCTTGTATTTTGAAGGCCTTTGTATGGAGTATATTTAGTTACTTTACTGGTAATTACCTTTTTTTTTTCAAAAATAAAAATATCAGACTTAAAATATAGAAATACTTATTAGGTGTCCTAGTGTTTACTATCATTGGAATCAGCTTGATCTCCTCTTTCCAAATATGGCGATATCTCAAAATCCATATTTTGCGAGTTATGACTCATTTTCCTGAAACCGATCACATATAGTGTACCGCTAAATGGAGTCCAAATAAAATTATTTAAAACCCCCCACTTAATTATCAACTAAAGGGTGGTCTCCACTGGCTATGGTAAGCTCTGCGGTAAGCCTTGCGATGGTTTGTGCTGGTTCTGTAGGTGGAGAGGAATGACGAGGTCCTTGCCTTTATGGTCAGTGAATCATGTAGCCACTGCCACTTCTCACCATCACAGCACCATCACAAGGCTTACCGCAGAGCTTACCGCAGCCAGTGGAGTTAATTGTTAACTAACTTGTGACCTGTTGTTTAGGTTCGGCACCCAGTATTGGTTGATCTGGGTGGGCTACATCATCATGATCCCGCTAGCTGCCCACGTGTATATACCAGTCTTCTTTAGGCTCAGGATCACCAGTGTGTTTGAGGTGAGGAGGACTCTAATCCATTTAGAGGAATATGGGTCAGATTTTCAGAAAATGTACAATTCAACTTCGCCAATCTTCTCAAATGACCCAAATTTCAGACGAAAATAAAGATCAAAATACAGTTCGACCTACCCAAATAGATTGCTAGAATCAATACAATACCAAATATACCCGAATTTAGCTATTATTGACTGAATTGCAGCTTCATTATTCAGAATTTACTAAATGTGTAGAGCTGCTAATTGTACATTTTCTGAAAATCTGACCCATATATGGGTCAGTTCGTCAGAAAATGCAGAATTGGCAGCTCTATACATTTAGTAAATTCTGCGCAATTCAGCTGAAAAATGACAAACACTATCTATATCTGAGTATATTTGGTTTTGCCCTGATCCAAACAATGTATTTGGTTATGTTTAACTGTAATTTGAACCTAGTTTTGTCTTAATTTTGAGTTATTTGAGGAAAAGGTTAGAGAAGGTGAATTGTACATTTTCTGGCGATTTCACCCATGAATTAATTTTGTTGAATGGGTCAGGGGGTCAGAATAATGTACAATTGGCAGCTATTTTAGTAAATTCTGCTAAATTATGGTGAAAAGTGATAAATAGAAGGTATATCTGAGTATATTTGGTATTGTTGATAATAATTTAACTAACTCTGTATTAATCCAATGTATGAGGATTATATTCTGTATGTTTAGTATGAATAGTGATGTTTAATAGTCTTCATATATAAGTGCCATGTTATTCATGGTATTTGGTATGAATTACAATATTCCAATTGATCAACAGACTGGATGAAAAGTCTGAAAGTATCTTGATTTTCTGAGATATTAAATAATATTACAATATTATAATGAATTGCCTCTCTTCACGGTAAAATATCTGTTAAAGTATGAAATTTATAATTTCCGCATCTCCAGGGATAAGTTAGGTAGGTTCAGACGCACAACATAGTAGAATATTGGGTAGAAATTCCATTACTCGTGATACTAGCCCTGAACAGTGTCCTTTAACTTCATCTGTAGCGAAGGGAAGGGGAAGGGGATGTTAATATCAGAACTGGTGTAGGATGTACTGGGTTTTGTTCAAACAACTTCACAGTATGATGCATGTTTGCATGTTGGTAAATGTGATCACTCATACGGAAGGAAACTTTATTTCTTCTAATCTTACATAACTTTTCTTTTATTTCATGTACATCCTTGACCGTGCACACAGTACCTGGAACTGAGATTTAGTCAAGGGGTGAGGTTATGTGCTTCCGTCGCCTATATCATCCAAATGGTAAGATTACCTCATATTCGCTGTTTTCATTTAATTTTAGTGAAGTTCCGCAACTTTATTTTTCTAAAGATTTTATCTATACTGGGGTTTGAAGGTCCCCTTACAGGATTTTTTGCCTGCCCCAGTCTTATATCAAGCAGGATACAGAGCGAAAAAGACAAACATAAAAAAAACATAAAAAAACAACATTTTAGATGTACCCTTGGATGTAGGTAAGTACTATAGGAAAGTTACATAATAAGAAAAATAACGAACTTCACAATTGCTTATTGTTTATTGTATGTTTATTGTACAGGTGCTGTATATGGCCATAGTTCTCTACGCCCCTTCCCTGGCACTCAGCGCAGGTAAGTACCACCAATATGTATAAACATAGCACGAAATAAATATTCTTTGATTTAAACTTTTATTCTTTAACTGCATTACATCAAGTAACGACGCTGTTCACAGCTGCTCTGATGGAAAATTTTATTTTATTTTTGTTATTTCTATAAGCATCACAAACAATGGTATTCTCAGCTTAAGTTCAATAAAGAAGATTTTAGATTTATATAAGTAATATTCTACCATCGATACTACTACATTATACATATAATGTTTCATTATCTACGCAATAATACTTAAGTGGGTGAAATTTCCAGAAAATGTACAATTCACATTCAGAAACAATCCCAAAATAACCCGAATTTAAAGCAAACATGAGACTCTAAACACAATTCAACATAACTAAACACATCCTTTGAATCAAGGCAATACCGAATATGCTCAGATATATCTAGTATTAATCATTTTTCAGTGGAATTTAGCAGAATAGTGTCCTTCACAAATTGGTTGTGGTTCATTACCACCACTCCTGTGTGGCGCTGCAGTCAGACCACTGGACGGGCACTTTTCCTTTGACCCTATACCTTCAACATAGTGCCCAACCTTCTCAACCCTTTTGTTCCAACTTTTTTAAAGCTATGTCCAACGCACTGGGCAGGATTATAGAATCATATGTTTAGAGTAATCATGCCAGGTAAGAGGTCGATGGGCCCGCTAGATTATAGAATATGCTAAGTTTTGTCAGAGTGTTTCTACAAGAAACAGGTACGCACGGGGACACACGCACAGGCAGCGGCCAGTTCTAGTGATATTGACGGGTCAGTGAGTGGGAGTGGTAGGGTCCCGTGGGCACTTGTAAGGGGAGCATTTCTGCCCGCATTAGGGTGAGGCTCTAATGAGTTGCACATGGGCAAAATGATTCAGAGCTGTCCCGCAGTTACTGACTGCGGAATATGTAAAGTCTCCTATTTACTAAATGTGTAGAGCTGGAAATTGTACATTTTCTGGTGACCTGACCCATATATACATACGACAAAAAGATACATATAAAGATACTTCGAAATAGTTTCGCCAACAAGTTAATATTAAGCTACAATATAAATACAATGAGACAAGATTATTACAGTTAATGCATGGTAATGCAGCTACACAGAATACAAACTCTACGATAGAACATGGCGATAAAAACAACATCATCGTCACGGCGCATCGTACACAAAAAACCTTATAATTAATTTCCAAGAAGTAGAGTGACGTACAAAATGGCCGACATGAGTAGAATGAACTGCTATCAGTTACATCTGCATAATGTACACGCTAATGGCAAGAGTCACAACAAATAACAAATAAGGTTAAGAATACGGTTTACTATAACCAAACTCACTGTTTAAATTAAGATAATATCAACTATACTCATATATATAACCTTGTATTGACCATTTCTCAGTATTATTTAGCCAACTTTACTTAATTTGTTGTTCTGCCAATTGTACATTTTCTGATGATTTGGGAAAGGAAATATAAAAAACTCCTGAAATAGTGTAATCTCAATTCCGAAAATTGTTCAAGATATTTGTCCTGTAATCGGGGCTGCCCTTATACAATAATAGCTTAACATTTGCGGAGCAGTTTGCCAACAATAAAAACATGAATCACTCTATATATATCTCCTCAACTTATCATAAACTATAACCATAAATATGCGATGTCTTTTAGGAAAATGAGTCATAAGTCGCAAAATATGAATTTTGAGATATCACCATACTTGAAAAGAGGAGATCAAGCCGATTCTAATGATAGTAAACACTAGGACACCTATCAAGTATTTCTATATTTTAAGTTTGATATTTTTATTTTTGAAAAAAGAAAGTTTGCAATGTTTCTGGATGGGTAATTACCAGTAAAATCCCTAATCATACGCCATGCAAAGGCCTTCAAAACGCAAGGATATATTTGATACAATGTTCTGAAATTTGTTACATGGATTCATATAATTATAAGTGCTAAACCATCCTAACATCAGAAGATTTCAATAGAGAGATCTTGTGGAAATAACACGTGGAAAAATATCACTTTTGCGACCTGTGACTCATTTTCCTGGAACACATCCCAAGTTTAACCATAAATTATAGACTAAGTTACTAACTATAATAAAGTGTTTTTTCTCCTTCTAGTGTCGGGACTTGACGTGTGGGTGTCGGTGTTTTCCGTGGGGATTGTTTGCACGTTTTATACCACGTTGGTAAGTAGTAAAACCACATACACGTTGTTAATATGCGGGCCAGAGATTATATGGGTCAGATTTTCAGAAAATGTACAATTGGCAGCTGTACACATTTAGTAAATTCTGCTGAATTAGGCTGGAATTTGGACAATACTAGGTAAATTTGAGTATATTCGGCACTGTATTTATTCTAGCTATGTGTTTGGTTATGTTGAACTGTATTTTTAACTTTATTTTCGTCTGAAATTTGGGTTATTTCAGAAAATTTGTGAAAGTAAATTGTACATTTTCTAAAAATTTGACCCATAATTATATGATGTGAGTAGAAGGATGTATACAGAGAAGAGTTGATTAACCTCGGGAAGTCTAGTGTTGATCTGGCCAGTAGCGGATTCTCAGTACTGTCACACCTTTTATTATATGTGCATTCCATATATGAGAGGTGCTATAAGTGGGGTGCTATAAAAATATTCATATAGTATGCATACTATATGAACTACTATATGCCTACGGTATCGTGCTTAAATCGTCCAATAAATTTTCCAATAAATTTTCGATGCCAGCTCGTTCCATTCTCTCTATTTATATAATATTATGCATCAAAGAAGTTATAAACAAGTGATATATCTCCATTTATTTATTTATTTATTTATTTATTTATTTATTTATTTATTTATTTATTTATTTATTTATTTATTTATTTATTTATTTATTTATTTATTGAGTTATTGCCATTATGAGTTATTGCGGGGAAGCTTTTTCTCAGGGATGAAAGTCTTCAGTATTTCTACTGAAATCAGCATTTTTGAAACATTTTCATCCAAATTTCATCCTTTTTAACCTAAAATTTCCAAAAACAAATTATCAGAAGCATTTAAGAACAGATCTACCAAACCTCGACGAAACTTTCAAAGATTAATATCATAAAAAAACTTTTTACTTTCCCCCTGATTCTCTCCTTGCCAGAAATATTTCAGTATTTTTGATTTTATTGCTAGTACATTCTAGTTTCAAAGTTGAGAGCCTCCCACTCCGAACCGTAAAATGCTATTACAATCCCATTAGGGCCCAATATACTAATATATTAAAACAGATTTAGTAGTTCTTACACATTCTTACATCAAATCCTCCTTCATTTCCGATCGGCGGGGATATTGAAAAAAGTAGAATATATTGACCGACGTCAGCTAAAATCATAGCATTACATTATACTATTGTACACAACATTTTATTCAATCTGTCAACAAAAACCCCATTAAATTATATTATTATTCCGTTTGTACGTTCTGTCATACTGCTCATGCTTTGTGAATAGACTAAGTCATCTCCTGGTTTCATTAAAAAATAATCCCGGATTCGTCTCAGCGGATAATGATTGGGCCAAGCCTCTATATCAGGAGTGATAGCCATGATGCGTGGGCTAGAACTTTACCATTGACGCAACGATAACCGAAAACCCCTTGATTGGTTAATGGTTATACGCAATAATCTTTCAAGCAAACATTTGAAATCCATGAGAGAATTTTTTTCCCGTGATTTAGGATTTGTGATTTATGGTATTATAGCGGTAGAAGTAATGAAATATGGTAATTTTGAATGAAATGAGTTCTATACTATTGAAAAAATTGCAGTATTTTTTAGTTAGAGCCAACGCTTGAAAACAATTGCCCTGAAATGAAATTAAAAAAGGAAAATAAAGGTGGCCCAGGGTGGGGGAAAGTCTGTCAAGGTTTATATATTTTGTTTCGCAAATATAAAGCGAAAACTGTGCGCCATGGGGTCGATCGGGGATTTTGCAAAAATGTCTTGCCCGGGGGCCGGAGATTTAATTATATTTCCCCAAATGCTCAGTATATTCACCCCATACCCCCGGGGATGGGGTGGGATGGGGTGGGATGGGGTGGGATGGGGGTGGGTGTTGCAATTGACAAGTGCATTACAATGTATTAATGAAAGAATCAAAATGTAGTTCAAATGATTAACTGTATTGTTAAGAGGAACGTAAATATTAATACTGTACCGCCTCAATTAATATTGTACTACAACAGTTTCCAAATGAACTAAGTCAATTTGTACCTTTCATAATTTGCTAGGTCAAAGAATATCTGGGGGTCAAAGAATATCTGTGAAATAATGGAACACTTGTATGTTATGATGTAAGGAATAATAAGCATAAAATTGTACCGAACTATTATTATTTTAGGATACAATGGAAGACCTACTTTGGAGAATTGTCTGACCTTTTCATGCTTGTAACTGTTATTACTCCACATTGATGTATGTACCACATGCTATTTGTATGGGCGGGAGTAGTGTGGTAATTTGCACCAGTTCCACGCGTGTGGTATGACTTCCAGTCTCTAGTAAACATAGCCATATAAGGGAAGCATAGCAATGTGGGAGTAAATATAGAACCTAAATTTGAATGTGGTACTCAGGACACTATTACACTTTCCTCGATGTTTTTTTTTCTCAGACAGTGCAATAGTGTCCCTTGTACTACATTCTCATCAGGTTCTATATATTTATTACATGAATAAAAATTCAATATATATGTGCAATGTTGGCCTACTACAGGGTGGAATGAAGGCGGTGATGTGGACGGATACGTTCCAGATCCTGCTCATGTTTGCGGGTCTTATCGCTGTACTCATCCAGGGCTCTATCGACCAGAAGGGCTTCAACAACATCTGGAACATCATGGAGGAGGGCGACCGCGTAGAGTTCTTCAAGTTAGTTCAGGGATTGCTTTATTATTTAAATAAGTGTCACATTGACATTTGGATATCTCTCTTTTTCGATAATGGCTTTCCCGCTATAATTAAGCAAAATGTTTATTTCTGTGATTTGATCTCAATTCAAACTGCATTTTCAGCAATTACCAGAAAATAACTTACTAAATTTACTCATATTATTATTCTGATGCTGTTATATTATGTTTATAAATTCAAGAATTTGAAGTCGAATCGGACAATAGAAAACAGCCACAGGTGAGCGATAATAAGTGAAGCCACCACAGGAAAGGATTTAACTGAGAATGCAGCTTTAATTGGATGATTTTGAATGGATTTTTTGTTCATTTTACAGTTTTGATCCCAATCCCTTGGAGCGCCATACGACATGGAGTGTAGTATTTGGCGGTGCGTTCACATGGTTGGCGATATACGGCGTCAACCAAGCCCAGGTGCAGCGAGCAGTAGCAGTCCCTAAATTAAAACAGGCTCAACTGTAAGTTCATCACGTCTTGTCTATTAGTGTCCTCTCTAGATCTCTTGGCCGTAAAGAAATAAAAAAAAATAAAAAGAATAAAAACTTTCTTCTTCAAAGGTAACGGCTGGAAGACCTGGGATTATCCCAAAAGCCTGTCAACTTCTTTGTCCACTCTAGGTCCAAACCCTCAGATCAGATAAGAATGTTATGTCGAAAGGCTTTCCCTTCATTTGAAGGGCCTCTCTCAGGTTTGGGCCTAGACTGTGTCAAGCTAGTTTGCAATTTTGACAAATGAAAGATTATTCAATTTAATGTTTAAACTTTGATACAAGAGTGAACCTAGAGTGAAGTGAACACTAGACAAGTTAAGGTCTATTCACACCTAGCCGATTTCTCACCCGATTTCCCATCGCCAATCCCACACGAGTCCGCCAATTTGTTTCACACAAAAGAGTGGCTGTATAAAAATTCTAAATGAAATTGTAAATAAATTCTGTATAAAATTTGTAAATAAAAAAACACCAACAGAAATTGCAAGAATGTTTTCAACAATATCATAGCTTGTGTAAATTACGATCTTTAAAAACCAAATGCATGATGGGAAAGATGAAGTCTTGCATGTTTGATGGAATCATGTAAAACACATGGCTATTTACATGAGATCACTGTGTACAAATATTCCATGCTGAACATAACATGTTTTCTATAGCTTTTACACTGACATACAACTCACATATAATTCAATGCGAATCAAGATTCAAGATGGCGGCCATGCAAATCCCCTATCACACTACCTTCCATAGTTGTCTCCTTGTACCAGGCACCGACCTGCTGCTGCTTCAATAAAACCACAAAATTAATATTTGTTTGTAATAAGTTGACCTTGATTGACCTTGCAGGGCGCTGTGGTTGAACCTTCCCGGACTGACGGCCTTGTTGACAATCTGTGGTTTGTGTGGATGTGTCGTGTACGCTGAGTACAAGGACTGCGACCCTCTCAAGTCTAAACGCATCAAAGCAGCAGATCAGGTGGGTGAAATCGCCAGGAAATTTACAATAGGGGAGTTGAATTGAATTGAGAAATAATTTTATTTGTCATAAACTGTTACATGAGTGAGTGAGTGAGTGAGTGAGATTGGTTGCTTTACGCCCTTATCAACACATTTGATATGGTTATATCAAGGGCGGGAGGGCTGAGAGGGAGTGAGTGAGATTGGTTGCTTTACGCCCTTATCAACACATTGAAGGTTATATCAAGGGCGGGAGAGCTGAGAGGAAGGCAGTTTATGATCATACCCAGGAAATAGAGATAACAGTTACATGAATATGCAGAGATGATTAAATGGGGTATAATATGTATGTCTGGGTTCGTTAAATTTCAGTCCTTCCTACAGTTACCCTTTAGAAAGAGATATATTTCTAATCTATTTATAAGGAGTTTCTAAACTAATAATGAAAATATAACATAACCTATCGTTGTCGTATGACAATGTGAGTATGTGACCCTTTGTACTAAGGGTAGGTATTTAAAAATCTAGTAAAATCTGAGAGGTTATAAGACACATTTCTTGTACTTTGTGTTTAATGTAATCTTACCCTCGAGGGTTACATCCCCAAAATATGATATTTTGTTAGCAGTGTTGTATGTGCCACTGCGCATGTCTGTACAATGCATCCTGGGACGGATTCTGTTGAAATCTGATATACAAATATTTGGCAACATTTTTATCGAAAATTGCAAGAATGTTTCACCAATATCTTAGCTTGTATAAATGATCTATGAAAACCAAATGCATGATTGGAAAGACGAGGGCTTGCGTTATGGAAACATGTTTAACACATCAATATTGGCATTAGATAATGGATAAATAATCCATGCAGAACATGGCATGTTATCCATAGTCTTATACTGTACCATTATAGTCCCATAATGCCATGTAAATCCAGAGTAGTTTAGCCGCCAGAATATAGTTTTCCTGGTCATTTTGGTTATATGCTTGTGACGTAGGCCCTTTAGTTAACCTTATAAATTGTTGAATGAGCATTGTCTGCCCGCCGTCCCCACCGCTACTACCGGGCCGGGAGACCGGCCACTAAACGTACATTGTTTTGCTTCTCAGAAAGAAGGGTTGTCAAGTGTTTTGCCTGGCTATGTCTGCCGCCGATCTATGGCAGAGCCATAGACGACGCAGACAATAAGATTATATATTTGAAATTGTTAAATGTTCGTAGTGATGTTTTGGTCCCGATCGTACCGATTTGGAGGGCTTTCCTCACTCCAACGTTATGATGTCATTGACTAAAGCCTCTTTTTGAGCTGCTGGCGCGATGACGTGGCACTTTGTGATTGGCCAGAGCGCTGACCCAGCGCTCAGTCAGTTGTATGAGGCGCAGGCGCAGATGAGCGCTGTGCGTATGGGAAGACTGGCGTATGTTTACGGGCCAAGGCAATGGTGGCCAGTTGAGAAGCTTGGGACAGGTCGTTCGTCGTAAATTTTTTGTTTTTTTGTACGGCATCGTATAGACATTCCAACTGGCTTGTTCGGTATAGGTAGGGCTAACTAGAAAGAATGTGTGGGCGGTTTTGGACGAACCTGGGAAAAATTTCGATCTAAAGTGTTTTCTGTGCGCCCCTTATCCTAGTTCCGTTCTTTTGGAGGTATGGAGGGCCTGGTGTGATTTTTTAGAAGAAGCTGCGCTTTTGCAGGCAAAAGGCGGATGTGGCCCGATTGGTCAAGATTGAACATGGCGGCTATGCAAATCCTCTATTATATAAATAACCGGTTATTCCAGTTATTTTATTTCTAGATTCATTTGTATTCTATTTGATATCGCAGAGTTTGTAATGTGTTATAAATACACAGCTTCTTATAATTTACAATTAATAATGATTTCTAGAAATGTAAAGGTTAATTATTTAAATCTTTATTTCCTGCTTCAGCTGCTTCCACTCTATGTGATGGACAGACTGTCTCACATCCGGGGACTTCCTGGTCTCTTCACCGCCTGTCTCTTCAGTGGTGCTCTCAGGTATTTAATATTATAATATATAATATGGAATAATTAATCTTATAATAATATCTAATCTTATATTAAATATGGAGTAATTAATCTTATAATAAATATTTGATCTTATATTAGATATGGAGTAATTAATCACATATTGAATATGAAATGATTCATTGAATAATAAACATGTAGTATTTAATCTCATATCTAATATGGAATAACTAATCTTACAATAAATAATTATGGATTAATTGATCTTACAATAAATATGGAGTAATTGATCTATAATAAATATGGAGTAATTAATCTATAATAAATATGGAGTAATTAATCTTATAATAATCATGGAGTAATTGATCTATAACAAATATGGAGTAATTAATCTTATAATAATCATGGAGTAATTGATCTATAACAAATATGGAGTAATTAATCTTATAATAAAAATGTATTTGGTCAGATTATTACAAGCTGATTGTTTTTAATACATTTACTCTATCCTTGACTTACTTATCTGATCTTTTAGCTCTGTAATATCCGTTCTCTCCATCCTAATTGTATTTGCTCTGTTTGCAGCACGATATCCTCTGGGCTGAACTCCCTGTCCGCTGTAACCCTGCAGGACTTTGTGAGGGGCGTTTGCTTCAAGGACATGAGTGAGGCCAGAGCGACAATGGTCTCTAAGATTCTTGGTATGGATATATTAGCAATCTTGAAATATTATTTATTTATTCTCAGTTAAGCTTCACTACCAGTTAACAGCAGTCAGAAACAACTACTATTTGTTCTCTTCTTTTCCTACCATCCACAGTTTTACTCAAATCAAATAATCAGATCAACTAATGAATAAGATCTTTTGTCGTAATAACTGACAATGGAGCTATAAGTAAGTCCTTAAAAGATTTCCTACATAGATCCAGATGAATTGAATGAAATAACATTTAAACGAAAAACAATGCTTTGTATATTCTATATATATGACTATAATCCGTCTTTCTGAATAATATTCCGATATTTTGTTGAGCTTTTATTTTACCTGGGTGAGGCTTTTTTCCAAGGCTTTTCAGTCACCCCAGGAAGCTTTAGTAATATGGAGAAGAAAAAGATAGTTATAGCAAATGGCAAGATGGAGGGTTCAAACTGATTGAGACCCCTCAGAAAATGGGACGAACCCCAAAGGGGTGAGTTCCCGTTTTCTGAGGGGTCGAGATCAGTTTGAACCCGAGTTTGAGTGCCATTTGCTATTTATTACACACTCTATTTGGATATTAAAAAGTAAATTTAACTTGTTGAGCCTATAGTTTAGCTCGAGGAGGCTTGATTCACCGCAATTTGTAGGCCTAGTTACGCGGTCGGGACGACGTCATCTGGCCTATGCTCCGCCAATGAGATTGCGTCTTTGGCTGAACTGTTCACGTGAACAATTCGGATCAACCAAACTGCACCTTTCTAACTGCTCATGTGTGTAATAATAAACTTAACTGTTCATTAATGTGTTAATATAATGTGTAAATTTCTATATTTCAGCTGTAGTGTATGGGTGTATATGTATAGCTTTAACATTTGTCGCTGCTCAACTCGGAGGAGTTTTACAGGTACAGACATCTTATGTTCTTCTCATAATGGTTCAGATTTTCAGAAAATGCACAATCTACAGTTCTACACATCTCTCAAATTCTGCTAAATTAGAGTGAAAAATGATAAATACTGAGTATATCTGAGTGTATTCTGTATAGTATTCATTCAATAAATCTTTCTGGGTATGTTGAACTGTATTTTGAACCTGATTTTTGTTTTAAATATGGGTTATTTGAGGGGATTGGTGAAGACTAATTGTACATTTTCTGGCGACTTGACCCTCCAAACCATTGAATTCAGAGTTTAGCATAGGCAATGCATGTATTATATAGTTTCCATAGGACTTAGTGAGTGTATTTATATAACATAAATATGAGAGATTATGATGTAAGTGCTCTTAAGCACAGTGTTTTCATAATGTCATCATTTTGCAAATATATGTTCTAATTTAAGAAATAATGCAAGTATAGTTGTATTAAAATGTAGTGTGTCGCAGGAAAATGAGTCCTAAGTCGCAAAAAAAATGGATTTTGAGATAGATACAAATGCCAGAGTTCAATGATGGTAACTTTTAGAAAATATAAGAAGTACTTCTATTTATTTTTATTTTTAAGAAATAGTTATCTCTGATTCTGGATGGACAATAACTAGTAAAATAGTTAAATATATTCCCCGTAGGTTGACCTTATATAAATACACAGATACAAGATCAGTCTTGAAATTTGGGACATGAATAATAGTAATAAAGTGTGTGTCAAATTCTAACAATTTTTAATATAACACTGTACTGAAGGTAGACTAATGGATATGGGGGTATAATGTGGGGAGGGGATAGGATGAGATGGAGTGGAGTTGATTAGGCAATATTTTTTATACATTTCGAGTGGATAAAGATAGTGGAATAAGGCTAGAGAGTAAGGGATACCATTACAGAAGATTGTTGACGTTAGTGGTGATTGATAGGACTGCATTTTATAATTTATATTTAAAATAATCGGTACAAACTATAGATTTGTAGTCAAAGGGCTAGATACCCCAAAATGAGAACATTTCTTCAAGGGTCGGATTTTCAGAAAATGCACAATCTACAGTTCTACACATCTATCAAATTCTGTTAATTAGAGTGAAAATTGTTAAACACTAGGTATATCTGAGTGTATTCTGTATTGTATTCATTCAATAAATCTATCTGGTTATGTTGAACTGAATTTTGTACCTCACATTTTGTCTTAAATTTGGGTTATTTGAGAGGATTGGTGAAGACAAATTGTACATTTTCTGGCGATTTCACCCACAAAGTGATCTTATGAGTAAAAAACATCCCAAATATGAGTAATGTTATCGAGTAGGAGTAGGTGAGAAAATGGAACAGAACCAGTCAAATGTTGGTTTTAGGTTTAAGCGGATACTAAACGTAACTAGATGTCAAGGATATTATTTGTTTTAAGTTTAAAGGAAAAGGGATTTTGACGTAACTAGATACACAAGTTCTTACAAGAATTAGGAAGTTTGTCTCTCTAACGAAGAGACATATAATAGGATGCAAGTTGTTTAGTAGTAATGTAATATATGTAATATTTATGGAATGCGGAGAATAGTGTTTGTATGATGACTTGTTTCCAATCAACATAAATAAACATGTATGTATCATGTACATATACGTACGTATGTACATATTCTTTATCTCCGCAATCAGTACAAATACCATTTCAATGGATAACAGTTACAATTTACGCGGGAAAAGGGAGCGGCCGTCTTCTATGGCAACCATAGACCTTCCAGGGGGATAGTTCAGTTAAATGGAAAGAGAAGTATAATATAAATGGTCAATTCTCACGAAATGGACCTAATGGGCCCAAAATTAGTTCTTAGAAAGGGATAAGGTAGACATAGTTTATTATGCCAGTTTGCTACTAAATTGGATAATTAGTTTTTACCCTTCAGCTATTTAAGTTAAGAATTCATTTTTTGTGTGTGATTACGTCGCAAGCACCATTTCCAGCAAGATATCAGTATTTTACCACATGAAATGTATCAGAGTTTTTTTTTGTTTTTGACCTAAGAATTAGGACTTTGGTAAATCTCCATTTAATGAACATAATGTCAATAACTAGAATTTCTCCAAAACCATATACCCTCGATCCTCCTTGTAGCCCAGATATTCTTAATTTGAAACATTTCTTGATTATGTAATACTTATTTCTCTGGGGATTTTGAAATAAAATGATTTTTTCATAAATGGGAGAGCCGATTTTGAGGTATAGAATTAAATTTACTGGGACATCCAGCATTATTTCATACAGTGGGAATCGATACTTTGTATAAAATAATGTATTATCATAGCAAACAGTTTTATTTTGATGTATATGTGTTGTATTTCAAGAAAATGAGTCACAAGTCCCAAAATGGATATTTTTCAAAGTGTTTATCCTTGTCGAAATATTCTCATTTTTGTGGTGCTTAACGCTGTTTGTAGCATGAATACATGTACCAAATTTCAAGACAGTGTATCAAATATATGCATGCATTTCTACGGTTATCGTACAGAGTATATTTAGCTACTTTACTAGTAATTGTCCACACAGGAATATTGAAAACATTTTTTTTTTTCAAAAATAAAAATATCAAACTTAAAATATAGAAATACTTATCGTATTACACTATTACCTTTATCTATTATCACCTCTAGGCTGCACTTGCACTGTTCGGCATGATCGGGGGCCCACAACTGGGTGTCTACACTCTAGGTATTATATTCCCATGGGCCAACACTAAAGGTGCCTATGTAGGATTCTTCACAAGCCTCATCTTCTGCTTCTGGCTGGGTATAGGTGCCCAGTTCTACCCTGCCCCCTCCAGCCCTGCACCCGTCACTATTGAGGGCTGTACGTTCCTTAATACAAGCAGTCATTACTACAGCAACATGACAACTGTAGACATGGCATCCATGACAACCGGTATGCCTATAACAACCACACCAGTAACGGAAAAGTAAGTTGTTTTTTCGAAATACTTTATTTCATTTTGAGTTGAGTTGAGTTGATTTGATAGTCAGGGGAATAGTTCGCCAACTAGGTTTTAAAATATACACAAGATCACTGTTGATATAATAATATAATGAATAAATCCACCAATGTTAATCTAATGTAACATATTACGTATAATATAGATATTCATTTACACATAATTCTGATTAAATGTTTTTCGTTCCTGACATGTATATATCTTAGTATGTACAAATCCATTGTTATGTATCTTTATTTAATTTCATGTGATAATCAATGGTTACTTATTATTATATCATCAGTATTTGATATAGATAATGTTATTACATGAGGAAGTATAATGTGTCTCTCCTTGACCACCATCACCATATCATATCATGATGATACAATGAATACCAAACTACATGTCATCTTACCAGTTGTTGACTTGCTTGCAGGCCGGGGTATTTAAGTTTTTACCACATTTCCTACTTATGGTATGGACTCCTAGCCGTGGCTATTACATGCTTTACTGGCCTCATCACCAGCTTTATTACAGGTAAATTTTTTTTTTCTTTAATATTTCTTTTTATTGTGGTAAATCATCATTAATATGTAAGAGAATTTAGACAAATAGATCAGTTTAATGGAGAAATTATTAGAGTTTAATCTTTATCACAGGTAAATCATTAAGTTTAATGGTGATCCCACATCATGATTCTTGAATAAATAAGAAACAAAAGAAAACCATAAGACAGACCAGTTTGGCTGAGTTCTAATAAAGAGTTAGGACAAGAATAACATGTGTAACGTATCACACGAGGAACATTTATTTTTTTGCAGGAAGGAAATTAGTCTTAAGTGGCAAATTCCTTTTTTTTCACAAATGTCTTCATCACAAGTATTATTACTTCAGTATTATCATTATCATATAAAGAGGAGATACCCAGCAATGCGACCAAAACTCATTGTAGCGTGTGATTTTGTTAAATATACGTATTCTTATATTTCCTGACTATATTCTATAAACAGGTCCAACAAATCCGCAGGATATCGACCCACGGCTCATCTGCCCTATAGTGGATACCTTCTGTTGCTGTTTACCTAAAGGCTTCAGGGAAAGGTTACGATGTGGAATCGACCATTCACAGGTATGTGGTGCTACTATTACTCCTCCTATAGGTATAAGTACTATAGCATTAGTCCCTCTAGGCCATCAGCTGAGGCCCAGAATGTGGCTAGAAAGTGATTTTCGTTCCGGATTTTGGGTACTACTTTTTGTGAGCAGTTTTGCTAATAGTCTACATTATAATATCCCAAATGTTCTATTAAAATGACCATTAACATAAAGCCAGGCTGTCGGCTCCATAGGCTTTGCACTGTCAGAAACAATGCCCAATTACTCAAAAACTGGCAGGAATTACATGGAGAACTTTTGGCATAGTATAATATAGGGTATTAGCAATTGAAATAAGTTGACAAAAAGTAGTGCCCACAATCTGAAACGAAATTCACTCTTTTGGGGTACAGCTGATGGCCTACTCCTCTATACAGCTCCTGGGCTTTAGTCTTAGTAATACAGTCAGGTCCAGACATCCACATTCCTCGATTCCACATCCAGCGATAAGCTTAACCAGAAGGCTAAGACTAAGGCTTAAGTGTTAATGACCCCCTAAGGGGACCAAAACTGCCTTCTGAACCTGACTCAATAGGGGGGTTGCATGTGCCACTATGCATGTCTCTTTTTATAGAAAATTGCAAGAATGCTTTCACCAATACCGTAGCTTTTATAAATGATCTATGAAAACCAGTTGTATGATGGGAAAGATGGAGGCTTGTGTCATGGAAACAAGTAAAACACATGGATATTGATATTAGAACACTGATAAATATCCCATGCCAGACATGTTTTCTATAGATTTCATACAGTACCACTAATCCAATAATTCCATGCGAATCAAGGTTCAAAATGGCGGCTATGCAAATACCCTATTGGTTGATTTCCCCTTTGCTTGATTCATATTCCTTGGCAGCAATCTAAAGAACTAATGATGTCAAATAAAAAGTCAAGTTAGGCCTCAATGTTGAAATTTCAAAATCGAACTGCTTTCATGGACATATATTGCATCTAATTTGAAGCAAAGATAAATTCGTGATTCTACAAACTAGTCTAGGATTAGAGCCTATCAGATCCCTCCAAACCGAGGGAAACTCACCGCAAAATCCCATTAGAATCCCATTAGGACGGTACAGGTGGGCCTACTCCAGGGCTGGGAAAGCCTTTAGCATACCGATCTTAGCTGATCTGATAGGCTCTGAGCCTAGACTAGAACTGACTGCATGGCTTCACCTGTCCTGCAAGTTTCCCCGCCGCTGTGAAAACCGATGTTGCGCATGATGGATGAGAATATGTGAGGCGAAATAAAGATTGTCCTCGGCCTCTATCGGTGTGCTATCCGTTTTAGGAAAATGAGTCATAAGTGGCAAAATATGGATTTTGAGATATCACCATGTTTGAAAAGAGGAGATCAAGCTGATTCCAATGATAGTGAACACTAGGACACCTAGAAGTATTTCTATATTTTAAGTTTGATATTTTTATTTTTGAAAAAAAAAGTTTGCAATGTTTCTGGGTGGGTAATGTCCAGTAAAATAACTAAATATACTCCATACGAAGGCCTTCAAAACGCAAGGATATATTTAATACAATGTCCTGAAATTTGGTGCATAGATTTATATGACTACGAGTGCTAAACTCCATCAAAATTAGAACATTTCAATAAAGAGATCTTGTGGAAAATACACTTTGAAGAATATCAATTTTGTGACAATTTTGTGACTCATTTTCCTGGACCACATCACATATGACTGCTGCTGAAGAAGCCAGCTGCATGCAGAAACCCTTTATTCCTCTCTTATTGCTTGTCGCCGAAATTTCTGCATGTGACATGACATGCTATCTCCGATTCCGCATATGCTATCTCCGGTTCTGCATGTGACATGATTGCTATCTCCGATGCTGCTTGCATACATGGTGGATCCATCCTTTACCCGCCACCTTCCGCCATAAGTCACTGGTAGGACTGCTCCAAGAGGTAGACATCTTTTACACCCATTCATGCAATGTTAACTTTCAATCCATTATATATTAACATTCTATACTAGTATATTAAAGCTTGCCTCTAAAAGCTGAAACCATTATTTAGTGTCAGTTTTTCTACGCACACTGTAATCTCTTGATTCATCTTGCACTACTTCCAGTCATGATGAACATTTTGTTCAATTAATAGTTTTATTTATTACATCAAAAATTTCAAAAACAGGGCGTGTAATTCGTTGCAAAAAGACAAAGATAAATCTATTGAAATAATGCAGTGTAATTCGTGCAATTATATATTTATAAGGGTGAAGTCGTTGGAAAATGTACAATTAAGAGGATTGTTGAAGGCTAATTGTACATTCTCAAGAAATTTCGCCCATGTTATGTATATATTGACCAACTTTTTATATATGCACATTGCATTTAGGATGATGTCGATACAGAAAGTGAAACTACAAAGCCACAGTACGACCCAGACGCTCGTAACGGCTCGTACATTAACCAGGGAGCAGATCTAGGCGATGGGCTCAGAACTGACGGAGTCGTACTTAGGGAGAAGCCGCCCAAAGATAGACACAATGTCATCTCCCTCACACATCTATAGTAGTCTCCTGCTCTCAAATATGAACGGATTATGGGTCACATTTTCAGAAAATGTACAATTGGCAGCTGTACATATCTAGTAAATTCTGCTAAATTAGGCTGCAATTTGGTCAATACTAGGTAAATTCGAGTATATTTGCCATTGCATTGATTCTAGCAATCTGTTTGGTTAGGTTGAACTGTATTTTGAACTTTATTTTCGTCTGAAATTTGGGTTATTTGAAAAGATTGGTGAAGTTTGAGTTGTATATTTTCTGAAAATCTGACCCTTTTGTATATGATATAGTTTTATAATGGTTCGTTATTATGTATTTGTGATGCGTCAAAATGAGTCATAAAGTCGCAAAATTGATATTTTATGAATGTTTTTTTTTCACGAGTACTTTTACTCAAAATGCTTTCATTTTGGGTGTCTTTAGTGCAGGCTGTGTATTGAATGTATCTATGCGTATATATGGGTGAAATTGTCAGAAAATGGACAATTCACATTCAGAAACCCTCCCAAATAACCCGAATTTGATACAAAAATGAGACTCAAAACACAATTCAACATAACCAAACACATGCTTTGAATCAACTCAATACCAAATATACTCAGATATACCTGGTATTTATCATTTTTCAGTCCAATTTAGTAGAATTTACTAAATGTGTAGAGCTGCCAATTGTACATTTTCTGGTGATCTGACCCATCTGATGTTATATTATGTTAATAAGGAGTATATTTAACTATTTTACTAGTGATTGACCATCAAGAAATACGTTTTTCCATGCATAAAATAAAGTACTCCTGAATAAAATTTGTTTTTAAACAAATAGGATCATCAGTGGGTCAAGTTCCAGATGAAACAAAAGAATCTTGGCCTTATGTTTGAGGCAGTTTGGTCTGGGTCTACTGTCAGGACAATTCATTTCGGGGAAGTTATTTATATGGAAAACACTACATTTGATATCACGGGGTTAGAATAGAAATAATAATAATGTTTAAATCAGCAATATTTGCTTATTCAGTAGCTCGCATTACATTGAATTTCCTGGTTTTCCTTGTTTGGCAATTTTTCAATGGAATTTCTTTTCGGATACATAATATGTCTGTATTAAAGCTGCATTCCCAGCTAAATGGACAGAAGAATGGAACGAACTTAAGATCTTGGGATATGAGTGAAATCGCCAGAAAATGTACAATTCACCTTCACCAATCCTCTTAAATAAACCAAATTTAAGACAGAAATGAGGTTCAAAATACAGTTCAACACAACCAAACACATTGTCTGAGTCAAGGCAATACGAAATATACTAGTGTTTATCATTTCTCAGCCAAATTTAGGAGAATTTACTAATTGTACATTTTCTGACGATCTGACCCATATATGCGATTTTCACGAATTCTCAACACAGTAAAAATGTTTGACTATAAGACACGTTCCCCAGATCTAATGGGAGTTATATATTCTCGTTTTATATCACGATGCTATATTTTGTACTAAATATATATAAAAATCTGTTTATTACCGTTTATTTACCTTCTGTTGTGAACAAGTCAAACTTGCTTTCCCTTTAGCAGGAAGTAAGCGACGTTTCTATTGGCTGATACTTTAAAGCCTGACGTCACAAATGACATGATGACGTCATCCGGAATAGCTGGATCGTGCGCGTGATTCCAGATCACTTTATTATAAAGTTTTATTCCTCCGTTTTTCCGGAATTCATGACTTTTTCTCGAAATTTTCCCCTCGAGGTTTCCCCAAGATTTATAAGTCATACTGACAATTATAGTGGGATTCTGGGGTTCCTTCAATATTTTACCTCGGTGACTATTGATATGGGTTGGGACTGAATAAAAATACTTCTTTGAGCAAATAAGTTGGGAATGCAGCTTTAACACAAAATGAAATCGAAATATTCGTGCCAGTGAAAAAATAGTACATGACAAAAACCAGACAAATATTGATACCAAACTGACTCTGACTTGCTGACAGGCAAAGAATTGGCAAAAAAACATCCAAAGGAAATAAAGGATATACAGCTAAATAAGGCACATGATTTCCCTTAAAATAACCTGTGCGAACTTTTGCAAGGATCATGGGTTATTAATCACATGGAAGAGGGATTTATATGAATTGTTTATTAGATGACGGAATCGACGCTCTTTTATCATTTGATCAATCGTGAATTTCAGCATGAGTCCCCATGTTTTCTACAATCCTAGTGCAAGGAGGAAATAGCACTAGGTCCAAACCATCATGTGGATCAGATCGTCAGAAAATGTACAATTCGCCTTCACCAATCCTCTCAAATAACCCAAATTTAAGACAAAAAATAGGTGTACAGTTCAACACAACCGAACATATCTTTTTTGATTAACACAATCCCATTGTGTTCTCAAATGTATATACTAGTAGACAGCTTAATTTAGCAGAATTTACTAAATGTGCAGAGCTGTTTATTGTACATTTTCTGACGCCCTGATTCACACCAAATTAAGTATGAATTTCTGCCCTGGAGGTTCATTAGTTCTTGGGCAATACATGAACAGAATGTGTGCCTTTAGGGTGTGGATCGCTTTCAAGGTCAATATGCATTTATAAATAGATCTATTGCTTATTTACCGGTGAGTTAAATACAAAAATGAAATTATTTATTCTGGAATGTGGACTCTTACAGAAAGGTTTTCGTCCTGGTTTTATATATTCCATGCTATTCTAAAAGGGCCCTCGGCCATGAATACCGATCAAATGGAGACCAATAATTATACTAAAAAGAATAACTCGAATAAAAATAATAAATATTTTATTCTATTCTAAAAGGGCCCTCGGCCATATACCGATCAAATGGAGACCAATAACTAAACTAAAAAGAATAACTCGAATGAAAATAATAAATATTTTATTCTATTCTAAAAGGGCCATATACCGATCAAATGGAGACCAATAACTATACTAAAAAGAATAACTCGACGAAAAACACTTATATATTAACCCAGCCCAGCGGGGAGAGTCCCTACAAACTAAGGGAAGGCCTCTCGTTACAAACCACAAAATGCCATTATAATCCTATTATGAAGCATACTCCAGGGGCAGGAAAGCCATTAGCGCAGTAGGCGTCCAATTACTGACATAACCATTTTTATCTGATCTAAGATCTCGAGGCTCAGAGTCTAGACTAAATCCCCAGAATTACAACAAAAATGAGGTTCAAAATACAGTTCAACACTTTAGAACATATTTCTTATCTGATCTGAGAGGCTGTGAGCCTAGACTTTTTTTTTACTAAGAGTACATCTGTATGATTTGACTTGAAATAAAATTCGATAAAAACCCATGTAGTACAATATCTGTGAATAAGGAAAACGTCAGTTGGTCCATTGACTTCTAGTCGTTGAAAATGTGTTGAAAATATTCCCTGAGATATTCCATTACATACGGATGAAGTCGCCAGAAAATGTACAATTCGCCTTCACCAATCCTTTCAAATAACCCAAATTTAAGACGAAACTGCACGAGGTTTAAAATTGAAGTTCAGCTAGCAGTATGTGTGGACCAACACAATATCTAATATACTCAGATATACCTAGTGTTTATCATTATTCAGCCTAATTTAGCAGAATTCACTAAATCGAAATGTGTAGAGCTATACATTTTCTGATGATTTGACTCATAATATTGTTAAAATATAAGGAAATAAATGAACCGACGTGGGCTTTGTCGAAATGAAATGAAATATAACCCAGTGCTATAGCTCCAAATTAAAAGAAGCAACCTATACCAGTGTACGTTATCCCTGATGTTTAGTTCAGTAAATACCCAAAGCATGCACGTATATCACACATTGATACAGACACCCAATAAAGACACTTAACCCCACACATGTGAGTTATGCCAATCATTATAATCTGATTTCAATAAAATATTTAAAAATACATTTTGTTAGAGTTTATTGTGTCTTGTGTGGCCTTGTTTCTCTTATTAGTTATAGATATAAGTCATCAATTGATCCAGTTTATATCATAGCTTCATACCTTTCATCCTATATTTATATTTAGATACCCTATACATATTGCAGGGTAAAGAAACTCAACGCATTAGACTTGAAATTATCAAACTGAATACACGACTGAGCTATAGATGAAAACACGGAAACGCTCATGACATTAGAAACATTAAGCTTAAACAGTTTTTAGTATTTGTTGAATTTGAATTTGAAAAACATTTTATTGAGATCAAGGATCGCTATCGAAGAAAAGTCTCCAGCGAACGGGAGGTTTTCATTCTCTCCTGTTGAATTTTTACAATTGTGATACAGGCAAGAAACAATACCTATTCAGTCATAGACAGCCAGTTGGGTTCTTGCAAAGGTTTACGGTTCAGTTAATAGAAAATTCTTGTTGACAATATGGCTAATATTCATGTTCTTTGACTCGCTTGAAAATATAGATATCAATTCATATGTCATTCATTAAGTTATGAAGCCCTATATTTTGCTATCCAGTCCTAGACTCACTAGACTATGACTGGATATTATTTGTATCATGTTATCACACACACCAGCCATGTATTATATGTATCTAGTTATTATAAACATTATAAGATTGAAATGTTTAGCACTAATAAATAACCTCACATCCAAAGAGATCCAAGGCCTTTTTGTTAGGATCATAGATTAATAGGGGATTTGCATAGCCGCCATTTTGAATCTTGCTTCGCATGGAATTGTGGGACTAATGGTATGGTGTAAAATCTACAGAAAGCATGCCATGTTCAGAATGGACTATTTAATTATTAATGCTCGAATATCCATGTGTTTTAGATGTTTCAATAACACAAGTCCCCTATCTTTCCCATCATGCATTTAGTTTTCATAGATCAACCATAAAAACTGGTCCTGGGTAAGACCTTAAAGGGCCTTTCTGTCTCTTTTCTCTGTCTCTCTCTCCCTTCTTCTCTATCTCTATTTCCTGGGTATGATCATAAACTGCCTCCCTCTCAGCTCTCCCGCCCTTGATATAACACTTCAAAGTGTTGATAAGGGCGTAAAGCCACCAATCTCACTCACTCACTCACTCACTCACTCAACCATAAAAACTTCATCATAAAACATGATATTCGTGAAAACATGTCACGATCCACCCTGGTAATAGTATATATACACACAACATTGATGAATTACATTGCAAATTGATCATCGATGTAAAACACCAATTTAAGAGTCAACAAACGATTAATCACATTACAGTCAGGTCCAGACACCCACATTCCTCGATACCACATCCAGCGATAAGCTTAACCGCAAGGCTAAGACTAAGGCTAAAGTGTTAATGACTCCCTGAGACTTAGGTGACCAAAACTGCCTTCTGAACCTGACTGATTATACTGCTTTTCCAGATGGCTGAGGAGACTAAAGAAGCCCTTGCCCATGGCTCACAGGCGGATATACTGGGTGGATACCTGAATCTGGGAGCTGACAAAAGCATCGACTCCATTCTACCTCCATTAATTTATTATGAAAGTCATATCTGACCTTATTATTTAGATTTATTTATTTTGTATGATGTTCCCACTGTGCCATATGATATTATATTTTTTTTAATCATCTTCCTGAGTATTTAGTTTTCTGACTTTTTTTGTTCAATATTTATTCAGAAGGCCGAGTGATATGGCAGCTATCAGGAAATATTACAAAGGATATCTGGTGTTATATTCTATACCAATCTGGTATTATTTAGAATATGGGTGAAGCCGCCCGAAGGTTTAAAATTCGCCTCCGCCAATTTTCAAAATGAGGTTCAAAATACAGTTCTTGAAACATAAGCAAACAGATTGTTTGAGTCAAGGCAGTATCAAATATATAGGCAAAAGCGCATGAGGGACGATCTGTCGTCCCATATTTCCCGAGGGCGTAGTGATTTTCGGTGAATGAGCGTAGCGAATGAGCCAAAAATCACGTAGCCCAAGGGAAATATGGGACGACAGATCGTCCCGAATGCACTTTTGCATTTATTATTACCTTAATAGAGGTTGGAACGATACATTTTTCGACATTTTAGCTGGAAAATGGTTGGAATTACATGAAAATCGAAGGCAAAACGTGCATTTACGCTGCCCCTCCCACCTGATCTTGTTTATAGTTCCGGGTCTTTGGAATCAGTACATATCAATGGGCGCTGCACCTGCCGGGTTGTGACAAGTCCTGCAGAAAGTAGTTCTATTTTGAATCGTTATTTCGCTTAATGTTCGGTTAATTACGATTATTGAGAGATGAATACGACTTAAAATACTTAATAAGATAAATATCGTTCAGTTTGATATTCAAATTCCTATACTTTTCGTAATTGAACTCGGCGTTTTTCGCCAACTCGAGTAGCTTCACCTTCGAGTCTGTCACTGAAGCTTCGCAAAAAGCTGTGCAGGAAAATCGCTCACGGTTTTGAACCATTTGTTGCCTTTTCACAGCTTTACATCTTTTAAAAACTCAACTAATGCTTTGGTAACGGGTAGACTTCGATAAACATGAAAGGATTTAGGATTATTTCCTTTATTTGATCAGATTTTTTCGTGACCGCTCCCAGTGATAGCTTCAATACCGTAACTAAGCACGCCGATCTACGATCATGTTATTGACAGGTGCTCACAAGCGCCTTCGGCAGTGGTTAGTTTCTACCTACACCTTTGATCGATTATAACGTCAACGAAATAAGAGAAAATAAGTACTGGCTTATTTTCCATTAGCTATGGTTGATTAATATCATGTGTAATTTTTGTGCAGAAGGAATTATTTAAATAGAAATATAAAAAAATTCGATCGGGACTATTTTGTTCATTAGGTGCGGGTAATACGGCGGGGAGCGGGTAATACGGCGGCCGTATTACCCGCTCTCTTTGATATGACGCTCAGTGCTTAAGCCTATGGGCGTATCATATCAACTCCCCCAAAGGTATAATAAACTCAGATATAGGCCCTACCTAGTATTTACTATTTTTCAGGCATATTTAGCAGAGTTCACTAAATGTGTAGAGCTGGTGATTGTACATTTTCTGGTGACCTGACCAATAATATATTGAGCTGGTTCTGTGAGTGCAGAGCGGGGAGGCAATTTAAGCTCCTCTCTACATGGGTCACTGCCATGTAAATACTGTTAGACCCTGGCGGAAGGGTGAAGTATCGTTAAAAACTAGTCAAACATTCACAAACATGTATTTGTACCGTCAGCGCAAATTTGATTAAAAAAAAATATAGCAATGAATAAAAGTGAAGGAAAACTATTTTTTATGTGATTTATATGTTTCGGTGTTGGTGTGGTAGCCTACACTACTAAGAGCTTTGTTAAGTTCATCTAGTAATTAAGAAGATGATCAGTTTCCCGATTTTCAACTTTTAACACGCTCTGAAAATTCGTTTTGTGGAACCGCATCACCACTGATAACATATTGACTGATATATAATTTCGATATCCGTATAGGCCTAGCTATATAGATAATGAGTAGAACAACATTTGCGATCCAATATGTATACATTTACTGTTATTCCACCATCTGTTTCCAAACCGTCAAGTTTGTTGTTATCATTTCTATCGGCACAATACCATCTAATTATGAACTATAAGTTATAGAGCATTTCTTGATCTTTGTGTGAACCTATTGAGGTTTAATTAACTGCTATCTGGTCCTGGTAAAAAATGTAACAAAAAAAAGTAACCTCCTCAAAGTTCTCATGTTTTGGTATATTTTGTCATTTTGGTAAAAATTATTGTTAAGATAGGCCTATGGATTGAATAAAAAGTAAAAATGTACATGGAAATGAAACAAAGAAGATAGGCTAATGTAGGCCTAAATTATGAAATGAAGCGATAAGCTGAATAGAATTATCTACGGTTGGCCTATTCATTCTTCGGTATTTTCTCCGTTCAAACTTCAGGCATTTAAGAAATTTTAAGGAAATTTTGAAGTAAAATAGGATATTTTTGTCATACCCAATCAGCACCTTATATCACAGACAAAACACTAGAGAACTCAAAACAATTTGAAACAAAACTTTTAAAAGTATAGATCTAGGTCCAAACATGTCCAGATTGGTGTGTCCTGTTTTATAAGGAACGACATGGACCTCAATCATATATAAAGTGTAAAACAAACAAGAAATTTGAAGACTAGCCTTTCTGGGCGCAAGTCATTCGTTATTGAACTTGCCACTAGGTCGCAGCACCGTACTGAGAGACAGGACGTGTTGCATCGGTGTCATCCCATCAAATGTTCACCATTTTCGCGCTTACAGCCGGTCTGTCAATAACACTCGAGCTATTAAAGAAAGGTTGATAATAGTTCATTGATATAGTCTTATCGTGTTTAGTATACACCAACTGCTACACCAGCATGCTTCTGACAACGCTTCGGGGCCGTTTGACCACAGGCAGATGTAAGTTGTCATTGTTACTCTGTCAAGGGCTCAGTTAATGAAATATCCGTGAGATGGGATGTGAGGAGGGAGACCTTGACTTGAGCTTTGTACCGTACGTTTACGTTTGCCACTTAACTCACTATATTCTCTCTGCCTCTCTCCCTCTGTGTCTTTTTCTCTTCTCTGTTCTCTCTTGTCTCCTCTCTTGTCTCTTCTCTCTCTCTCTCTCTCTCTCTCTCTCTCCCTCTCTCTCTCTCCCTCTCTCTCTCTCTCTCTCTCTCTCCCCCCTCTCTCTCCCCCCCCCCCCCATCCCTAGCCAACCCCCCTTACACCCCCAAACACACGATGCCTATTTCTGTCATTTATGATTATCAGACTGAAGATTAGCGATTTGCACTATCATCTGATTATGCAATTAACTGTGTGGCATTCGTTCTTCAGTTAACGTTTACTAATATATGCATGTATTAATTTGATCACAATCAACATTTTTCGGCTATTTCAATATTTCTGCAAAAGTTTGATTCGTTCCTGGGTATGACCATAACATGCCTGTCTGTCTCTTTTTCTGTCTGTCTCTCCCTTCTTCTCTATCTCTAAGATCATAACCTCTCAGCTCTCCCGCCCTTGATATAACCTTCAATGTGTTGATAAGGGTGTAAAGCAACCACTCACTTACTCAAAAGTTTTGAAGTCTGTGTCTCCGCGGGGCCTGGAAAAGCCTTGAATTTGGGTAATAATCAATTCAAGGCCTGGAAAAGGCACCCCTCCCCCTAATTTATCAGATCGAGAATCAAGTGAGAATTCTATTTTCAGGTCTGCATGAACTAATATTCGCCAGGAGAAACTATGGAGGAACCGCAGGTGATTTCAGAGCCGAACTCATGAAGTATCAGTACGGCTCTGTGGACTTGACCAAAGATGACCAGTCAGGAGTAGCCAAGATCAAAATCAATCACCCAGAACGTAAAAACGCCATTAGCGGTTCCATGATGTGTGACCTGGCAGATATAGCCTCCGAGTTGGAGAACTGGACAGAAGGGAAAGGCTTTTTACTGTACGGATCTGACAAAACCTTCTGCTCCGGTGGAGATTTGAAATCAATCGGAAAGGAACCAGAGAAAGGGAAGAAAATGAGTGCATTCATGCATCAAGTGATGGTGAAATTAAGAAACTTGCCCATGCTCAGTGTCGCTCTCGTTCAAGGACGGGCGTTAGGTGGCGGATCAGAGCTGACCTTGACATGTGACTTTAGGCTGTTCACCCCCAAAGCTAAAATTGGGTTCGTCCAGAGTCGACTGGCCATTGCACCTGGGTGGGGAGGTGCTTGCCGCCTTGTGGATGTTGTTGGTCAGCCCACAGCTTTGGAACTTCTTTGCTCTGGGAAAGTGATCACAGCTACTGAAGCATTGGACTGTAAACTTGCCAATGGTATCACTGAGGATGAGGACAATGCAGAGGAATATGCCATGGCCTGGTTAGCCGAGAGGATAACTCCACCGGCTGAGACTGTCCATGTTCTCAAGAAGATGGTTCTCAATGGTAGCCAGGCTGATCTTGTGTCCATGCTTGAGAGGGAGAATGAACTGTTTGGGTCTGTGTGGGGTGCCCCCAGACATTTGGAAGCTTTAGAAAAAGGAATAAAGCACAAATGAATTCAATATTCAGAGAATAGTATTAATTTTATATATGAGAGATGCTCAGATTAAGCTAGATTAAGGATTATATTATTGTTGCCATTCAATCAGTATTGTTGAGGATAGATCGTGGTGTCCTCAACTAAATTAAAATCAAACTTCACCTTCCCTACAGTATGTCTTGTGTAATTTAAAAATCATAGACTAGGATACACTATATTTTATAGGCTATAGGAGATTCGGGAATATACATATCAAAGCTTCATTCTCAGCTATTACGACAAAACAAATCTTACCAAATTTACTAAAATGATTTAATTCATCAATATTCTGCTGTTGTTCTATGTGTATACAAGTATTTGAAGTGCAATCACCAAAAGAAAACTGCTGCTGGTGAGCGATAATAAGTGAAGTCACCATAGGAAGGGATTCGGGCGGGTCCTCCAAATACAAATATGAGGACGTTTTAACAGTCCTGTAGCAAAAAATCCTCCAGACAAAATCCTCCAGAATTTTGGTCAAAGGACCTTTAGATGGGTTGAAACAAAAAGAAACATACTAAAAGAACAAAAAGAAAATATTTAGATTTTGACCATTGTTAACTAAGCTTTGATGTTACTATTCAACCAGTATTGTTGAGGATAGAGTGAATGAATAAGGTGGAAGGGATGTGCTCAACAGTCTAGCCTCAGAGCTACTGAGAATTTTCCTTCCTGAAAACTTGAATCGTGCTGACTTATTTCATTGCACATAATATGTTTTTAGATTTATTTAAATGTATATTTATTTCCGCCAGTAGTATTAAATCATCTTTTCTTGGGGTTTCCTTTGCATTTCTCATCTGTATAGATTATGGTTATCATTTATTTAGATCCAGCATAAACGGTTTTGAAATCAAGCAAGTTTCATATACATATAATGTACGTCTGTTTCCATTCATCATTAGTGGTGCAACTATCATGTGTTTTTTTAATTAATTGTTTATTGATTTTTTGTTGTTGATTATATTACTAATAACACCAGGCTTGCTCCTTTTTTCAGGTTATTTGTATGCAAATTGATAGACGCTTGAATATTTGAAATATATCTGGCCAGTAGGTACAAAAATTGAGATGATTGTATTAATGAATTAATTTAACCGCCAGTCAACCTAGAACATACATAGGATAAATGATTGTATACATATATGATGATTTGTTGAGTTGATATGATATGTGATGATGAGACAATATGGCGCGTAAGTAGTCCACTACAGCGATTTCTTAAGTCGCGCTACTGTAGCAGTTTCATGACGTCATGTTGACATGTCGCACGAAAGTCCCATAGCCCCAACATAGCCGCAATATTAAATTTCTGTTCTTTCAACGATCATATCGTTTTAGGACTTCTAACTCACATATATCGATCTTTAGAGGTGAAAGATTTCAACTATAGCCTTCAAAACCATCAAACTGTTACTGGGGCGATGTATAGAGTGATTATTTATCGCCCCAATGCTAACTCTATGGGGATTATTTACTTCCAGTCCACACATCGGTACAACTACGCAACTAATTTTCATTAATTCACGCTCCGCCGCCATGACACTTACGCACTCTATATGATAGAGACATAATGTATAATTCTACATTTTTACTCATTTGAGCTGTGTTATATCGCATGGATAATGTCTAAATCTTTGTATAATATAATATAATATAATATAATATAATATAATATAATATAATATAGTAATCAGTATTATTCAATACAAGATTCTGGCATTTTTTCAAGGCTATTTTCTGAATGTTTCTGAACGCATTCAATGTATTGGTTGGGACGTACCATGACATTGTTATATTATGGTATTGATGGATCAACACAACACACTTCAGATGTTGCTCTTTGTTCTTATCGAGTGTCTTTCACTTATTTTCATATCATTCTTGCCGTTGCTGCTATACCAGTATATCAAATACATTTTAGTATTCAGATAATTCTGCCCCTTGCAGATTTGCTACCTTCACTTGAGAAATAAGCTATATAACTGGACTATCAGTTTAATAGCTTCACTATTGTGTCAGAATTATAGCAAGAATACCATAGTATTGCGTATGAGGGGGGCTGTATTCACCTCGTATGGCCGAAAAAAACAACTCGGCCTAACGGCCTCGTTGTTTTCGGCCATACTCGGAGAATACAGCCCCCCTCATACGCGATACTCTTGCGATATTCTTGCTTTTATTCCACGATTCTTAACTTATTACAACTTTATTTGATTTATTTCACCAAATTGTATTGTCCGCATAGTTCACCGATAGTCTCGAACGGTAGTGACGTCACTGTAAAATACAGGGAGTTTATATTGTACACCTTGTGAGCGGCAAGTGTATCGATTATATTGTACGCTCACGGCCAAATCGTGGAATAAAATTTCTTTCTTGGCTCCTTGATTCTTTATTTCAATTGTTATTCTCGGTGTAAAATCTGTAAATCAAGATAGTCAACGTCTCTTTTCTGTTTCTGTTACCTGGAATAAATGACACATGTATACCAACAAGATTTAGTTATTAATTAATCGTATTTCTCTTTAGTTATCATACATAAAATACTGGTACCATTTTATCATCAGACAAATACTTCCAGAGCTAATGAAATAATAGCTCTAATATTTCTGAAGGGGAATCACTATGAATCTCGTGCAAAAACAGAGGTTTGATTCTTGCCTCTCTCTGTGTCTCTCTGACTGTGTCTCTGCCTCTCTCTTCCTCTCTCTCTGTTTCTCCTCTGTCCGTCTCGGTCTCTCTGACTCTGACTCTGTCTCTGTCTCTCTGACTCTCTGTCTTTCTCTGTCTCTCTCGATCTCTTCTCTCTCCCTCTATCCCTGTCTCTCTCCCTGGCTTTCTCTCCCTCCCTGTCTCTCCTCTCTGTCTCCCTCTCCCCCTCTCTCTCTCTCTCTCTGTCTCTCTGTCTCTCCCACCCATCCCTAGCCCCCCATCTCAATCACACACATACATATTCTGTCATTATCCAGCTGAAGATTAGGGAGTTGCACTATCATCTGATTATGCAACTGTCTCTGTGGCAGCCGTTCTTCAGTTAAGGTTTTATGTGCATATGATCTAAGGACCTGACAATTCTAGTCAGTGTAGATCATACAAATAACTATGATCCATAACTAAATCAATGACCTGCCTAGGATCTATGCAACTCCCATTTCATATAAACATTCCAAACTTTTCTGGTGCTGGGTAAGACCATAAAGTGCCTATCTGTCTCTTTTTCTCTGTCTCTCTCCCTTCTTCTCTATCTCTATTTCCTGGGTAAGATCATAAACTGCCTCCCTCTCAGCTCTCCCGCCCTTGATATAACCTTCAATGTGTTGATTAGGGCAACTGATCTCACTCACTCATCATTCCAAACTTTCATCAATTGTATTTTCATTTTTTTTTATTCCATTTACAGGCCCAGACAATAATTAAAGAGGATAATTACAAAAAGACGCGATTGTCGTTCGACGACGTATTTCGAGCGTTGCCTATTATAACAACCATTACTTTGTATAACAATCACCGTTAATCAACTATTTCAACACCTTTAATTTAATTTCTGCAAAGACCTCTACTTCCCCTTGCAGGTTTTGACGTGAGCTTTGACCTGGTACCTTAAGTTACAGATCAACAAATGTTTGTCAGAAACATGTTATCTAGTGATGGCTAGTTGTAGTGATTTTGGCCTAGTAATACTAGTTCACTAACCAAGTTCGAATCTTATATCAGTCTCTGCGAAGGGGAAGTAAAACACGAGAAAAACGTTTCCGTATCTCTGGCTTTATTCCGCCACACAAACCAAGTCCAACAGTTGATGTCAGACGGTCTGACCCACAAAGAGTACAGAGTATGCAGTAGAGCAAGGTATCAGGTAACTATAGTACAAGGTCAACAATACTGTGGAGGTACAAACACTCAAGTAGGTTTAACATGATAACAGGTATTATGAGATCTGCTCTTCCACTGACTAACGTCATCCTCATCCTCAATTAATTTCAGATTAAAATACGTAAGTATACTAATTCCTTTTTTAATCGAAGATTATTGCCCGAAAGTCCGGAATAATTCTGACACAAGTTATGGTTCATATCATGACTAGATAACTTCATCCTGTAATTTTGGAATATAGTAACATTGTCCAAGTAGGTTTTGGCAGGAATCTGAAAGGCCACTTTCTGGACCTGATCCACGAGGCACATGCATCCAATTACTGCATCGCCGGCCAAGCCAGTGTTAGTGGACAAACAACAGATCCATTCGTGATTGGCATGTAAACACATTCACTACACTATATATAATGGCTTTTATTCCGTAAAATATACAGGCATAGGGTTGAGATTGTCTGCATTGCAATTCTTCTAGAGTGCCCTAAATTAATTAAATAGCATCTAGAATAGGATGTGGGTGACATTTCCAAAAAATGCACAATTCACATTCAGAAACCCTCCCAAATAACCCAAATTTAATACAAAAATGAGACTCAAAACACAGTATAACCAAACACATCCTTTGAATCAACTCGATGCCAAATATACTCAGATACACAGGGTATTTATCATGTTTCAGTAGAATTTAGTAGAATTTAATAAATATGTAGAGCTGGGGATTGTACATTTTCAGGTGATCTGACCCTTATATCATGCGGTACATTATACAAATTCCCCTTGATTTACATTTTACATATACGACTTATTCTTTGTGCGTGCATGGCAGATCTAACAATCTGTAATTAGCTCAGTTCTTATTTATTATAGGCCTATCTGCGTTCTACTCTTTTCAATTACAATTACATTCAAGCATTGTAGTACATCAATACACTTTACAACATATTCTTCAAATTTGAGATTACCATTAAGATTAGTCTCCTAGCGTAGAATTCTTTTCTTTTTCCATCATTTTATAATATCCTTTTCACTATATCAAACCTTAAATTTAAAGCATTCCCTACCACAAGTTGCTGGATTATGAAGGTTTGGATTTAATCGACTGCACCAATATTGACAATGCCTACCGGCATATGGGTGTGATCTCAGAAAATTTACAATTCGACCTCCCAAATCCTCTCAAATAACACACATTTAAGACAAAAATAAGGTTAAAAAGTAAGGTTACAGTTTAACATAGCAGAACAGATATATTAAACCAACCCAAAACCAAATATACTCAGTTATACTCGGTATTCATCATTATTCAGCCTAATTTAGCAGAATTTACTGAATATTATAGAGCTGCCGATTGTACATTATCTGATGATCTGACCCACATATGTTTATTATTTTCAGGTCTGCATGGACTATTCGCCAGGAGAAACTATGGAGGAACCGCAGACGATTTCAGAGCCGAACTCATGAAGTATCAGTACGGCTCTGTGGACTTGACCAAAGATGACCAGTCAGGAATCGCCAAGATCAAAATCAATCACCCAGAACGTAAAAACGCCATTAGCGGCTCCATGATGTGTGACCTGGCAGATATAGCCTCTGAGTTGGAGAACTGGACAGAAGGGAAAGGCCTTTTACTGTACGGATCTGACAAAACCTTCTGCTCCGGTGGAGATTTGAAATCAATCGATTCAACGAGTGGTATAAAGGAACCAGAGAAAGGGAAGAAAATGTGTGCGTTCATGCATCAAGTGATGGTGAAATTAAGAAACTTGCCCATGCTCAGTGTCGCTCTCGTTCAAGGACAGGCGCTAGGTGGCGGATCAGAGCTGACCTTGACATGTGACTTCAGGCTGTTCACCCCCAAAGCTAAAATTGGTTTCGTCCAGAGTCGACTGGCCATTGCACCTGGGTGGGGAGGTGCTTGCCGCCTTGTGGACGTTGTTGGTCAGCCCACAGCTTTGGAACTTCTTTGCTCTGGGAAAGTGATCACAGCTACTGAAGCATTGGACTGTAAACTTGCCAATGGTATCACTGAGGATGAGGCCAACGCAGAGGAATATGCCATGGCCTGGTTAGCCGAGAGGATAACTCCACCGGCCGAGACAGTCCATGTTCTCAAAAAGATGGTTCTCAATGCTAATCAAACTGATCTTGTGTCCACGTTGGAGGTGGAGAATGAACTGTTTGGGTCTGTGTGGGGCGCCCCCAGACATTTGGAAGCTTTAGCTAAAGGAATAAAGCACAAATGAATTCAATATTCATAGACTAGGATACACTATATCTTATATAAGAGATTAGGGAATATACATATTAAAACTGTATTCTCAGCTATTATGACAAAACAAATCTGATCAAATTTACTAAAATTATCACTCATTTCTTTTTCAAAAAAGACGTAATACTTTATTTCAGAAGCCCGCCGTCTTGGTGTATACACTTCTAAAACATCTTCAATTGAAATCTCATGCAGATAAAATAAGTTTAATTTTCTCTTTAAGGAATTGACTTTTTTAAAAAGCGATTTGTGATTTTTTTTTGTATTTTCAAATGTTCTGCTTTCTCACTCCGAGATACTACATATAATATGACTTATAGGACTTAATCCAGCAATATTCTGCTGTTGTTCTATGTGTATACAAGTATTTGAAGTGTAATCGTCGAAAAAAAACTGCTGGCAGTGAGCGACAATAAGTGACGTCTCCATAGAAGGGATTCAGGCGGGTCCCCCAAATACAAATCTGAGGATGTTTTAACAGTCCTGTAGCTAAACAAACTGGACATAATCCTCCAGAATAAATGACCTAGATGGATTAGATCGATTGAAAAAGAATGGAACAAAAAGAAAATATTTAGATTTTGACCAAAGTTAACCAAGAGTGCATCTTTAATGTTACTATTCAATCAGTATTGTTGAGGATAGAGGTTAGAGTGAATGAAATAGGTGTAAGGGATGTACTCGACAGTCTAGGCTCAGAGCCTATCAGATCAGATATGTTCAGTATGCCAGTGATGCACCAATGGCTTTCCTGGCCCCGGAGTAACCCACCTAATTAGATTCTAGTACGATTTTATGATCAGGGGTGAGAGGCTTTCCCTCAGTTTGGAGGGACTCTTTAAACTCTGGGCCTAGACTGTGAAACCCTTATTTAATAGAATTGCTTGATTATTGAAGATAAATGACCTATCAGTGCACTACAAGTATTGTCATGGTTTCTGCATAATAATAATAACTCAAGAAGCACATGTTTATTTTTCTTGAACTACAAAGTTTTATTTCATTTTACCATTTTCCTTCCTGAAAACTTGAATCATTCTGACTCATCTCATCGGATATAATATTTATTTTAGATTTATCTAAATGCATATTTATCTCGCCTAGTAGTTTTAATTCATCTTTTCTCAGGGTTTCCTTTGCATTTTTCATATGTATAGAATATAATTATTATTTATTTAGATGTTCCATCATAAACAGTTTTGAATTCCAGCATGTTTTGTGCACATATAATGTATGTCTGTTTCCATTTATCATTAATGGTTCAACTCTTATGTTGTTTTTTTCTGTGTTTTTTAAAATAGTTTTTCATTGATTGTACTACTAACAACACAAGGCTTACTCCTTTTTTCAGGTTATTAGTACGCAAATTAATAGACTCTTGAATATTTGAAATATATCTGGCCAGTAGGTACAGAAATTGAGACAATTGTATTAATGAATTAATTTAACAGCCAGTCAATCTAGAACATACAAAGCATAGGCTGTTACATAATGTTATGTAATCGGTCAGTCCCCCCAATGGAGAATACAGAAAGCAGACGAGCACGACTGGTTATGGTAATGAGGTATGCACTGCAGGATGCGGTGCCCATTGTGACAAATAAATCAGTTGGTTTGGATCAGGCAACTGATCAAGTTGAGTTAACCCTAGCTCTGTGTTGTTGCCTTATTTAATTAGTATATAGGTGCTAATTGCCTGTAAACATAATTGGAGATCTAAGATAACACCAACATTTAAGTTTAGTTTAGTTTAGTTAAGTATACATATATGATAATTTGTTGAGTTGATATGATAACTGATGATGAAACAATATGATAGAGACATAATGTTATAATTCTACATTTTTACTCATTTGAGCTGTGTTATATCGCACAGATAATGTCTAATTATATATCTATAAATGATTATATATATGTCTAATGTAATTCAATGCAAGATTCTGGCATTTCAGATGTAACAACACTTCAGATGTAAGTTTGTTCTTCTTGAGTGTCTTTCACTTATTTTTGTATCATTCTCGCTGTTGCTGCTATACCAATATATCAAATACATTTTAGTATAGAGATAATTCTGCCCCTTGCAGATTTACTAAATTCACTTGAGAAATAAGCTATATAACTGGACTATCAGTTTAATAGCTTCACTATTGTGTCAGTATAATTTCTTTTTTGGTTCCTTGATTCCTTATTTCAATTGTTATTCTCGGTGTAAAATCTGTAACTCAAGATAGTCAACGTTCTCTGTTCTAGTCTGTTTCTTTTACCTGGAATAAATGACACATGTATACCAACAAGATTTAGTTGTTAATTAATCGTATTTCTCTTTAGTTATCATACATGTAATACTGGTACCATTTTATCATCAGACAAATACTTCCAGAGCTAATGAAATAATAGCTCTAATATTTCTGAAGGTGAATCACTATGAATCTCGTGCAAAAACGGCGGCTTGATTCTTGAGACGCTTTAAAGTATTCAAATCTGTCTCTGCCTCTCTCTGTGTCTCTTTGACTGTGTCTCTGCCTCTCTCTTCCTCTCTCTGTTTCTCCTCTGTCCCTCTCGGTCTCTCTCGGTCTCTGTCTCTGTCTCTGTCTCTCTGACTCTCTCTCTGACTCTGTCTCCTCTCTCGATTTCTTCTCTCTCCCTCTCGCCCTGTCTCTCTCCCTTGCTTTCTCTCCCTCTCTCTCTCACCTCTCTGTCTCCCTCTCTCTCTCTCTCTCTCCCTCCCTCCCTCTCTCTCTCTCTCTTTCTCTCTCTCCTCCCTCTCTCTCTCTCCTCTCTCCCTCTCTCTCTCTCCCTCCTTCTCTCTCTCTCTTTCTCTCTCCTCCCTCTCTCTCTCTCCTCTCTCCCTCCCTCCCTCTCTCTCTCTCCCTCCCTCTCTCTCTCTTTCTCTCTCTCTTTCTCTCTCTCCTCCCTCTCTCCCTCCCTCTCTCTCTCTCTTTCTCTCTCTCCTCTCTCTCTCTCTTTCTCTCTCTCCTCCCTCTCTCTCTTTCTCTCTCTCCTCTCTCTCTCCTCTCTCCCTCCCTCTCTCTTTCTCTCTCTCTCTCTTTCTCTCTCTCCTCCCTCTCTCTCTCTCCTCTCTCCCTCCCTCCCTCTCTCTCCCTCCCTCCCTCCCTCTCTCTCTCTCTCTCTCTCTCTCTGTCTCTCCCACCCTCCCCTAACCCCCCATCTCAATCACACACATACATATTCTGTCATCCAGCTAAGGATTAGCGAGTTGCACTATCATCTGATTATGCAACTGTCTCTGTGGCAGCTGTTCTTCAGTTAAGGTTTTATGTGCTTATGATCTAAGGACCTGACAATTCTAGTCAGTGTAGATCATACAAATAACTATGATCCATAACTAAATCAATGACCTGCCTAGGATCTATGCAACTCCCATTTCATATAAACATTCCAAACTTTTTTGGTGCTGGGTAAGACCATAAAGTGCCTATCTGTCTCTTTTTCTCTGTCTCTCGCCCTTCTTCTCTATCTCTATTTCCTGGGTGAGATCATAAACTACCTCCCTCTCAGCTCTCCCGCCCTTGATATAACCTTCAATGTGTTGATAAGGGCATAAAGCAACCAATCTCACTCACTCACTCACCATTCCAAACTTTTATTAATTGTATAACAATCGCCGTTAATCAACTATATCAACACCTTTAATTTGATTTCTGCAAAAACCTCTACTTCCCCTTGCAGGTTTTGACGTGAGCTTTGACCTGGTACCTTATACAGATGAACAAATGTTTGTCAGAAACATGTTAACTAGTAGCTAGTTGTAGTGATTTTGGCCTAGTAATACTAGTTCACTAACAAAGTTTGAATTTTATATCGGTCTCAGCGAACGGGAAATAAAATTTATTCCGCCACACAAACCAAGTCCAACAGTTGATGTCAGACCCACGAAGAGTAAAGAGTATACAGTAGAGCAAGGTATCAGGTAACTACAGTACAAGGTCAGCAATACTGTGGAGGTACAAACACTCACATAGGTTTAACATGATAACATGATACAGACCCTAAAAAGTTAAAAAAATATACTATCAAAAACTCAATCTGGTCAGACGAGAATTTTATAGACTAAATGAATTGTACCATCATAATACATATCGGAGATAGAACAATGAACCATGAAAATAGCGCTATGTTATCATTACATTATACATTAAACAACTGATGATTGGATGTAAACCACTTTCAGTCATTGACGAAAGTGGCATTGTTTCCATCCTAAAAAGAAATTGTAAAATTTGCAAAGAAGGACGGGAGACCTCCCACCCGCTGGAGAATCCCTTCTCATCGCAATCATCCATTGAATAAAAGTATCTTAATCTTAATCTTAACAGGTATAATAAGATCTGCTCTTCCACTGATTATCGTCATCCTCACAGAATCCAGATTAAAATACGTAACTATACTAATTACTTTTTTAATCGAAGAGTATTGCCCGAAAGTCCGGAATAATTCTGACACAAGTTATGGTTCATAACATGACTAGATAACTTCATCCTTTTCACTATATCAAACCTTAAATTTAAAGCATTCCCTACCACAAGTTGCTGGATTATGAAGGTTTGGATTTAATTGACTGCACCAATATTGACAATGCCTACCGGCATATGGGTGTGATCTCAGAAAATTTACAATTCGACCTCCCAAATCCTCTCAAATAACACACATTTAAGACAAAAATAAGGTTAAAAATACAGTTTAACATAGCAGAACAGATATATTAAACCAACCCAAAACCAAATATACTCAGTTATACTCGGTATTCATCATTATTCAGCCTAACTTAGCAGAATTTACTGAATATTATAGAGCTGCCGATTGTACATTATCTGATGATCTGACCCACATATGTTTATTATTTTCAGGTCTGCATGGACTATTCGCCAGGAGAAACTATGGAGGAACCGCAGACGATTTCAGAGCCGAACTCATGAAGTATCAGTACGGCTCTGTGGACTTGACCAAAGATGACCAGTCAGGAATCGCCAAGATCAAAATCAATCACCCAGAACGTAAAAACGCCATTAGCGGCTCCATGATGTGTGACCTGGCAGATATAGCCTCTGAGTTGGAGAACTGGACAGAAGGGAAAGGCCTTTTACTGTACGGATCTGACAAAACCTTTTGCTCCGGTGGAGATTTGAAATCAATCGATTCAACGAGTGGTATAAAGGAACCAGAGAAAGGGAAGAAAATGTGTGCGTTCATGCATCAAGTTATGGTGAAATTAAGAAACTTGCCCATGCTCAGTGTCGCTCTCGTTCAAGGACAGGCGCTAGGTGGTGGATCAGAGCTGACCTTGACATGTGACTTCAGGCTGTTCACCCCAAAAGCTAAAATTGGTTTCGTCCAGAGTCGACTGGCCATTGCACCTGGGTGGGGAGGTGCTTGCCGCCTTGTGGACGTTGTTGGTCAGCCTACAGCATTAGAGCTTCTTTGCACAGGGAAAGTGATCACAGCTACTGAAGCATTGGACTGTAAACTTGCCAATGGTATCACTGAGGATGAGGACAATGCAGACGAATATGCCATGGCCTGGTTAGCCGAGAGGATAACTCCACCGGCTGAGACTGTCCATGTTCTCAAGAAGATGGTTCTCAATGCTAATCAAACTGATCTTGTGTCCATGCTTGAGAGGGAGAATGAACTTTTTGGTTCTGTTTGGGGCACCCCCAGACATTTGGAAGCTTTAGAAAAAGGAATAAAGCACAAATGAATTCAATATTCAGAGAATAGTATTAATTTTATATATGAGAGATGCTCAGATTAAGCTTGATTAAGGATTATATTATTGTTGCCATTCAATCAGTATTGTTGAGGATAGATGTTTATTCTCCACACCCCTTGTGGTGTCCTCAACTAAATTAAAATCAAACTTCACCTCTGCTACAGTATGTCTCATGTAATTTAAAAATCATAGACTAGGATACACTATATTTTATAGGCTATAGGAGATTCGGGAATATACATATCAAAGCTTCATTCTCAGCTATTACGACAAAACAAATCTTACCAATTTGACTAAAATGATGACTTATAGGATTTAATTCATTAATATTCTGCTGTTGTTCTATGTGTATACAAGTATTTGAAGTTTAATCGCCGAAAGAAACCTGCTGCCGTTGAGCGACATTATCACACTTTTAGGGCCTTATCATGCAAAATTGCCATTAATTATTTGCTATAAAGTGAGAGCAAAAGAAGGCTCTGATATACCCTTGGGCCAAAAGTGTTCATTATTGGATTTTAGTAGGATAATAACGAACACTTAAGAGTTGCTATCACTTGTATGCTGCTATGGCTGTATGAACGGCTTTGAAAACGATACATTATACAACATGTTATACTCCCTTCTGCTATAAATGAATATGTTATACAACACAATATAAAGGAAACTGAAGTAAATGAGTTGATTATTGACTCTCATTCCTATGCGGATGCTTTATGACAGTGGCTGGCACTGCTGAATAGAATGTTACATGTTATCACAGCTGGGCACTTTTACCTATCTTATCCAGTGGGCCTTATCTCATTTCAGCAGGGGGTCTACTTCAGTTTTAAAGACAAGGTAGATGAAAAACATATAAAATATTAAATCTCTGTTCTTTCAACTATTATATAGTTTTAGGACTTCTAACTCACATATATCGATCTTTAGAGGCGAAAGATTTCAACTATAGCCTTCAAAACCATCAAACCGTTACTGGGGCGATGTATAGAGTGATTATTTATCGCCCCAATGCTAACTCTATGGGGATTATTTACTTCCAGTCCACACATCGGTACAACTACGCAACTAATTTTCATTAATTCATGCTCCGCTGCCATGACACTTACGCACTCTATAAGATAGAGACATAATGTTATAATTCTACATTTTTACTCATTTGAGCTGTGTTATATATATACACAGATAATGTCTAATTCTTTGTATTATATAATATGATATAGTAATCAATATTATTCAATACAAGGTTCTGGCATTTTTCAAGGCTATTTTCTGAATGTTTCTGAATGCATCCAATGAATTGGTTGGGACGTGCAATGACATTGTTATATTATGGTATTAATGGATCAACACAACACAACACTTCAGATGTAACTGTTTGTTCTTCTCGAGTGTCTTTCACTTATTTTCGTATCATTCTCGCCGTTGCTGCTATACCAGTATATTAAATACATTTTAGTATTGAGATAATTCTGCCCCTTGCAGATTTACTAAATTCACTTGAGAAATAAGTTATATAACTGGACTATCAGTTTAATAGCTTCACTATTGTGTCAGTATAATTTCTTTCTTGGTTCCTTGATTCCTTATTTCAATTGTTAAGGTGGGATCCCATTGGATCGCTTGTATCTGCACTCATTGCTCGCTCTTGCTGCGCTTGTTTATAAGGCACTTGTCATTCGCTCTTGATCCGCTAACATTTTTAGCACAAAAGAAGTGCAGAGCGATTCTACTGGTCCGCTTGTTTCCTTGTGGAATCAATAGCAAATGTGTTGGTGCGCTCTCACTGCACTCTTGGTCTGCCACTTTAATAGGCAGAAAGGGTGTTGTGTTGCTGCGCTCAAATCAAACAGCAGATATGAGCACAACGTCAAAAAGAAGCGCAAATAGCAGTTTTTAAGAGCGCATAGAAAGCACTGTAACTGTTTCCATTAGACCGCTCTGCTTTCGCTCTATCTTCACTTGTTATGCGCTCAAGACATAAAAAAAGAGCGCACCAAGAGCACACCAAAAGAGCGATCAAGTGGAATCGCAGCCTTATTCTCGGTGTAAAATCTGTAACTCAAGATAGTCAACGTTCTCTTTTCTGTTTCTGTTACCTGGAATAAATGACATAATGATACCAACAAGATTTAGTTCTTAATTAATTGTATTTCTCTTTAGTTACCATACATGTAATACCGGTAGCATTTTATCATCAGACAAATACTTACAGAGCTAATGAAATAATAGCTCTAATATTTCTGAAGGGGGAATCACTTTGAATCTCATGCAAAAACGGAGGTTTGATTCTTGAGACGCTTTAAAATGCTCCCAGTCCCAGTAGAGTCTGTGAGGCTGGATATTTGCTTCACCGTCTTGATTGTTTGTATTTGGGTCAGAATTTCTGAAAATGTACTATTCAACTTCGCCAATCTTCTTAAATAACCCACATTTCGGACGAAAATAAAGTTCATAATACAGTTCAACCTAACCAAACAGATCGCTAGAATCAATGCAATGCCAAATATACTCGAATTTACCTAGTATTGACCAAATTGCAGCCTAATTTAGCAGAATGTACTAAATGTGTACAGCTGCCAATTGTACATTTTATGAAAATCTAACCCATTTAAAGATTTAGTCAAAACATTATTTATTATATAGTAGTACACTGTTCTCAGTTATAGCTGATACCATCTAAATTGCAGAAATAGTTTTTAGCAACAAAAACGTTCATTCACACAAACAACTATTTAAGCCTACACTTCGATGAAGAGAATAGGATAACAAATCAGATAATAGTAACAAACATAACCGGCGTTTTTGTTAAATTCATGACACACAAAGTAGTAAATGAGATAGCTTTCCAAATTAGAAACATTCTAGCGATATTCATAATTCACTCAAACTGGACATACCAGTTCCCACAAGCTTGGGATAAGGTTAGGCCTATACTATTTGGTCAAAGGGTATATTTGCAAACCTTAATTGTTAAGAGCAGCGAGAATTGGGTCAGATTTTCAAAAAATGTACAAATGCCAGGAAGAATGTACAAATGGCCTTCACCAATCCTCTCATATAATCCACATTTAAGACGAAAATCTGGTTCAAATACAGTTTAACATAACAGAACTTATACTGTAAATCAATGCGACACCAAATATACTCAGATATACCCGATATTCTTCATTTTTCAGCCGAATTTAGCCGAATTTACTAAATATGTAGAGCTGCCAATTGTACATTATCTGAAAATCTGACCCAATTATTCTTGTCTCGCCACTCACAGCCCCATTAGGAATGTTTGAATAAGACACAACGCTGGGATTGGATTTTAGCATTTCTTTATCATTCTTTAAAATGCCAGGCTCTTAGAAACATTATTATTATTCTATCATCTGTATTCAGTCTAGGCCAAAAGTTGAGAGAGTCCCTTCAAACGAGGGAAAGCCTCTCGCCTCAAACCGCAAACTGCCATTATAAGTCCATTAAGAGCGCAAAATGTCATTATTACCCCTTATGTAAATTGGTCCAGATTTACGCATTGAACCAGAGCTAGGCAGCTACCAAAACGAGGGTCCATCTCGCACAGTTGAGATCTCGAGTCTCATGTTTTTTTTTATGTAGTAAGAATTCCCACCATAGTTATATGTGCAAACCTCTTTTTTCCTACAAACCCTTCTGTCTATAACTGGTCCTGTTTTAAACATGCTTTAAATAGAGAATATGAGAGCCTGTCCAATCCCGAGAGCGCGAGAGTGTATGTAAACAACCTATGACGTCACACCGATTAGCGGATTACGTAACTCACTACCCAGACCTTCAGTGGTTGCATTCGGGTAGCAAATGCTTTGTAGAACATGGCCATGCTCCCATCATGCTCCCATCATGCTCCCATCAATATACCTGGTCAACATATCAATGTATCAGGCTCAATATGTCGCCTAACAGGGACACATTGAAAGGTAATAGATGTGGTATTTTTAAAGAAAGAGAAATACAATATTTAATATAAAGACTAACACATATAGTAACATATTCCGCAGCATGTCAGTTCAGAATTGTCATTGTAATTAAGTATCAAGGCATAAAATAAAGTTTCAATAATGATAATAATTAACCATTCCGATCTCTGTGTATATGAGCAATTCCACCAAAAGTGCGCCATTTGGGTTGAAAAACAATAGCCCCTCCAAAGGCTAAAATATTTATCTGAGATTATTTTTTATTTGGGAATATTAATGTCGCCGTAACAGGGGTCTAGCTTTCATTGATAAATAGATTAATAATAGCATGAATTATTTTCTCTTAATGTTAAAATATGTAAGAAACACTAGGGCACATAAATAGATACAAAAAAGTTTTTTTTTAACTAATTGAGTTAGGGGCCACAGACATAGCAGAGTATGTTGCGGTAACGGGGGTCTAGAGGGGGCGGGGGTCTGGAGGGGGGTTGAAACTATTTTTTCTAAATCTAAATTTTTGACCATTTTGTCAAATATTTACCACATTATATTGTCCATATTCTTTGAATGCTCAGGTACTAAATTGTGAAAGATGAATAATAATAATCATTTTTGAAAGACCTTACTTCCCCGAAGTGGGCACCCTGTGATTTCCAAATCTCCAAATCAAAAAAAAAAGTCCAGTAAATTGTCGGATTCCTATAAGAAGTAGAAACACAACTCCTCTACAATCCAAGTGCCGAAGGCACTTGTATTCCCATTAAAACGCCGAGTGATAGGTTTGGAAACAGATTAGCGAAGTAGGCTGACATACAATTCTTATCTGATCCGAGGGTTTGGACCTGGAGTGTATTCACTTTTTGAACTTAAAAAAACTCTTTTAACTTTGAATGTAAAAGTTTGTCATCAGATTATACTTAGTGAACTCCTTTTTTGTAAGTATATCAGTATGTTCTGATAAACTGTAATTGTAACACTATGTTCCATTGCTGAATTATTATTTTTTTTTATTTCAAAATAAGGCCATTTACATCTAAACAATCATAACAAATACGCATGTTGACTCTGCCGATGTCTTGTTGCGTTGCCTTCCAGATTCTACTCTATGTTTAGTTCATATTGCACATTTACACAGCATACAATTTAACTGCTATTCTACCGATTCTCCTTCAACAAAATCAAATTCATTCGAAATCAGGAGCATCATTGTTCTTCTCCATATCTTTACATATTATTAAACAATACAATTCGTCTATTCGTTTTGCTTCTATATATCAACTCATCATGGCTTTGCTATATTAAATAAAATCTTTAAATACAAAATACAGCCCAGCTAGGTTTTGTATGTAGTGTTACTTATACACGGCAGATGGCAGCAGTCGCTTTTAAGACGGACCAGGGGTGCGCGTTTTCTCATTGCTACAGTAGACAGACATATTAGCCTGAATTTGCTCATTTGGAAACACGCTAACGGGATGCGATACCCTACTCTTTTCGATTTTTAACCATGTGTTTAAACACGTTTAACCATGGGCACCTATACACATGGCCGGCCTTGGGTAATCTGTGTTTTAAAGCAATTATTGTTAATGTGCTCAGGTCTAGATAAGCGGTAATGATATACTCCCATTCATTTAGAGCGGTTAAAAAAGAAGAAAAAACAATATGGCGAAGACTAAAAGCCGATATCGAGGAATAAATAGACTTCTTAAAATAAAAATGAACAAAACAGGTAATCTCAAGCATCAAAATCTTATAAGCAACCAGGCATAGTAATGTACAAGGTTCGTCATGATATTCAACAATATGTAATGCTAAGCCCTCTCTCGTGAATAGACCATGTTGTAACATATTTTGAAATTTTCAGCAACAAGAGCGCCACCACAAGGAAATAAAAAGAATTACAACTGTAAAAGCCTAGACGGCAGGATAAAGAATTAAAGATTCTTTAAAAAACAAAAAAGAATCTGTGGGCACTGGGTGGGAGGTGACATTTATGTACAATTCACCTCCACCAATCCTTTCAAATAACCCAAATTTAAAAATGCATTACCAGCTATGCATGCGCAAATCTGCGCAATTTTTCCTTTTGCCACATACACCAAGTATATGATAAACCCAAACATGTCCCTGAATATCTAAGACTTCAGAATCCATTAAAAGCATGTGAATAACAAAAGAAGTGGTGCATTATTCAATCGGTGCGCACCGAATAGACGTGATTTGGATCCCCTCTCAACCAGAGATTTCACAGGGATTTCCCCCTTATTAGCATAGTCATAATTTGGAAATGAGGGCGCTCCAGATGACGTTTTCTGGAATTCCGCACCACTCTGATTGTTGGTTGTGTATATTTCCAAACTTCAAAACGTCAAACAAGTTATTTATAAGTGCAGTCCGACTATATGTTGTTGGTGGGAAGGGAAAGGGCAATCAAATGTGTCTGGCGGACCAATTATGGATGGCAAGTCTTTCACAATTAGGTAGCCTATGCAGGGGTCGTAGTAAGCCTTGGGTCAGTACTAGTATTGTAGACAAGTGGACTGATGGAGGTACTCATCCACAACCAATCAGCCCTCGTCCACATACAATTGTAGAAGTAAAAACAAGATAGAGTCTATATCCTAATTATGTCCCGACTGTTGATTCATTGCTAAGTGAAGCAAAATGCCAACTGATTGGTAGGTTTGTTTGTTTCTAAATATGACCAATAACTTGAGTGCCTATTAAGAACTGTAAAGCCTATCTTTATAAACCTTATTTTAAGTAACACTTGTCTGATCAGTCATTTATACATGTTTATAATAATGCCTCTACTGGTGATTCATTGCTTATTGAAGCACAAACCTGATGGGTCTGTTTGTTTGTTTCTAAATAATAATAGACCCTGCGCACATGCATGCATGTGACTAGGGGTTCCCCACTACCCCTCCTGTCTTGAATGGGCACTTACAGGCCAGTCATGCAGTGGTATACAGAGCAAAAACCGATACCGAATTTGTTACTTTTAATCAGTTTTTATTCATTTAAATTGTTTCTCCAGGACATATGATAGGTTTAGAGTGTTTATCTCAAGGATAGTCATTTCATTTCATGATCTTCAACAGCTGGTAATGCATCTTTAAGTGACAATTGACGTTCAAAATAAATGCAGTTTAACCCAATAAAAGACATTGTTAATCAATACAATGTCAACGATACTCTAATAAACCAATTATTTATCATTTTTCAGTCTAATTTACCAGAAGTTACCTAATTTGTAGAGCTGCCGATTGTACATTTTCTGACAATCTTACCCTTGTGATGCTCAGGTAAGTCCTTCACGGGATTTGAATTTGACACTTGAAGAAGCTCTGGATAAAGGTAAATACTAAGAGCTTAGTATACGCACCTCCCTGTAGATACTAGGTAGTATAGTATTTGGGTCAGATTTTCAGAAAATGCACAATTCATCTTCGCCGATCCTCTCAAATAACCCACATTTCAGACGAAAATAAAGTTCAAACACAGTTCAATGTAACCAAACAGATTGCTAGAATCAATGCAATGCCAAATATACTCGAATTTACCTAGGCTAGTATTGACCAAATTTCAGTCTAATTTAGCAGAATTTACTAAATGTGTACAGCTGTCAATTGTACATTATCTGAAAATCTGACCCATACACACCTCCCTGTAGATACTAGGTAGCAGAGTATTTACATGCGTTGGTAGCCCAAGTTGAAACATGGCTATTGTTTTTAGTAGTTCCTGAATAAAAATAGTTTAAATACAAATACTTAGAATTTAATATCCCTATGATGATCTGCCTTGCCAAGGCAATATTATTTTTATTGTATTATTTTCATAGTAGTCGATAGACATCAAAACCATGAGTCAGCCGATTTTTTTATCTTTAAGTTTTATTCAAACTTGTGATACAATGGTCGTGTGATTCCCTCGTTTCGGATCTTAGTTGATCCTTCTTCAGGGAATGATTTACAGTGAAACTTGCAGGGGGTATATGAATATAGTGTAACATAGGTTGCTAAGTTACCATGTCGATGAGTGTACTCTAGGCCTCTGATTGGCTGATTATGTGTAGGCTAATAACTTGGTTAATACTGGGGCTAGAATTAAGATCATTTATTATATGCGCATTCTATATGAGAGGTGCTATAAGTGGGGTGCTCTAAAAATATTCATATAGGACACGTCCTATATGAACTACTTTGTCACCAATTCGGCCACTTTTATGCACTTTTAATAGTTTTATGCACCAAGTTTTATGCCCATATAATAAATATAGAATGGAACTCGCCTGCAATAATCGAAACATTTATTGGACTTGATTCGTCCACATAAGCACTCTGCCTACGGCATCGTGCTTATGTGGACGAATCTCGTCCTATAAATTTTCGATTATTGCCGGCTCGTCCCATTCTCTCTATTTAAGGTTCGTTTTACAGGTTTTTCAAGGCTGAATATAACTCGTGTAATTCTTTTTTATTTCATATATAATATGAGGTAAGTGAACATCGATTCATTAACAATATGTATAACTATGAGAACAAAATTATTTTTATTCATTAAAGGCCAATATAATATTTAACAAATTCGGGTGGTGGGACATCAACCCAGAACGAGAACAGAATATTGAACAATCCATACATATTTAAATGTAATTGGCTGATTTTTGAAATAATAATGAAAAAAAAATATACAAAAGAACTCGTATCCTTCATGGATGTTTCCACGCGTTGATGATTGTACTTTCCAACATGGTTATATAGACAATGGAAAAGTGTTCGTTCAAGTTGTCTAGTTTAGTATGAGGTAGGCCATGTTTTATGGATTTTATAAATCATGAAAATCACCACCGGTGTAGATCATTTGTAAAAAGATACTTCAATGATTAGATATGGGGAGATAGGAACTATATGGTTCAGAATTTTAATTTTTAATTCATGACAAATCGCTAACGGCCAAAATCATTTGTGACAAGAGTAATACTATACGGTTCAATATTATGTTTCTTAAGTACATTAGTATAGTTTTTTTATGAGCCGAATAAGAAAAATGTGAAAATAATACTGGAATATGACCATTTTACCAAGTATTGTCAATAATGATGATTTAGCAATGTATATGCAAGTGCTTTTGAATAAAGGATTTGTAAAAATAAAAAAAAACAAGACAATGGAGAATGATGAGTGAACTAAATGAACGGAAAATGCAGCAACTTTACTAATTCCCCAGCAGTATTTACAGAGATTCTCTTTCAACATGTAATCTTCAACACACGCATAGTCCCGAATCTTACAGCAATAATGATATTATTATGTGAAACATGGAATATTCCATGCCGAAATCGCGTACGATAACATTTTGATAGGACTATTGTGATCATTTTGATCCCTTATAATAAAACGCTCTTGGGTTTAGCCCAAATTGAGACTTATTTATTCAGCCTAGGTATAATTTTCATTGAAAGTGTACCGTCTGGAAGTTTATAAACATGAATGACATGCGTTCATCGATACAAAAATGCCTGATGTAATCTGAGGGTTGCACAACTCTTTAGAGCTTGGATTCCCCTTTCCTTTTTTCCCTAAGCAGTAGTACTTATTTCGCAGCGTCGTTTTTACCAACATTCTTCCCTCTGCCTGCTATTGTAGTAGAATTAGTTTATGTATTAGTTTAGTAGAACAGCGAGAATATTGAAGTTTATTGTCTCTGCTTCTGTTGCTATGAACTGCTTCTCACTTTAACTAAATACTCCTAGATTAGGTATTAGAAAATAGCCCTAAAGTTAATTTTGGGCATAGTTATGTCAATCGAAATTATTTTTTCTGGTATAGCAACGAGTCAGGAACCCGCTGGAAGACCTGGAAGTCACCTTTCAGATGCGGGTCTCCTTTTTGTACACCTTTCTCGTATATATAAAAAATGCTTTGAATTGAATTGAATTGAATGCATTAGTTCATATCATGCGATGAAGAAAATGCTTTCTATAGTAGAATATTCTCACTATGAGGTGAGTAAGGAGGGGGAGGGAGCGGATTGAAGCAATGTAAACACTTGGGTCAGATTTTCAAAAAATGTACAATTCACCTTCACCCATCTTCTCAAATATCCCAAATTTCAGACAAAAATAAAGTTAAAAATACAGTTCAACCTAACCAAACAGATGGCTAGAATCAATGCAATGCCGAATATACTCCAATTTACCTAGTATTGACCGAATTGCAGCCTAATTTAGCAGAATTTACTAAATGTGTTCAGCTGCCAATTGTACATTTTCTGAAAATCTGACCCACTTAACTGTTCACAATGTCATAATTTCTTCCCTCATTTGCTTCTATTTATAGCGGGTCTTCCCCAGACATATCCTCCCTACATACCAAATACATTATTTTGCTGGGTCAGATCACCAGAAAATGTACAATCAGCAGCTCTACACATTTAGTAAATTCTGCTAAATTCGATCGACAAATGCTAAAAACTGGGTTTATCTGAGTGTATTCGGTATTGCCTTGACTCAAAGGATGTGTTTGGTTATGTTGAATTGTGTTTTGAGTCTCATTTTTGTATTAAATCCGAGTTATTTGGGAGCGTTTCTGAAGGTGAATTGTACATTTTCTGGAAATTTCACCCATTGCATATATATAGATGCTGGTCCATTGTAAGCCCTTTTAGCGCAATGGACCCCGGGAAATTTATTCCTTCTAAATAATCCCAATGCCCTTTTACACTTGAGACCGGTTAATGCCCTTTTTACACACAGGTGGCGCGGGTGTGCCGATAGAGGCACTCTGTAGTGAATGGAACGCTGGGAAGTTAATTCGAGCATGGACTATTTGGGTCAGATTTTCAGAAAATGTACAATTGGCAGCTCTACACATTGAGTAAATTAGGCAAAATTAGGCTGCAATTTGGTCAATACCAGGTAAATTCGAGTATATTCGGCATCGCATTGATTTAAAGTATCAGTTCTGTTATGTTAAACTGCATTTTGAAGCCCACTTCTGTCTTAAATGTGGGTTATTTGAGAGGATTGGTGAAGGAGAATTATACATTTTCTGAAAATCTTACCCATTTGTCTCAGGGCGACCTGTCAACAATTCCCTCAGAAAGCTGGCTAAACTCGCATAAAAAAGTCAATTACTGCATTTGTATATTGTGATCTAGTACCAGGGCCTCTCGTACGTTACTACTGAGTGTGTTCACAATGGTTGCTTCTCCATTGAAGGCACTTTCAGCTACTTTCGCCACTCAAAAGAGCGATGTCTTTAATGTACTTTAATACCGACTAGAGCCCCTCTTGGGTCTTTTGGTGCAGTTAGGCTGTCGGAGATCCAAAGTAAAGGTAGCTGTTATAGGCTGGGTTATTGCTAGTGTTAAGTAGAGGGGTTCAATGGGATGGGCAATAAGTTGTGCTGTGTTTGGACTAGGCGTAATTGTGCACACAAGGCGTATTGATATACGGTAAGGAGCGGGACGACGGGCCACGTTTGTACATTAGATGGCTTCCTTGAGAGCTTTTTATCCATACTGTGAAGTAAGAAGAGAGAGAGAGAGAGAGAAAAGAAGAGAGAGAGCGACAGAGACAGAGAGGGAGAGAGAGAGGAGAGAGAGAGAGGAGAGAGAGAGAGGGTGGGGTAGGGAGAGAAAGGAGAGAGAGAGGGTGGGGTAGGGAGAGAGAGGGAGAGAGGGGGAGAGAGAGGGAGAGGAAAGAGGGAGAGAGGGAGGGAGAGAGAGGGAGAGAGAGGGAGAGAGAGGAGAGAGAGAGGGTGGGGTAGGGAGAGAGAGGAGAGAGAGAGGGTGGGGTAGGGAGAGAGAGGAGAGAGAGAGGGTGGGGTAGGGAGAGAGAGGAGAGAGAGAGGGTGGGGTAGGGAGGGAGAGGAGAGAGAGAGGGTGGGGTAGGGAGAGAGAGGAGAGAGAGAGGGTGGGGTAGGGAGGGAGAGGAGAGAGAGAGGGTGGGGTAGGGAGGGAGAGGAGAGAGAGAGGGTGGGGTAGGAAGGGAGAGAGGGAGAGAGAGGAGAGAGAGGGAGGGAAAGGAAAGAGGGCGAGAGAGAGGAGAGAGAGAGAGACGGTGGGGGAGAGGGGCGAGGGAGGGAGACAGGGAGGGGAGGGGTGTAGATATGTCTTTGTTATCTGCCAAATATTCAGAGTTCCTGTGGTTTCATGTATATCTACATATAGGTTGTAGGCCTATACTATAGATAAGGGAAATGTTACCGAATGGAAGATCGAAGACATTTTTTAACAAACTTTATTCAATCTATCAACAGATCCACACCATCCAGGGCGATTAACATTCTCAATACAAAAGCCCTTCCTGTCCGCATCAAAAGCATGAGTCAGGTGAAAAAATTTCCTGTTGACTACAAGTGAATATAAAAGCATCGAATTTAATCAAGTTACTATCAACAGTAACGAACAATTTAAAGAGAAAAGTTGCTATGAATTCTTTATTTTATATCTTACCTTTTTAACCATTTCAAGGTCTTGCGGGGAATAGTTTTCTTAAAATTCAATCAGAAATGACTGTTTGTATTTTGTAAGGTACAAACGGCATAAAAAAGCTACAGCGAGTATGCCAGATTTCTATATAAGGTACATGTATTATGATGCCTCGTATAGACAAGGTGATTACTGGAAGATTAATAATATTTTTTGTAATCTCTTTCTTGAATATGACAACACATGAAAAAAAATCTATGTTCATGGTTATGTTTTTTTTGTAATTGTATCTAAAGATGTGGCCATTATAACCTGTTTTTAAAAAAGACAAAAAAACAATAATTTTGTTATACTTCTTATACACTGTGCCCGTTGCGGACTACTCTTAATAATCATGCATGTTTCTTGCATGGGGATTTTTAGTTGTCTCTTTACTGGGAAGAGGAAACGATGTGTCTGTAAATCATGTACAGTATCCTTATTAACGTAAACGGCTTTATATACTGAATATAAACCATAAAGGCTTAAAGAATAATGCTGGTTGATCTGTCCCTCTCCCCTCCCCTCTTGCCCTCAGCCAAATCATGAAAACATAGGATAATCCCTTAATGTATTGTGATGTATTATAATGGCATTGTGTATATTTAATAACGATTACTGTACTATATTGACGCAAATGCACCAAATTGAAGTATGCTTAAATACTTAGATATCTAGGTATCATGAACATTGAGGACTTTGTTAAGTCCCTAACTCCATGAACTTATCTCTCAATCCAGATGAGATTACTGTAAATAAATCTACTGTAAAATTATATCAAACTGTACATAGACAAAATGTTTCACCATCCCACTGAAACAGACGGTATAGTCCAGAGACAGGAACAATATCATACTTTTCATTGATCATTTTCACTTCTCATTACATCACATCATTATCACTCATTATTCTGTGCGACACAAAGTAATGTCTCATATTTTAGATTAAAATCTTTTGAACATATGTAACGAACTGCTGGATATATGTAAAAATGACTCTTTGAAGTAGTAATAATTGAATGGTAGTATAAGATTAAATACAGATGAAGTAAAAAACTAGACTAATTTGTACACCTATGTAATTAATATATTCGGATGATTCGATACCATGAAAGTATAACAAAATGTAATATTTCAGGGCATGAGGAAAATCAACCCGGGGGTGAGATTGTATCATATTGTTATTAATTCCTGAATAAAGATTTTAAAACAAAAAAATATATATTAATATGACTAATTAATATGGCAAATCCCTCTCTGTATCTATTCATAATTAGATACAATGTTTAAATTGGCCGTAGCTCCAACAATATATCGACTAAATAATTCTCAGGAGATGTCGTGGGAACTGCCTTATGCTAGGGAATAGCAATTAGTTTGTACGTTTAAAAACGCCTACAAATCTCTTTAATGGGTCAGATCTTCAGAAAACGTACAATTCAACTTCACCAATCCTCTCAAATAACCCAAATTTAAGACGAAAATCAGGTTCAAAATACAGTTCAACATAACCAGACAGATTGATTGAATGATTACAATACAGTATACACTCAGATATACTAAGATATACTCAGTATTTATCAATTTTCACTCTAATTTAGCAGAATTTGAGAGATGTATAGAACTGTAAAAATTGTACATTTTCTGACAATCAGACCCATGTATGTTCTATGATACTGTTTTGCTCTAGGAAATGCCAAGAAAAGCCAAGAAAAGTGAAAGAAGCACTTGGACGAGCACTCATATTTTACAGCGCTAATGGCAGTTCTAAAATATCCTGAAAGAAATTGGCAACCTGCCTGCAGTTGGGTCAGATTTTCAGAAAATGTACAATTGGCAGCTGTACACAATTAGTAAATTCTGCAAAAATAGGCTGCAATTTGGTCAATACTAGGTAAATTCGAGTATATTTGGCATTGCATTGATTCTAGCAACCTATTTGGATAGGTTGAACTGTATTTTGAACTTTATTTTTGTCTGAAAATTAGGTTATTTGAGAGGATTAGTGAAGGTGAATTGTACAATTTCTGAAAATCTGACCCAGTTGGCCCTGTAAGTGGCCACCATTTCCCGTAACACTCGAGGCAACCCATTATACAAAACCTTCAGGAGATTCTAACATTTGAACCAACAGAAGCCGCCAGAGAAGTTCAATATTTAAAATGACTTTGAACATATTTGTATATAGGTTTAAAGGTTAATACAGAAGTAGAAGCGATTAAGAAATTGACGGTAAAATAACACTGTATAGTTTTGTGCTTCAAGTTTGCCTACAGAGCGAGACAAGTAGCTTATGAGCTTATTATGTGCATACTCTTGGGAAAGCATGTTGGTCAGGTCGCCAGAAAATGTACAATAGGGGAGTTGCATGTGCCACTGCGCATGTCTGGTTCAGTGCATCATGGGATGGCTTTTGATGAAATCTGACATACAAATATTTGGGAACATTTTTGATAAAAAATTGCAAGAATGTTTTCACGAATATTACAGCTTTTATCAATGTTCTATGAAAACCAAATGCATGATGGGAATGATGGAGGCTTGTGTTATGGAAACATGTATAACATATGGATATTGACATTAGAACATTGATAAATAGTCTATGCTGAACATGATATGTTTTCTATAGATATTATACTGTACCATTAGTCCCATAATGCCATGCGAATCTGTATTCAAAATGGCGGCTATGCAACTCCCCTATTCGCTTTCACCAATCCTCTAAACCAACACAAATTTACGACAGAAATGAAGTTCAAAATATTGTTCAAAATTACCGAACCGATCGTTTAATTTACCGCATTTGTCAATCAAGTTCTGTTTTGTCAGAAATGCTTTATTTGTATAAAATTTATTTAACTATCAATGTCCAATCTTTTCAGCCTAGTAAACATTTTTCAAATCAGATCAAATATACTCAGATAAACCTATAAACTTGATCGTTTCCAGGCAAATTTAGCAGAATTTAGCAACATGGGTCAGGTCACCAGAAAATGAACAATCACCAGCTGTACACATTTATTGAATTTGGCTAAATTCGCCTAAAAAATGATAAATACTGGCTATATCTGAGTATATTCGGTAACGAGTTGACTCAAAGGATGTGTTTGGTTATGTTGAACTGTATTTTGAGTCTCATTTTTGTATTCAGTTCGGGTTACTTGGGAGGGTTTCTGGAGGTGAATAGGGGAGTTGCATAGCCGCCATTTTGAATCTTGATTCGCATGGAATTATGGGACTAATGGTACAAAACATATAACAGTTTAAAATCTATAGAAAACATGTCATGTTCAGCATGGAATATTACCGGTCCTCTAATGACAATATCCATGTGTTTTACATGTTCCCATAACACAAGACCTCATCTTTCCCATCATGCATTGGGTTTTCATTGATCATTTATAAAAGCTATGATATTGGTGAAAACATACTTGTAATTTTGATAAAAATGTTGCCACATATTTGTATGTAAGACTTGAACTGAATCCGTCCCAGGATGCACTGCGGTAGTCTTGCGCAGTGAGACATGCAGCTCCCCTATTGTGCATTTTCTGGAAATTTCACCCACATTCTTAGAGCTGCCGATTGTACATGATGCGTCCGTCCTGACCAACGTTATCTCGTGTCGTTGGAACTTCCACAATTAGCTATAAGCAAAAAGGCCACAGTCAAGGAACGCAGAGAGGGGACTTCCCTAATGTGCAGCGGCTTTTTAATACCTTATGGGGGAAACCGCCAGAAAATGTACAATTGTGATGTGTTTCAGGAAAATGAGTCATAAGTCGCAAAATTGGTGTTTTTCAAAGTCGTTTACTTACAAGATCTCTTTGTTGGAATATTTTCATTTTTGGAGTGTCTAGTCCTTGTAGTTGTATGAATACCTCTACCAGATTTCAAGACAGTTTATTAATTATATCAGTGCGTTTCTTAGATAACCCCATTGAGTATATTTAGCTACTTTACTGGTGATTATCCACCCAGAAATATTGCAAACGTTCTTTTTCAAAAATAAAAATATCTAACTAAAAAGATAAAAGTACTTATTAGATGTCCTTAATGTTTACATTCATTGGAATCGGCTTGATCTCATCTTTTCAATTATGGTGATATCTCAAAATCCATATTTTGCGACTTTGAACTCATTTTCCTGAAACGGATCAGAATTCGCCTTCACCAATCCTCTCAAATAACCCAAATTTAAGACAAAAGTGAGATACAGTACACAATTAAGTTCAACATAACCAGACAGATTTATTGAATGAATACAATACAGAATAAACTCAGATATACCTAGTATATTTAACAATTTTCACTCTAATTTAGCAGAATTTGATAGATATGTAGAACTGTAGATTGTGCATTTTCTGACAATCTGACCCTTATTCAGTAAAGAATACTGTTAACCACCAACTCAAGCATCGACATACACTGCTCTGTGAGTCAGAGGTAATTTCCTATCCATTGGCTCCGTTCATCTTGCGTAAACTTTTAGGAGTACAATTTGAAAGAGTCTTGTTCCGTCTGCTTTGGAAACAATTTTGGCGGTTGGAGATAGAAGTGACGGTCCGCAGCTAGGAATACCTGGGTCAGATTTTCAGAAAATGTACAATTGGCTGCTGCTGTACACTTTTAGTAAATTCTGCTAAATTCTGCTGCAATTTGGCCAATACTAGGTAAATTCGAGTATATTTGGCATTGCATTGATTCTAGCAATCTGTTTGGTTAGGTTGAACTGTAATTTGAACTTTATTTTCGTCTGAAATTTGGGTTATTTGAGAAGATTGGTGAAGGTGAATTGTACATTTTCTGAAAATCTGACCGATCTTTGCTGCTTGTTGTCTCATAAATTGTCTTTCGGCTGTTTGGTCCCGTCACTCCCGCCAGCCATTTCTTCCTGGCATTAGTTGCTCCAAACATCCGGGCTCTAACTTGCTGTAACTGGGTCAAGTTTTCAGAAAATGTACAATTCAATTTTGGCAATCTTCTCAAATAACCCAAATTTCAGACGAGAATTAAGTTCGAAATACAGTTCAACCTAACCAAACAGATTGCTAGAATCAATGCAATGCCGAATATACTCGAATTTACTAGTATTGACCAAATTGCAACCCAATTTAGCAGAATTTACTAAATGTGTACAGCAGCTGCCAATTGTACATTTTCAGAAAATCTGACCCAACTATTCCTCCCCACCACCAACTCCTCCTCGTCTGGCCCAATATTGCTCATGATATTGACTATGTTAAAGGAAAGTATATTAAAATTAGTGTAATTACAACAACAAGTGATTGTGTTAGATATAGTGGAGAGTGTCTGAATGTAAATTAAAGTAAAAGTTAAGATGTAATGATGTCGTAAAACCAATTGATTGTGTTTTGTACTTGGCAAATAAGAATTATCACTTATGTGAAACGTTGACCAATACAATTTATAAAAAAAAATATTATTATGATCAGTTGATTCAAGGCTCAACTAATTCAAGGCCCCTCTTCATGTGTATAAATGTGATGTGCTACAGAAAAATCAATTTAATTTACAAGATGAATTCGTAGGGATATTTTCATTTTTGAGATGCTTAATGCCTTAAGCCATATTAATGTATATACCAAATTTTAAATTAATACATCTAGGCCTACCAATTTTTAAATTAATACATCAACCAAATTCTAAGACAGTGCATAAATTATGTCCTTGCATTTGTAAGGAATATATTTAGCTACTTTACCAGTTAATATTGCAAACTTTTCAAAACTAAATATGTCAAACTTAAAATATGGAAATACTTATTAGATGTCCTAATGTTTACCATTAATAGAATCCACTTGATATTTTCAAATATGATGATATCTGAATTCCTATTCCTCCCCACCACCAACTCCTCAGCATTCGTCTGGCCCAATATTGCACATACTAATATTATGATCAGTTGATAAACTAATTTAAGCCTCCCCTTCAAGTATAGAAGGGTGAAGTCGCCAGGGAATGTACAGTTCAGCTTCAATAATCCCCTCAAACAACTCAAATTTAAGACAGAAATAATATATAAGGTTGAAAATACAGTTCAACATAACCAAACAGATTTTTTGAATCCACCCAATACCAAATATATTCAGATATAACTAGTATTGGCCATTTTTCAGCTTAATTTAGCAAATTTTACTAAATGTGTAGAGCTGGTGATTGTACATTTCTCGGCGATCTGATCCATATATAGATTCAGTTCAAAGGCTATCAACATGTCTGACGTTGACAAATGTCAGAGACGCAAAGTGAATGTATTTCACAGATCAAGGTTTCTTAAAATTACAGTTTATTTATAAATGACCAACTTGCATTGAACTTTTGAAAGCGATATTTGCATGCATTCCTTCATATAGAATATCTGTGTCATGGAAATACAAATTTATTATTATTTCCAAAAATATTGACTTTTATAGTCCTACTTTCTCGTCGAGGCATTTCTTGTTTAGTGACTGATCAAGTGGAATAGATAAGGCAGGCTCGCCTGATGTCATATCTAAGCTCACACAGATTATCAGATTAGAGTGATTGGCACTTTTGGCTACAAAACAATTAGACTGATGCAACATCAATCTAAAAAAGATACGGATACAGTTATATAATTGAGATAGCTTTGCTTGTGCAACCTCCGTATTGCCGATGCAATTGGCATGACAGGTCTCAAGGATGCCACAGAAGGCTTTCCCTCAGTTTAAAGGGACTCTGTCAGCTCTGAGCCTAGACTGGACTGTGTACCACTGCAGGATGTCTACATCAATAGCTGGTGACATTTATCACATTTACACATTTCCTCCATACGACATGTACACACATTCACCCCCTATTATCGTCCATGTTGGCTCAATACTATTGACCCCTTCCTTCTCCACCATATGGGTCAGATTTTCAGAAAATGTACAATTCACCTTCACCAATCTTCTCAAATATCCCAAATTTCAGACGAAAATAAAGTTCAAAATACAGTTCAACCTAACCAAACAGATTGCTAGAATCAATGCAATGCCAAATATACTCGAATTTACCTAGTATTGGCCAAATTTCAGCCTTATTTAGCAGAATTTACCAAATGTGTACAGCTGCAAATGGTACATTTTCTGACAATCTGACCCATATCTTCTCCAGCCAACAAAAACTATCTCTCCTGCCTGAGATAAGGAGAGACAAAGTCTTGTGAGTAAGGTTGTGGACAAGGCCTGGTTGTGGCAAGGCATGTAAGTTAGTGTGAGCATTCATCACGCCCCAGCGGCCATTATTGCTTCCTTGGGGAGACACTCCGCCCCGTATAGGTGCCACAGACGGATCAGCAGCCGGCTCCAAAATAAACTGGTTTTTAAGCTGCATTCTCAGCTATTATGGTGTACAAAATCTTACCAAATTTACTCATATTATGACTTATAGGACTGGATTTATCTAATATTCTGCTGCTGTTATATGTTTATATAAGAGTTACTCCTATTATGACTTATAGGACTGAATTTATCAATATTCTGCTGCTGTTATATGTTTATACAAGAGTTACTTATATTATGACTTATAGGACTGAATTTATCAATATTCTGCTGTTGTTATATGTTTATACAAGAGTTACTCATATTATGACTTATAGGACTGGATTTATCAATTTTCTGCTGCTGTTATATGTTTATACAAGGGTTACTCATATTATGACTTATAGGACTGAATTTATCAATATTCTGCTGTTGTTATATGTTTATACAAGAGTTACTCATATTATGACTTATAGGACTGAATTTATCAATATTCTGCTGTTGTTATATGTTTATACAAGAGTTACTCATATTATGACTTATAGGACTGGATTTATCAATTTTCTGCTGCTGTTATATGTTTATACAAGGGTTACTCATATTATGACTTATAGGACTGAATTTATCTAATATTCTGCTGTTGTTATATGTTTATACAAGAGTTACTCATATTATGACTTATAGGACTGGATCTATCAATATTCTGCTGCTGTTATATGTTTATACAACAGTTACTCATATTATGACTTATAGGACTGGGTTTATCAATATTCTGCTGCTGTTATATGTTTATACAAGAGTTACTCATATTGTGACTTAAAGGACTGAATTTATCAATATTCTGCTGTTGTTATATGTTTATACAAGAGTTACTCATATTATGACTTATAGGACTGAATTTATCTAATATTCTGCTGCTGTTATATGTTTATACAAGGGTTACTCATATTATTCCATGATTTGGCTGTGAGCATACAATATAATGGATATACTTGCCGCTCACAAGGTGAACAATACAAACTCCCTGAATTGTACAGTGACGTCACAATCGTTTGAGCCTATCGGTGAGTTGTGCAGACAACACAGTTCGGTAACATGGATTAAAATAAAGTTAGTATAAGGTAAGAATCATGGAATAAAAGCAAAAATAGCGCAGTATAGTGTCTTCGGTGGCCTATATATACTTTGTACGGCCAAAAACAACTTGGCCTATGGCCTCGCTTTTTTTCCGGTCATACTCGGTGAATATAGTCCACCTCATACACGTTACTATGCTGTTCTTGCTATATCATGACTTATAGGACTGAATTTATCAATATTCTGCTGCTGTTATATGTGCAAACACATCCCTTGAATCAACTCAATACCAAATATACCCAGATATACCCAGTATTTATCATTTTTCAGCTTAATTTAGCAGAATGGATTAAATGTGTAGAGCTGGCGACTGTCCCAGTAGTCATTAGTGGGTGAAATCTCTTTAAATCATACAATTATCTATGGCCAATCCACTCAAATTACTCGAATTTTAGACAAAACAGAGATTCAAAACACAGTTTAACATAACCAAACAGATCCTCTGAATCGATTCAATATCAAATATACTCAATTTTCAGCTTAGTTTAGCAGAATTTACTAAAAGGGTGAAGTTGCCAGAAAATGTACAATTCACTTTCACCAATCCTCTCAAATAACCCAAATTCAGACGAAAATAAAGTTCAAAACACAGTTCAACCTAACCAAACAGATTGCTAGAATCAATACAATGCCGGATATACCCGAATTTACCTAGTATTGGCCAAATTTCAGCCTAATTTAGCAGAATTTACTAAATATGTACAGCTGCCACTTTTCTGAAAATCTGACCCAAAATGTGTAGAGCTGGCGATTGTACATTTTCTGCTGTTCTATTGCTTGCTCGGGGCAACACCCCGCATATAGGTGGCACAGAGGGATCAGCAGCCGACTGGCCAGCTCCAAAATGAAACAGTTTTAAGACATAAATCAGTGAACTGTCCCCTGAAGAGTGTTAGATAAACACACGGGCCTTGTCTGAAGTGGATTGGCAAACACAACTAATGAGAACAAAGTCAATAAAGTCTCTTTATTCCTTCTGTTCTAGGTGCACACATGTATGCCTAGACAATACACATACAGTGGGTCAGATTTTCAGAAAATGTACGATTAGCAGCAATACACCTTTAGTAAATTAGGCTAAATTTGGTCAATACTAGGTAAACTCGAGTATATTTGGCATTGCATTGATTCTAGTAATCTGTTTGATTAGGTTGAACCCTATTTTGAGCTTTACTGTCGTCTGAAATTTGAGTTATTTGAGAGTATTGGTGAAGGTGAATTGTACATTTTCTGAAAATCTGACCCACCATGTATGCCTAGACAATGCCTGAAATGGTGATATTATTGGTTGTCGTTTTTACTTGTGAAATACAACCATTTGTTGTTGTTAAGCCTTTATTTGGATTGATTATATTATTTGCACATATGGGTCAGATTCTCAGAAAATGCACAGTTCTACCCATCTATCAAATTCTGCGCTAAATTAGGGTGAAAATTGTTAAATATTAGGTATATCTGAGTGTATTCTGTATTGTATTCATTCAATAAATCTGTCTGGTTATGTTTAACTGTATTTTGTACCTCACTTTTGTCTTAAATTTGGGTTATTTGAGAGGATTGGTGAAGGTGAGTTGTACATTTCATGTCTGACGCGTTAGAGGAAATGAGTCACACGTAGCAAAATTGATATTTTTTAATGTGTTTTATTCACAAGATCTCTTTGTAGAAATGTTCTCATCTTTGGGGTAGGTACCATTGAAGGTCGTACCAAATATATCCTTGCATCTTTATAGAGTCATATTTGTTCCACCCAGAAATATCGCAAACTTTCTTTTCAAAAATCAAAATTTCAAACTTAAAATCTAGAAATACTATGTTTATCATCATTTTCAAATATTCATATTTAAACATTTTCATTTTCAAATATGCATATTTGAAAATGATCATGATGGTATCTCAAAATCCATTTTTTTTGCGACTTGTGACATATTTTGTTGTAATATGACATTATCTCTAATATGGGTATATAGGCCTTTATGTCTCTATGCAGATTACAGGCTTTCGTTGGCGGCAATTGATATGAACGAAACATTTTAACCCTAAAGCCTGGGTTCCACTGCCCCGCTACTCCTCCCGCTACTCCTCCCGCTACTCCTCCCGTTTCTGTGGTCCCGCTACTTTCGAAGTAACGGGATGAAGCATGTTTGAATTGAAATGGCTACCTCCTGCTGCTACTTCGCTTCTAAAAGTAGCGGGATAAAAGAAACGGGAAGAGTAGCGGGACAGTGGAACCCAGGCTTTACTGCAGGTTATCTTAATAACATTACAAAACATTATACACAAAGTTATGAGGTATAAGATGAGGGATAAGGTGATAAAGATGAAGGTTACTTTCTTTTGTAATTTAACATTTACATTATAATCTACATCATAATGATACAGAGCTATTACGGTGACATAGTAGTGTCAATAACTTGAACATTACAATAACCAAAAGCAGCTTCTGACGAAGAAGAACTGGCCAAGCAAGCACACAACGTTTATGGTATAAATAAGTGTTATTCTTTTAATCAATTACATATATTCACATCAGAATTCTAGAGAATGTTCCTAGCCAGAAAATGGCTCATGCCCAAAATGCATATTCTGGTGGATCTCTAAAATTCTGTTAGAAATTTGTTCTTCATCCAGTTGCAAAACGAATCACGACAATTCTGTTAAAATTGTGTAGGCCTACTTCATTCAGTTGTTAATCGAATCATGAGCTCGATGTAAAGTTGTTTTAATCCACGTGAATCTTCGGCAATAAACACCGATTTGAGAAAAAGCATCCAGAATCTTCATTTTTTTAAAAATTGTTAATGAAATACAAGAGCAAATGACTACTTTATATAATAAGCGCCTACAAAACCTCGGCCTGGTGCGGCGCTGCACTCTGAACGTACCGAATGAAATATTGGTATGTATTAGTTTTCAGATATATATCAAGTTGATTTGGTTTGAATTTTGTCAGGCAGGAAATAACTACTGTAGGATTAAATTGTCTGTATAGCAATCACCTTCCCTAAAAGTTCCTTCCCAGCTGCTTAGCGAGGAAATAGTTAGCTAATGAAAATAATTAATACGGAAGCAAGATCTTAAATTTTTGTATACGGATTTATTCTGCAAAAGGCGCCAGTGCAAATTCTTTCTACCTTTTTTCATGAAAAGCTGTTGTGAAGATTTAACAGAGCCTCGATAAGCAATCTGCAGTAAATTAGATGGGAATCGATGCCAATAAACAATCGGAGCAAAAAGGAATAAGTAGGAGCAGAAAGGTCAAGCTCATTATCTGTATTGGTGGCTGAGTGCCTTATCATTATTTGATTCAACATTTTACAATACCTCCTCAATGTCTCTCATCGCCTGTAGATCTTCTTCACTATAACAATAACACAATACAATGGGTCAGCTCGTCAAAAAATGTACAATTCGTTTTCACCAATTCTCTCTCAAATAGTTCATATTTAAGACAAAAATGAGGTTTAAAATGCAGTTTAATATAACCGAATATATGTCGTGAGTCAATTCAATATCACGTATACTCATATATAGCTAGTATTTATCAACTTTTAGCAGAATTTATAAGAATTTTCTAAATGTGTAAAGCTGGCGATTGTACATTTTCTAACAACCTGACCCTGTGTTCCGCTTCAGGGTGGGCTGTTATCCCCAAGGCCCGCCCCATATTAAACATATAAAACCGCTAAGGTCGCGACCCTTGTAGAGTTAATGATTCAGATCCACCGACCCAAGTCCCATTTTCTCACAAAGATCTGTGCAAACTGGCCCGCAACTCAATCCCACTCTCTGAGTACAGCAGTTCGGGATGAGATTCACCCCCGCTGCTTCTGATCTGGGAAAAAACAGAATTTAAATCTCCATTCAAGGCTAAAACTCCACGATGACTTAATAAGAAAATTGACTCGTTCAACTGCATGAGCGGCGGAGGGTTTTTATTTAAATGCCTATAGTGGATTTGTAAATTGAAAGATTAATTATTGAAGTACGATTTAATTGTAAGGGTGAAATTTCCAGAAATGTACAATTCACCTTCAGAAACTCTCCCAAATAACCCGTATTTAATACAAAAATGGGACTAAAAACACAATTGAACATAGCCAAACACATCCTTTAAGTCATATCAAGGCAATACCGATATACCAGAGTATTAGTATTAATCATTTTTCAGTCGAATTTAGCATAATTTACTAAATGTGTAGAACTGCTGATTGTACATTTTCTCAAAATCTGACCCCTAAGTAAGAATAAGCTGTAAACGCTCCTGTATACTTTAATGAATGAATGCCATTGTTGGTACGATGTACCAGTAATTATTATGGAAGTTTGATTATTCTCAAGTCAGGAATATCATCACTGAAAGTAAAAAGTAACATTGTATTATGTTCAAAGACGGGAATATCACCCTTATTTATATCAGTACGTTCTCGAACCCATTTATATGACAACAGGACACGAGAAAACACACTGTAATACTAATAGTGAGAGTGTAACAGACTCAATAATAAATAATACTGTCTGTAAATGTTTTCCTGAATATTTAATATGTTATAAAAAATAATCTAGTACCTTATAAAATGCCTCAGGTTGTAATAATGGAAAGAGCACTTTGTGTTATTCGATCACATCCGGAATAAAACACTTTTCAAATCAAAATCAAAATCTGCTATTATCGCCCGCTGTGCACGCAACTGCATGCGCATGCGTGTCAGTCATTCACCCAAGCTTCAATCTCATTGGCAAATATATCTCAAGAGCGGCAGGACCAGAAGTAAAGACTAAATACTCATGTATAAGGGTCAGAAAATGTACAATTGGCAGATCTACACATTTAGTAAATTCTGCTAAATTTGACTGAAAAAGGTGAATGCTGGGTATATCTGAGTATATTTGGTATCGCATTGATTTAAAGTATCAGTTCCTGTTAAGTTAAACTGCATTTTGAGGCGGTTTTTCATCTTAAATGTGTTTTTTTTTAGAGGATTGGGAAGACGAATTGTACATTTTCTGATAACTTGACCTATATAAGCTTGCCAGACCAAACGTCCTCCCACAGGCCGCACAATGTAATGGGCAAGTGAAGGTCAAACAATGCACGTAGAGTCTATCCAAAAAGTAGTTGAGACGGGATTCCTTCATTCCTTTAAGAAGGGAGAAAAGTCGGGGAATTTTGACTTCAAACCTTTGCCCCCTGAGTCGCCGTTTGCGACCAACCATGGCCAAATTTACAGCTGTATTGTATTGCACTGTCTCTGTTCCATGTGCAGCAGCTGTTGTTTTGCTAAGAAGGTAGGTAAAGCTGGTTATACTGGCCCTGTTTTCCCATGGTTGATTGCAAAGAGCGGCTCGCTGGGCAAAGGGTTGACAGGTCTTTGTCATAAATAGAAGTACAAAATCCCCCACTTTTCCCTCTTCTTAAAGGAACTAAGGAATCCTGTGTCAACTACTTTTAGGACAGACTATAGAGTTGCAACATGCCATTAACCCTTTCGTGTGGGTAAACATTCTCTAGTGCTCTTCAGACCAGCGTTCCAGGCTTTGAAGTGTGGATCCACGGGGAACTGGGGGAGACCTAACAACTCCAGAACAGTTATTGCAGACGCTGTCAGGATTTGTGCTTGATTGTTTTTCCCAAGAAGGCTGTCTTAAGACCTATGGGTCAGATTTTCAGAAATGTACAATTCAACTTCGCCAATCTTCACAAATAACCCAAATTTCAGACGAAAATAAAGTTCAAACTACAGTTCAACCTAACCAAACAGATTGCTGTAATCCATGCAATGTCAAATATACTCGAATTTACCTTGTATGTTGGCCAAATTGTAGCATAATTTACTAAATTTATACAGCTGCCAATTGTACATTTTCTGAAAATCTGACCCTTATAGAGTCTGTGCTCAGGGTTGAGAGAGTCCCTCCGCACCCTCTCCCTCCAACACGCCTCTATCAACCCCAAACCCCAAACCCCAAACCCCAAACGTTATTCATAGTTGATAGTAGAATCTGTGATGTGTTCCAGTAGAATGAGTCACAAGTCGCTAAATTAATATTTTTCAAAGTGCTTTTTCCACAAGATCTCTTTATTGAAATGCTCTGATTTTTAGAGGGTTTAGCCCTTAAATAGTCATATGAATACATGTAACAAATTTCGGGACATTGTGTTAGATATATCTTTGCGTTTTGAAGGCCTTCGTATGGAGTATATTTAGTTACTTACTGGTAATAACCCATCCAGAAACATTGCAAACTTTTTCTTTTTCCAAAATAAATATATCAGCTTAAAATATAGAAATACTTATTAGGCGTCCTAGTGTTTACTATCATTGGAATGGGCTATCTGAAATATCTGAAAATCCATATATCTGAAAATCCATATTTTGCGACTTATGACTCATTTTCCTAAAACGGATCACAGATAGTATTCATCTATTGAGACCACCCTTAGAACTGAACGATTTGTGGTCTCATAGCGAGGTGGTTTCATTAGAAGGACTAATCTCTCTAATAAGAGGAAAGCAATTTGGGACTGAGAGAAACTGGTCTTATTAGAGGGGTGGTCTCTATAGAGGGGTGGTCTTTATGTGAGGTTCCACTGTAGCACTAAAATTCTATTAGATCGCCTACTTCAGGACCAAGAAAGCCATTAACGCAGTAGGCGTCCAATCACTGACATACCAACCTTATCTGATCTCAGAGGTTGTGAGCGCAGACCGGGTACCAAGGCTTTGACCGACATTTTGCTGTTATTACCCGATCTTCTAATTTAGTTAACCGTGCTTGTACAAAGCTTCAAATATAGACAAGAAAACATTCAAGTTATATACAATGGCTGTGAGATACCACTATCAAGCCCAAACGTTATTCATCCTATACCACAAACTGTCATCCTAATTCATTGGCATTATAGATAATTAATTCATAGATCATATTGATTATTTATACCAATAATTCATGTAATGCTAAATTTCAAATATAGATGTGAATTGAGACAACCCATAACATAGGAGAGAAGGGGCGGGTTAGTTTTTTTGTATTTAAGATATTTATTCATCCACAGAATCATTTTGCAACAATTTCAATATTCCCAGACAAATAACTGGAATTTATAGCATTATAACTTTTGTTGCTTTTCTCAGCGACCACTGATCACATACAAGGTTATATAACAATTATAGAAAGAAAGCGATCAATTTGAGTTAGATCACCGTGGTATATAATAATTACAGAAAGAACAAATATAGTTTGTCGCAAGGAAATAATTACAGAGAGAGCGAGCCCCAAGTGAGTTTTTACAAAAGGATAAACAAATCAAAACATACATACATGTCACTCACACAAGTAGTGGAAGGATGTGAGTAGATATGGGTCAGATCGTCAGAAAATGTACAATTGGCAGCTCTACACATTTAGTATATTCTGATAAATTAGGCTGAGAAATGATGAATACCGAGTATATCTGAGTATATTTGGTTTTGTGTTGGTTTAACATTATCTGTTTTGCTATGTTAAACTGTATTTTGAACCTTATTTTTGTCTTAAATTTGGGTTATTTGAGAAGATCGGTGAAGGTGAATTGTACATTTTCTGACAATCTGACCCATATAAAGCAATACAACAAGTACCATCAAGCTAAATAGTAAATAATGATAATAATAATAATAATGGACATGCTCATACAATTTTATCAGATTGGTACCACTAAGAAGAAAGAAAACTTGTTAAATACTGACAAATGTAACGAAAACTTGATGATTTTCCATTCCCAACCAGAAAAAGTGCATAGTAATAAATCCCCTTGCATTGCCTTTTATAAAATCGCTTTCAATCCGTGAGAACTATGCTGATAAATTGTATTGTTACAATGTGGGTTAAATTTTCAGAAAATGTACAATTTGCAGCTCTACACATTTAGGAAATCCTGCTAAATTAGGCTGAAAAATGATGAATACTAGGTATATCTGAGTATATTTGGTATCGCATTGATTTAAAATATCAGTTCTGTTATGTTAAACTGCATTTTGAAGCTCATTTTTGTCTTAAATGTGGGGTTTTTGAGAGGATTGGTGAAAGTGAATTGTACATTTTCTGAAAATCTGACCCAGATGTGTTCAAAGGTTGGTGGGCAGGGTTCTACCATGAATCAGTGCCATTGGTCGTGTATAGCCACCCCATGGTTAGAACAAAGCACCAGGCCAATAGGCAGCAGGCTATAGGTCACGTGAACAAATATGTTAATCTAAGAACAAGATGGCGGGTCATTACTTCTCCTACCTGGTATATAAATAACCTGGTGCTCTGGGGCCTGTTGCGTAATAAATGTGGTATATATTTTATATTGGACAAAAGTTATATAAATTTTATATTTACAAAAAAGTTCTTTGGATTAATCACTTTAAAAATGATCAATTTTGCGACTTGTGACTCATTTTTCTGAAACACATCACAAATCCTTACTAAATAGTTTCATTCTTCAGCTACTTTTCAGTTTCAGTGGAACCACAACAACGTTTTTTACTAAATGTTCATACAGTATGATCTTCACATCCAGCTTTAAATTACTAAACATTTTCATCTATGCAAGCAATGAAACAGGTCCAGCTGTAAACAAGAGCCATATATTTTGATCCCTTACCAAAGAAATAAAAAACGTTTCTCTCGTTTCTCTCCTTTTATATCCTAGCCCTACATCTAGGCATGCACCATTAACTGACAAGCTATTTTAACTATACCTATTATATTCTTTAGCTATTCTTCCTTGCTAAGCAGCTGGTAAGGAACCTTTAGTGAAGAAATGTGCTATACAGGCAATGATGATTTCTTTTTTTCCTACGGAAGGAATTTCCTACCTTATCAAGGTCAAATAGCGTAATTAGCAAGGAACATTTTGAATAAGATTGATTTTGATTTGATATTTTTTTTATTTCCATAAGTATCAGCTTCCCTAAAGCAGATTTTAGATTTATATAATTAATATATTACAATCGATACTACTACAATATACATTTATATAAGTAAGGATTTCTTATCAGTCTAGCCTCTGAGTTGAGAGAGTCCCTCCAAATTGAGGAAAATCCTTTCGCTCAAAACCACAAAATGCCATTAAAATCCCATTAGTCCAATCACTGACAATCATTCCTTTCTGAATCGAGAAGTTGTAAGCCTGTGAGACAGTTATGGGTAAGATTTTATAACCCACATTTAAAACAAAAATAACCTTCAAAATACAGTTTAACATAACATAACTGATACTTTAAATCAAGGCAATACTAAATATACTCAGATATACCCGGTGTTTATCATTTTTCAGCTTTATTTAGCAGAATTTCCTAAATGTGTAGAGCTGCCAATTGTACACTTTCTGAAAATCTGACGCATGGTTCAGATTTTTAGAAAATGTACAATTGGCAGCTGTACACACTTAGTAAATGTTGCTAAATTAGGCTGAAAATTGGTCAATACTAGGTAAATTCGAGTATATTCAGCATTGCATTGATTCTAGCGATCTGTTTAGTTAGGTTGATCGGTATTTTGAACTTTATTTTCGTCTGAAATTTGGGTTATTTGAGAAAATAGGCGAAGTTGAATTGTACATTTTCTGAAAATCTGACCCATATGCCTTCAGAGAAATGTTGTTTTCAGTTGATGACATTTCACAGGGCCAGTTTGACTCCTTCAGTTGCGCCGACTACATATTTCCATTATGACGATGCTCTTTTTGTTCAGTTATCCTCCCCTAAAAGAGAAAGTAATTCTAATACATTAGGGGTTTATTCAACATTGCGCTTTATAAAGCTATATGATAGTGGAGGCACACAAGCCTATAATAAATCCGTTAACACAAGTAAGTGGATTAGGGTGCTCTCGTAGAGTTGGGTCAGATCACCAGAAAATGTACAATCGCCAGCTCTACACATTTAGTAAATTCTGCTAAATTCGACTGCAAAATGGTAAATACTAGGTTTATCTGAGTATATTCGGTATTGGGTTGATACAAGGGATGTGTTTGGTTATGTTGAACTGTGTTTTGAGTCTTAATTTTGTATTAAATGCGGGTTATTTGGGAGGGTTTTTAAATATAAATTGTGCATTTTCTGGAGATTTCACCAAGATGCGGAGAGACAACGCTGGCCCTAATCCTCTTTTCTCTACTAAATATCTCTCATGTTTTCTGTGTTTTCCCTCAACGACTTCAGATTGGGACAGGCCTGGCAAAATAGAACAAGTTGCTGTTGACATTATCTGCTTCCTTAAAGTAAATACAGATAATTTCAGGGGCAGAAAATTACAATCCAGACCAGGCCCAAAGATGGGAGAGTCCCTTCAAACGAAGGGAAAGCCGCACGCCTCAAACCGACAAGTGCCATTATAATTCCATTAACACCGCAAAATGTCATTATATTCATATTAAAAGTTCTAGAGTTAAGAGTTCTAGGCAGGGATATCGATTAGCGAAGTAGGCTGACATACCATTCTTAGTTGATCTGAGGGTTTGGACCTAGAGTGAATCGTTAGCTCTGCACATTTAATCAACTCTACTACATTTGGCTGACAAATAATAACCAATACAACAATAGGGAGATTTAGCAACCAAAACGCACCAAAATAACACTAACGCATCCACTAACTATTATTATTATACACGCATTCAATACCGAGGCCCTGACAGCCACTCATTACTTGTAACGCGGTATTGGACTAGTACATTACCGGCGCGTTGTCATGCTGACGCAAGTTTGGTGGCACAAGTTTGCTAACGCAAGTTTGTCGGTGCGAGTGCTTTCTTCCTCCATCGTTTCTACTGTTTCTAGTTATATTCCTCTTATACAAAAACCAGTTATGGTAAATTATATTATTATCTTTTTAATTAAGCACGTTTTACATGTAAAACTAGGCATGTATAATAATCAACTTATAGGACTCGTTGCCGCACGGACGCATAAATAAAGAACTCGATCTCCGATCTCGTGCAGCAACTCGTCCAATGAGTGCTAAGTACATTATTACCGTTGTGGGGATATCTCGAGAGGCCTGCATTGCAGATGCCCTCGGCCTAGCGCCTCTCGAGATATCAAGAACGGTAAACGGTAACCACAACGGTAATAATGTACTAATAGTTAGTGGAGGCGTTAGTGTTGTGTTGGTGAGTTGTGGTTGCTAAATATCCCTATTATTATCAGTTTGTGATCACAATGGCAATGGTACGTTAATAAAGCACACAGTCTCTACAAGCTACCATTATACAGAACACTAAACTCTCACAAAATGAAAACATTCCTAATATAATGAGTTCTTGTGAAAAGGCATTTGACATTTTTGCAACTTTAGACTCATTTGTGATTTGTTTCAGGAAAATGAGTCGCAAAATTGGTGTTTTTCAAAGTTTTTTTTACAAGATCTCTTTATTGAAATGTTCTGATTTTTAGAGGGTTTGGCACTCATAGTCATATAAATCTGTGTAACAGATTTTGGGACATTGTATTAAACAAATCCTTGCATTTTAAAGGCCTTCGTATGGAGTATATTTAGTTACTGTACTGGTAATTACCCATCCAGCTTTTTTTTGGCAAAAATAAAAATATCAAACTTAAAATATAGGTTTTAGTGTTTACTATCATTGGAATCACCTTGATCTCCTCTTTTCAAATATGGTGATATCTCAAAATCTATATTTTGCGACTTATGACTTATTTTCCTAAAACGGATCACATATTGTAGTCCTACCGAAATAAAATAAAATAAGTCTTTCATGGAATACAAGCCTATCGTGCATGAGGAAATACACACATCCCTCTTTAAAACACACCATTTTGTATCGCTATTTGTCTTCCACGTGGAAATACTGTGAACGACTCCCTAACAAATATTAGCGCTAAACATTGATCAGACCCGGCCATTGCTGGCTAGTGGTGATACACCATTGAGTCACCATTGTACTCCGGCTTGTTTACAGAACGTGAGGATGGACTGTGGGAGTCGGGGAGCCTGATTCAGCCCTCTCTATGGGCCACGGTCATTTATCCACAGCAGGCTTGCTGACTTGCCAATATGCCTGGGACACCCTACTATTGCAAGGGTGAAACCGCCAGAAAATGGGCAATCGGCAGATCTACACATTTAGTAAATTCTGCTAAATTAGACTGAAAAATACTGAATAGTAGGTATATCTGAGTATATTTTGTATTGCCTTGATTCAAACAATGCGTTGAGTTATGTTGAACTGTATTTTAAACCTCATTCTTGTTGTAAATTCGAGTTATTTGAGAAGATGGGTTAAGGCGAATTGTACATTTTCTGACGACTTCTCCCACAATATGCCTGAGACACCCTACAACTTGGGTCAAATCCTCAGAAAATGTACAATTCTCCTTCACCAATCCTCTCAAATAATCCAAATTTAAGACAAAAATGAGACTCAAAACACAGTCCAACATAACCAAACAGATGGTTTGAGTCAAGTCAGTACAAAATATACTCAGATATACCCGGTATTTATCATTTCTCAGCCAAATTTAGGAGAATTTACTAAATGTGTAGTTTTGCTGATTGTACATGTTCTGAAGATCTGACCCTACAAGGGGTTGATCTGCTTATTGCAAGCGTTTCCTCCAGACCATCAAACGCCTGGAGGACGCTGAGTACGTATCCGGTATTATTGCTGGCGTCCCATTGAACATTTCAAGTGTGGCTTCACAAGGAACTATTGTAGAATGTAGAACTCCGTGACAACTACTTCAACAAGGCTAGAAATAGTGTTTCCTATAGGAGTGTTTCATAGATGGGTCAGATTTTCAGAAAATGTACAATTGACCTTTACCAATCTTCTCAAATAACCCAAATTTCAGACGAAAATAAAGTTCAAAATACAGTTCAACCTAACCAAACAGATTGCTAGAATCAATGCAATGCTGAATATATTGGAATTTACCTAGTATTGACCAAATTGCAGCCGAATTTTGCAATATTTATACAGCTGCCAATTGTAGATTTTCTGAAAATCTGACCCAAATGATACCATAACCAGACAGACTAATTGAATTAATATGATACAGAGTATACTCAGATATACCTAGTATTTATCACTTTTCATTCTAATTTAGCAGAACTTGAGAGATGTGTAGAACTGTAGATTGTGCATTTTCTGAAAATCTGACCCTTAGACCAACTTTAAGGTAAAAGGAATCTGACTGAAGGGAGATGGTAGCTGAGAATAGGGGATGTGCATGTGCCACTGCGCATGTCTGTTACAGTGCATGCTGGGATAGATTCAGTTCAGACATACAAATATTTAGCAACATTTTTGTCGAAAATTACAAGACTGGTTTTACTAATGTCATATCTTCTATAAATGATCCATAAAAAATACAAATATAAACCAATATTTTTATCCAAAATTGCAAGAATGTTTTCACCAATACCATTGCCTGTATGAATATTCTATGAAAAATAAACACATGGATATTGACATTAGAGCACCTCTAACAGTTCATGCTGAACATGACATGTTTTCTTATGATAGTACCACACGAGTAGTTGGTCTTGCTCAAAGGATCACATTGACCTGAGACGTTTCTTTTCACATGGCACACAAGCCGAGAGGTGAGTGTGTTATATCGAAAACAATTGTCGAGGGTCAATGTGATCCTTTGAGCCAGACCAACTACAAGATGTGGTCCTATTTTATACTCCACGGTGGTGTTAATAAAATCGGAAATGTAACAAAAGTCCTTTATTTACTCACAAAGTTTGAGCCATTCTTCTCTCACTGATGCCGGCGACGACACAATATTTAGTGCAATATTTAGTGTACATTGTAACATCGCAACATTAGCAACGCTAGTAAGAGTCATTGACAACACATTTTCCCGCATTGAGTGAACCAATCAAATGAGTTTATTTTGCACATCAATAAGGCCCGCCCATGTGGTACAAAACAATGTACCACACGCTATGTACCACACACTACAAATGTTATGTGATACACACTTCACCGTGGAGTAAATAGATTTTACACTGTACCACAAGTCCCATAGTTCCATTCAAATCAAGATTGAAGATGACGGACATGCAAACCCCCTATTGGGAATACTGGAGAGGCCATCCGTCCAGCAGTATAGGGCGTCTATGATGACATCCTCTTGAAAATCCGATTACTTTAGAAAGCTATATGGTTCCATCGGCGGCGGTTTTGTTTCAGATGTGAAGTAATGATCAATGATATTGGAGCATTATATCATTGAAGGATCTCCAAAGTTTAATAACACATATTTTGGATAGTGGGTGTAGAATTGCCTTGTCACTGATTCTGGAAATCGCTCCAAACTTTTATCATTATAAATCGCATTTTGATCTATTATATCTGGCATTTCTTTCTTAAAGAAATACTTGCTGTAATGTAAGGCTTTATGAGCATGTGAATAAACATAATGATCTATACATGATCATGTTGCACTTTTCAGACTAGGCTTGGAAATCCCCGAAATTCCTTGAATTTTAATTTAATTTTTCAAGATATTATGGATTCTCATGTCTAGAATTGTCTTCATGTACTGTTTCAAGTGTTTTGTGTTTCTGCCTGGAGTTTATTGTTTGTCATGCCTAGGACATTTTTCCTGTCAACTTGTCATAAATATCTTTTTACTTACTATATTATGCTTGGCTTGGTGTCACTGTGTGGAGAGGGTATATATTCATCAGAATGATATCACTGACAGTAAATCATAATATATCTAACGGTTTAAGTGTTTTGTGTTTCTGCCTGCAGTTTATTGTTTGTCATGTCTAGAAATATTCGCCTGTCAACTTGTCATATACCATTTTTTCTAATCCTATTATGCTTGGCTTGGTGTCACTATATGGAGAGGGTATATATTCATAAGAGTGATATCACTAAAAGTAAATCCCAATATATGGGTCAGATCGCCAGAAAATGTACAATCGGCAGCTCTACACATTTAGGAAATTCTACTAAATTTGACTGAAAAATGATGAATACGAGGTATATCTGAGTATATTTGGGATCGCATTGATTTAAAGTATCAGTTCTGTTATGTTAAACTGCATTTTTTTGCTCATTTCTGTCTTAAATGTGGGTTATTTGAGAGGATTTGTGAAGGCGAATTGTACATTTTCTGAAAATCTGACCTATCTATATCTTGTTCTTGACCTCCTCTCATAGTGAGGCAGATATGTATAACAATCGTGCATTTTGTCATAAAAGCATGAAATTTGGTAGAATTGTAGATTAGGGTCCCAGGATTAATTTCAGATATGGCGCCATCTTGAATTATTATTATTACGGCCGTGGCGGCCATTTTAAAAATGGCTGCCACCAAATAGTCTGGCAATGGGGAAACCTAACTAAAAAATCCCAGAAAAGTCTTTTTCTATCTTGATTTATTATCTATTGGGTCACTAAATAACATTACTGTGCAGTCTGAAGTTCCTGGCATTGAATGACACGAGATATTCAAAATGGCCGCCGCTGAACCCCATAAATCTACAAATAGACATATCTCTGCTTCCAATGGGACTAGAATCATGTTCTACATGTCTAAATATATGTTAATTTAGTCTAGGAATTCAATGAAGACATTCAATAACTCATTGGAGCAATAATTTCTAGTAAAAAATCCCTTTTATTATGAAATAATTCAAGATGGCCGCACCACAGAGCCCTGCAACTCTTTATACCAGCATATCTCAGCTCCTCATGTAGCTAGAAATACATTCCAAATGTCTACATATATGTTTCTGGAGCCTAGAAATTCGATGGAGCCATTAGATAAGTCATTGGACCAACATTTCCCAGTGAAAATAGTTTCCTGGTATAAAATAATATATCATTTGTATCAGGTTACCCTATACCATTTCTCCTTCTGGTTATCTACATGTCACAGTCCCTACCACTGCAATCACATAATGCAGTGCATTTCATTCCACTTTTCTTGCATTTACAACATCCTCTGCATCACTTTTTGCATCAACAGCGTACAAGCTCCCTTGATGAAGTAGTAGCCTCAGGCAAACCTGTCCAAAATGGCTTCCAGTCACTTTGGTCTATCCATCCCCAGTCTCCTGGAGTAAATCTGGAAATATTTCAAGAGCTTTTCCCCAGCAGTGTCCTCCTTGGTACACAGCCCTCTTGATATATGCTGCAACAATGCTGCCTGACTTGTAGGGATAGCTTCCATAGAACGCCCTTTCTTGGCAAACAACTCTTGCCTAGCCTCACTGATGTCCTTCTTGCTACTTGTATGGTCATAGAGCAGGATTGTGAACTGTGCCAGCACAGCCATTTGAGCATCCAATATATGAGATGGTCCAGTTGACAAAGCAAGAAATGTTGCGGTCACCTCATCAAATGCCTTCCATGTCTCTCATCCTGTCTTTTCCCCCTTGTGCTGAAGAATGATACTGTATCACATCCAGTAAAGGCATGAAAGACTGGAAGGGACTTGGATTTGTCTGGTCCAAGAGAACCAGAGGTCTCACGTGCAGCTATATATCAAAAGTGCTGACCAGTTCCAAAGGCGACCCACAGCTCCTTTACTCTTGTTTTGGCTACTGCTGCCACTGCCAGGACAACAACATCAGTATCAACTGTCCTGAGGGAATCTTTTGGAAGCCTTGTTGGACTGCATCTGCCAGGTGCAGGATCATTCTTGTATCAGCCTCTTCATGATTGCAAGGAGCTAGTAGGCTGGAATCTTGTGAGGAATGACAGAGGACCTGTGCTCCATATGTGGTAACAACCTGCTTGTCAGTCTCCATCTGAGAAATATGCTCTGCTAAGAAAGCAAACAACTCTGTTTTGTTGGCATCAACACATAGGAACTGCTGCCAGTTTCCTGGGAGACTGTTGGGTCCTTCAACTCTCCTGATGCCCTTGCCGTGCTTACTTCTGGCCTGAGCCTTCAGACTATTTTCCTGATACTGATCCCATATTACATCTATCTGATCAGTATGCAAAAGTTGGCCTTGTATGTATGGGCATACAACATGCCTGGCGTATGCACTGAATGTGTTAGCAGCCATTGGTTTGAGGAAGTTCACAAGTGCAGCAGCATCAATGATAGTCCCATTTGTTTCTGGAAAATCACCTTTGCTTACTGTGGAATGACCTTCCAAACATAAAAGGAGGTCAGACTATGTTCCAGATCTCAGCTTACCTTGCTGGGATAGTGAAGGGGGGCATGCTTGGTTTTCATGACAAAGGAATTCTTCCAGGTTGCCATCTCGGGACTGGCCGGCAATGTACAGGTGTGAGAACAGGGAGCAATCATTCTTAAGGGAGGAAACTTGCAAATTAGTCTCTGATTTCTCCCTGGTATGTGGTCTACTGAACAAAGTCAGCTTGTTTCTTTTCGTGGGCTGCATCATAGGGATTTGTTGTTCTACTAATCTATCATGTAGATATGACTCATATTATTGCTGACCTATCTCCTCTACTGAGCTGACCAGAGATGCTACTACAGGGTCCACAATGTCTCCTGTGTCTAGTCTCAGGAGGTCATTTTTCTCCTCCAGGAATGGGTTGCCCATTTCCTCCATGACTCAAACTGAGTGAACTGTGAGACAATCTTGGTCAAATGATCCATTGAAAATACCTTGCATTGCAAAAGTCTCTGTGCACAATCTTTGCAGCCTTTGCCATCTGGCTTCATCAAAACTTGCTTCTGGCTTATTCAATATACAAAAGCAGTTCAGAAAGGGCAATGCCATGGCTGGCCTTGGTAGTTTGATCCTCTTGGTCAGTGTGATCATGCAAAACTGCTGTTTTGTTTTACAGTGCAGCAAGGCAGGGAGTGTGGTATTTAGTCTGGGTGCATCAAGATCAGAATCTGAGGTTATTCCATTCCTTTTTACTACTCTCTGTAACTTTGCAGCACTGAACTTTGAGAGGCAGTATTTGTGCCACTTGGCCTTGTTCATGCGCAGAGTATTTTCTATTCCCCCTCCTTCATTTAAGCTTCTCAGATCTAATATTATATGACATGGGTAAATCTTGCAATTTTTGAAAATGCACAATATTCTCAGCAAATGTTGAATATGCTTGGCCAGTGTCATGACGTTTTGATGCTGCTGGACAATTCAGTGGTCACTGTTTGACAGAGAACACACCTCATCCAATCTGTTTAAGTGCATCTTTAGATAGCCCAAGTTGGCCCTGCTCAAGTAGCTGATAAGCTTGGAACATCGGTAGTCACTTTTACTGCAGTAAAATAATGACATAAATACACTTTCAGTTATATCCATGAATCATCTGCATTATATATTATATTTGCAATAGAGTAACAGAGCTGCCAACCTCTATGATTTTGCTGTAGTAACTATGTTTTCAGGGTCAAAATACGATGCTGCGATCTGTATAACCCAATCTATGATTTGGGGGAAATCTAGTTCACTCCATGGATTCCTTGATTTTTTCATATATGCTTGTTCTTTGATAATCAAACTATTATTGGTTATCTTTACAAGTAAATATGTTCAAGGATTACCTGGAAATGATCTGAAGAAGGATGTTGAAGTTGAATGCTGCCAACTTTCTTTCAGTGCAGTTTTGGTGAGAAATGTGTATCCTATGGAAAGCAGGATGTATACAAAATGAATAAAGTGTAAACAGTAAATTCAGATGCAGGAATGACATCTAAGTCGAAAATGATAACTCAATGTTGGAATTGTATTTGGTCATGTATTTTATTCATAAGTTTGAAGAATACTCACTTTTGATTGGCGGTCGCTATCTTGAATTATTTTACAGCAAATGCTATTTTCACTGGGAAATGTTGTTCCAATGACTTATTTAATAACTCCATCAGATTTCTAGGCTCCAGAAACATATATGTAGACATCTGGAATGTATTTCTAGCTCCATGAGGAGCTGAGATATGCTGGTATAAAGATTTGCAGGGCTCTGTGGTGCGGCCATCTTGAATTATTTCATACCAAAATGGATTTTTACTAGAAATTATTGCTCCAATGAGTTATTGAATGTCTTCATCGTATACCTAGCCTAAATTAACATATATTTAGACATGTAGAACATGATTCTAGTCCCATTAGAAGCAGAGATATGCCTGTTTGTAGATTTTACGGGGTTCAGCGGCGGCCATTTTGAATATCTCGTGTCATTCAATGCCAGGAACTTCAGACTGCATAGTAATGTTATTTAGTGACCTAATAGATAATAAATCAAGAGAGAAAAAGACTTTTCTGGGATTTTTTAGTTAGGTTTCCCCATTGCCAGACTATTTGGTGGCAGCCATTTTTAAAATGGCCGCCACGGCCGTAATAATAATAATTCAAGATGGCGCCATATCTGAAATTAATCCTGGGACCCTAATCTACAACTCTACCAAGTTTCATGCTTTTATGACAAAATGCACGATTCTTATGAAAATTGTTACATATCTGCCTCACTATCATGTTAATACTCAGTATGACTGGGCGTGGAATGCAGCAATAGGCATCAATATTCTGTATCATAAATACATAGTTTTATTGATATTTACAGACCATTGCTAAATGCAATAAAGCTGATTATAATTTGAATGTGTTATAGGGCGACTCCTCTATAGAAAAAAACGGCGCCGACAGGCAAAATTTGTCGCTGACATACCTAAAAATTCGGCGCACAAAAATAACTAGTGGAAGAGGGGTAAAATAGGTTGTCGGTAACACATTTATTTGTTGCCAACAATTGCAAAATATCTAACTTGATTAGATATTTTGTCGCAAAAAATTCGTCGCAGCCGTTTTTTGCCGTTTTTCCCATAGTGGGGTCCCTGCATAAGTCGCAGAAAAATGGATTTTGAGATATCATCATACTTGAAAAGATGAGATCAAGCCGATTCCAATGATAGTAAACATTAAGGACATATTTCTATATTCTATGTTTGATTTATGTTTGAAAAAAGGTTTGCAATATTTCTGGGTGGGCAATATCTAGTCAAGTAATTATCCTTCGGAACGCAAGGATATATTTAATAAACTCTCATGAAATTTGGTACATGTATTCCTATGACTTAACGCTCTGAGCCCCCCAGAACTTAAAACATTCAACAAAGCGACCTTGTGAATAAATCACAAATATCATTTTAGCGACTTGTGATTCATTTCTCTGAAACACATCACATTTGTTTACAGATGAGAGAAAGGTAAACGGATCAATAAGATGTTAAATATGTAAATACGATCATTAATCCTGAAGCCACCCAGAGGCAAGCGGTGGCCAGCAGGGGGAGCGGTGGTCGACAGGGAGAAGGAGTTGAGTTATTGGATGCATGGTCGCCAAGATAAATGCATGGATCCATACGACTCAGCCCGTCAGAAATTGTACACTCAGCAGCTCTACACATTTAGTAAATTCTGCCAAATTCTACTCAAAATGTGATAAATCACATTGTATGCATGAGTATATTTGGTATTGTGTTGAAGTAAAATATCTGTTCCGTCATGTTGAACTGTATTTTGAATCTCATTTTCATCTTAAATGCTCGTTATTTGAGAGGATTGGGGAAGGCGAATTGTACATTTTCTGGCGATTTCACACATATAAGCTCCCACCAGCAACAGTTTCAAGCCCATACTTGCACACAGTCTAGGTCCAAATTTGAGAAAGCCCCTTCAAACGAAGGGAAAGCCTTTTGCTTCAAACCGCAGAGTGCCATTATATCATAAGTCCATTAAGATAGCAAAATGCCATTATATTCCCATTAAAACGCAAGTTCTATAGGCCAGGAAACCGATTAGTGAAGTAGGCTGACATACCATTCTTAGTGGGAAGGTAAATTCTGCCAAATTCTGCTCAATATGTGATAAATCCCAATGCATGTATCTGAGTATATAATTATGTATGTAATAATATTTGGTATTGTGTTGAAGTAAAATATCTGCTCGGTCATGTTGAACTGTATTTTGAACCTCATTTTTGCCCTATATCAGGGTTATTTGAGAGGATTGGTGAAGGCCAATTGTACATTTTCTGACGACTCCATTTCATTGTGGTACAACAAATGATGACCACAGAAATCCCTCTTACAATGGAATCATGTGCATGTTGGAATTTGTATATAGACTTACTAACGTTACCTTAATAGGTCGTGCATGCTGTCGTGCTTATGTGTACTCGATAATATTGTATTTAATAATTATTACCTAATTTAATCATTTTTGTTCTTTTTATTATTGATAGATGTAGGCCTATGTACACAGGGAATATTTCTCTTTAATATTGCTCACCTGCATAGTTCATACAAATCCTGATTTAAAATGTTTTTTTTTCTTTCAAACACCAGTTCTTTATTTCTGAAACCTATCGTTACTTTGATCTAGGATACATATTATTTCCGTTTAACATCAGATCAACATTTATGAGAAAGGAACAATTCCCCACTTTAGTTGGTAGGCTTTAAATATTTTATATGCCCGACCCGATGTTGTAAATGGACTCATATGAATTATAAATGTTTTCATTAAATTTCATCTCTTTTCATCCTACATCTATATCTCATCTAATTCCACACTCCAGTGTTTGCAGTGCCTTTGCTATTTTTAAACAAACTCTATTTTTTGTTCTGCGTCCAGAAATAGACTGAAAAGGAAGCAAATCATTGATCCCCGTCTAATCTGAGCTGACAAGCTGACAACAAGTTACGGAGCTAATTGTCTGTATCGTGCACTTTGTGAAAAATATTTCAGGCCTGATCTACCACCATGCTGAATGTAAAAAAGGTGGCACAAAGTGCATGGTGCAGACAATTAATTGGGTCCCCAACTATTATGAACCGATCTGAAAAAATAAATGCTTTTTCAAAATAAAGATCTTGTGATGATACATACATTTTTGGAATCAAAGTACGGTTCAACAACTTTCTGAATATGTAGAGCTGGAGGCGAGTGAAAGTTGAATGAATTTATAGATTTGATTGTGATTGAAACAAGAGAATTAATATTTAGGTAAAAGAACATGCAAGAGGGAAAAAAGGTTATTCTAGTATTATTGATGAGTTTGATCCAATTTTCTGGACGGAGGTCTTTAAATCATGTGGATAGAAAAGTGAGGCTGTGTTTTATGAAACCAAATGAGAAAAGTGTGAAAATAATACTCGGATATTAGCATTGTAGAAGCCGCGATGGCAGAATATCCTGAATAAAATAATGGATTTGTAAAAAATAAAAATGTGTACATTTCTAGTCGAACTGATACAATAGCAGTTGTGATGTGTTACAGGGAAATGAGTCATAAGTTGCAAAATATTTGGGATACCATTATATTTGAAAAGAACGGTGAGATTTAGCCGATTTCAATGACGGTAAACACTAAGGACATTTAAGAACTATTTCTATATTCTATGTTTGATATTATTTATATTTGAACAAATCTTTGCGATATATCTGGGTGGGCAATTACCAGTGAAGTAATCAAATGTATACTCCATATAATGACCTTGAAAACGCAGGTATATATTTAATACACTGTCTTGAAATTTGGTACATTAATTCAACCGCTACCCCCCCCCCCCCCCCCAAAAAAAATATCAAAATATTCCTACGAAGAGATCTTGTGAATAAATCACTTTGAAAAATATCAATTTTGCGACTTGTGAGTCATTTTCCTGAAACACATCCCAGTTGTGGATAGAATCCAATGCCTCTGTAAGTATTGCTGTATATAAAAGCCTTAAAAGCAGGGACAAACGATGCTGGGTATGCACCAACTGAATATTCTCCGTATCACAATGACATAAAATAGCCTGCTAGCACCAGGGTTACCCAATTGTTATAGTTTTTTTACATCCATGTAATCCACCGACCCATGATATCTGTGATACATTGGTGATGTGGGCTTACTCCAGTCCTGTAATCGATCGCTTAAATCCCATCATCCATGTAGGTCTGGAATATATATACCAGGTATTAAGTATCTTTATATGATATTATATGGTTTTAGGAGCTCTCCCTAGACCTTCCTCCCTGCACCTTTCACCCTTGGACCTTTCTTTGTTAACTTTCCCTACTAGGACCTTCCCCGCTAGGATCTTCCCCACTAGGACCTTTCCCCCGCTAGGACCTTGCCCACTAGGACCTTTCCCCCGCTAGGATCTTCCCCACTAGGACCTTTCCCCCGCTAGGACCTTTCCCCCTCTAGGACCTTGCCCACTAGGACCTTCCCTACTAGGACCTTCCCTACTAGGACCTTGCCGACTAGGACCTTGCTGACTAGGACCTTTCCCCTGCTAGGACCTTCCCCCCGTTAGGACCTTTTCCCTGCTAGGACCTTCCCCCGTTAGGACCTTTCCCCCGCTAGGACCTTTCCCCCTCTAGGACCTTGCCCACTAGGACCTTCCCTACTAGGACCTTGCCCACTAGGACCTTGCCGACTAGGACCTTTCTCCTGCTAGGACCTTTCCCCTGCTAGGACCTTTCCCCCTCTAGGACTTTTCCCCCGCTAGGACCTTTCCCCCTCTAGGACCTTTCCCCTGCTAGGACCTTTCCCCCTCTAGGACCTTTCCCCCGCTAGGACCTTTCCCCCTCTAGGACCTTTCCCCCTCTAGGACTTTTCCCCGCTAGGACCTTTCCCCCTCTAGGACCTTTCCCCTGCTAGGACCTTTCCCCCGCTAGGACCATTCCCCCACTAGGACCTTCCCCCGCTAGGACCTTTTCCCCGCTAGGACCTTTCCCCGCTAGGACCTTCCCCCGCTAGGACCTTCCACCCGCTAGGACCTTTCCCCTGCTAGGACCTTTCCCCCGCTAGGACCTTTCCCCCGCTAGGACCTTTCCCCCGCTAGGACTTTTCCCCCGCTAGGACCTTTCCCCCGCTAGGACCTTTCCCCCGCTAGGACCTTTCCTTCGCTAGGACCTTTCCCCCGCTAGGACCTTTCCCCTGTTAGGACCTTTCCCCACTAGGACCTTTCCCCCGTTAGGACCTTTCCCCACTAGGACCTTTCCCCCGCTAGGACCTTTCCCCCGTTAGGACCTTTCCCCACTAGGACCTTTCCCCCGCTAGGACCTTTCCTTCGCTAGGACCTTTCCCCCGCTAGGACCTTTCCCCCGCTAGGACCTTTCCTTCACTAGGACCTTTCCCCCGCTAGGACCTTTCCCCCGCTAGGACCTTTCCCCCGCTAGGACCTTTTCCCCACTAGGACCTTCCCCACTAGGACCTTTCCCCCCGCTAGGACCTTTCCCCCGCTAGGACCTTTCCTACTAGGACCTTTCCCCCACTAGGACCTTTCCCCACTAGGACCTTTCCCCTGCTAGGACCTTCCCCCGCTAGGACCTTTCCTACTAGGACCTTTCCCCCGCTAGGACCTTTCCCCCGCTAGGACCTCGTGAATGAAGGCCAGAACAGTGAGAAGTGTTACTTTAAAGCAAGTTTTAGACCCCCGCATCACTCACACACAGCCCCTGAAAAAACCTCACCCCACCTAAAGGTTTGTTGACCCTCCTGTAACAAAAATATGATTTCTTGACAAAAACAAAGTATTACTTTCTTTCCCATTGTCAACTATAATACATTTTCAAACTTACATTTTCTTTGTCTGTATTGTAATTGTATACGGTTGCTATTCAATTCTCTTGTTGAGGCCAATAAATTGCATTGTGTTTTCCTTCTTTAAGAAAAAACATTTATAGTATTATATATTATATGTGGGTCAGATTTTCAGAAAATGCACAATCTACAGTTCTACAGATCTCTCAATCTGTGTATTCTGTATTGTATTCATTCAACAAATCTGTCTGGTAATGTTGAACTGTATTTTGAACGTAATTGTGTTCTTAAATTTGGGTTATTTGGGAGGATTGGTGAAGGTCAATTGTACATTTTCTGACGATCCATATGTATTATGTGTGATAAGGATTTTCAGATAATGTGGTCACATCTTGATAGCATATGTATCAAGTTTAAGAGTTACAAAAACCGAACCACTCTGGCTTTTTTTAATAACAGTAAGTATACATTAAATTGTACTTTATATTTAGAAGTGTACTCTAGTTAGATATCCCTTAGATAAGTCTCACATCATTTGTAGAACTGATTATCAGTGGCACGTTATTTCTATGAGGCCAAAAAATATAGGTGTGTTTCCGTTTTTCCGATTGACCCCCTCCCACCTACCTAGAAAAACCTTCCCCTACCTAATTTATTTTTGACCAAACGAGATTTTTATGCTATTTTAACCAAAAGAAGACAGGAAAACAGGTTCCCTTACGAGGAACTGTCAAAAAGCACATTGCCCTTGTTTAAAACAACTATTGTTATAAAATAGAATTTTTTTTAGTTCCTGGAAGACGGTTTCCTAAAAGAAAAAGGGAAAAAAAGAAATTACCCTCCCTATATCTAGTTGTTAGCCAGATAAATCGGAAACACACGTATTATTTTGTGGCCTAACTTAATTGACTCGTCTCAACACATGTGAGGGAAGAGAGTGAAAAACCTTTTCTATAAATAGGACCCACTTCCAAGACGATTTGAAGACCTTCTAATTGTAATGGGTTTCTGATCGAATACGAATGTGTATTAATCAATAATTATGATGGACTACTGAGTATTGATCAACTGAAAACATCCTCGAACAGATTCAAGAAGGATCGTGGAATAAACCACTTTCACAACAAAAATTAATTCGAGCTCTTGTTCTGTTTCTGTTCTGTTCTGATGTGTTATGTTATGGTCTGGACTATTCACCAGTGCTCCAATATCAATAGCCATGTGTTATATATGTTTCTATAACACATGACTTCATCTTTCCCATCATGCATTTGGTTTAAATAGATCATTTACACAAGCTATGATATTGTTAAAAATCCTCTTGCAATTTTCCAAAAAATTCCATGCTAAATATTTGTATGTCAGATTTGAACTGAATCTGTCCCAGCATGCACTGTCATATACATGCGCAGTGGAACATGCAAGTCCCCTACTTGTGTAACACCCTTAGATACAAATGAATAATGTTTTGAATTGAATTGATTAAACTATTTTATTATCACTAACAGGCCAACAGCTAGGGCTTTATACATTCGACTCTCTACTCTAAAGTGGCACTCTCAGTTAAAAAAATCTTTTTAAAACTTTTGTTCCGTTCAGAGGATTTGTTAAGTTGTTTTTGCTACGGTGCTTCATAAAAGTCCACCTTTATATTTCTGAGAACCAACCACCAAAATTCTTTCTTGAGGCGGCTTAATTGATTATCACTTAATGGCGGCGGTTTTCTCTCTCAAATTCTTGTGTAAACAGTAGCAGAATATTTATAACTTTAGTCCTATATAATTCATAATATGAGTGAATTTGGTGCACCCCAGAATCCCACTATATTCAGTATGACTTCTTAATCTTGGGGAAATCCTCGATGAAAACTTTAGAGAAAAAGCCACAAATTCATGAAAAACAGAGGAAACACAATATGTTTTCCTTATTTTAAATCTAACGATATTGTTTGTCATAATAACTAAGAATGCAGTTTATTTATTCCCCAATTGACATGGATCTATACATGAACACACCCCCATGGTGGGACAGCACAGGCTGGAACAACCGAACCTACATGTGATAATATTTGTGATCTGTTTCAAGAAAATGAGTCGCAAGTCACAACATTGATACTTTTCAATGTGTTTCATTTACAGGTACATTTGGGGGAATGTTTTCATTTTGGAATGGTTACCCGGTCTCGTAGCTTGAATACATGTACCAAATTTCAGAATAGTGTAACAAATATATCCATGTGTAGTGTTCTTCCAACACAACCCAGGTTCGGACTTAGCAAAGAACAACCATAACTCAAATGTTGTAAGCACAACCAATGTTAGGTTTATTCTCTCAACCCTCCGCTGGCCTCTTGCCTGAAACTAGGCTCAGAGGGCTCCTAGGTAGTTTAGCTCCCTAAGAGTTCATGGTGTTTAATGGAAACATACAGCATACATACACAATGATATGATGAAATAGTACATGTTGAGGGATGAAGCATAAATCACAGACACTTATACACATATTGACACATTATGGTAAATAGTATTGAACTCCATACCTAAGTCTTGATAGGTAATAGTTACATTGATCATGTAGATTGATGAGATATAAAAGCAATGGCTTTAGTAGTACTACAAACAGTAGTGACCTCTGTTGTTATTCAGTGGAACTAATCAACAGTACCAAATATAAGATACAATGACCCCTAGAGTATTGAATATCACTACAATACTCCCCCTCTTTTTTAAAGATTTTACATCCAAATTGAAAAATCATTTAAGGGATAACACCCAAACAGTAAGTAGCCATACTCTAGAATAAAATTCACCACTTTCCTGAATAAAAAGAGAATTAGCAGTGCAAACCTGGTTCAGCATGAATGATATAATGTAAGTTGACAAGCAGGAGCATTTCTGTGTCCTCTCTACATACAAAACAATTTCAGGTTGCAACATCTCTAATGAATAGGCTGAAAGTGGAGACAAAATGTGATCCAACTCTTGGAGAAACAATTTAAAGTATGAGGATTAGCCTTCTGCCAACCGCAACATGTATCTCAAGAGTAAATAATAGGTAAATAACGTCTACTCAACACTATTCTGGAACACATTTGTTGGAGAAAAATTTTCTCAAGTCTGTGGGCAGTCCATTATCATTGTATCAGCATCATGACATAGTCGGAGTCCATCAGTCTGTGTCCTTGGCATCAGGTCATCAGGTCCTGGTGATCCAAAGTGGAGGTGACTGGAACATCCAGGTAGGTGTGGGCATGGGATTCCTCATCACGACTGGCATCCGCTCCTGACATCATGGGCATCCTGGCACATCATGGGCATCCCTGAAATGGCAGACATCATAGTGGCTGGGATCTTTGAATCCCCTCGCTCACTACTTCTTGGACTTGTTTGTCCAAGTTCTACTTGTCCACAGAAAGTCAGCTAGGCATCTTCTTGGACTTATTCTTGGAGGCTTGACCTCACTCAATATTTCTTGGACTTGTTAATCCAAGCTCTACTTGTCCACAGAATGTCAGCTAGACATCTTGGACTTTTCTTGGAGGCTTGACCTCACTCACTATTTCTTCAGACTTGGGTAGTCCAAGGTCTCTTTTCACAGTTGTCATTGTCCAAAGACAGACAGTACCTGTGCCTCTAGCAATTTTGCAGCTCAGCCTCAGACTGGAGTAGACATGTTTCTCATCAGACTCAAGACAATCTGAAGCCCAGCTCCTTCTGCTTTTCTTTGAGTGAATATTTCACAGTTTCAGCAACATCTCAAGCAAGTTAAATGGCCTTTTCAACCTACTTTCAACATATCTGTTCAGTAAAAGTCAGCACTCACTGGAGGTTATCTGGTTAACATGGTTCACCTCACTGTTGTGAGGTACCATCACCAGAGCACCTTCCTGCTCTCTCTTAACCAGGTACTACCCATGTCTCCTACAGCGCAGACCATGTTTTAGCATGGTTGGCTGTGCTGGTCCTCTGTTGAGACATCACAGAGCAATTTATCCTAGATTTCTTCGATTATCCAGCCAAGTTTGAAGCAACACTCTATTTACCATCAATAGATTCTGGCCGTACAGCAAGTTCCGAGTCACTATCACTCGCAGGGCAAGCCTGGGCACAAGCGACACTTAGCGTTCAAATCAAATACTTTCCAGAATCCAGGGTCTCCCAGTCATATAGAAGTAAATCTATATGTCATGCAGGGACAGAGCAACTGAATTCGGCATGTCACTCGTCTGACTTCTCGTTGTGTACTTTTAAGTGAGAAAGAAATCAGCTCGGAAATTTCTCTCTCTTCGTACCGTTTCAATCTTTATGTAACCGAACTGGAGCTCTCTGTGTACATTGAGCTCTTACCAGGCTAGGGAAAGAAGAATCTGATGGCTTTGGAGCATTTCCTTGGCCTTTCTGATCTCCTCTTAGGTTGCACTGGAGGCATGGAAACATCCAAGCTGGTTGTTTCCTCGGCCGACCAGGCTTCCTATTCAACAGTACAAGGGGGCGCCACTGGCAAAAATGGATGTATCCATCTTAGTCTATGGCCTCCCGCACTTTCTCCCATGGACTGTCACCACTTTAGTCTTATCTGCTATAGATAAAACCTTCCTGGGCCTGCCTGGCCTAGGCTTAGTGGTGGTGGGTCCTGGATCAGCTAAGGAAACCGCAGATTTATCAACGGATTTCCCTTGTCAACCCCCTCGCCTCCTTCGAGGTCTCTGCTTATTCCAAGAAGTTTGAGAAAGATCTACAGCACTTCCTCCCCCTCATTTCCATTCGGATAATCTGGGGTCTGCCTGTAGTGATCTTTCCCTTCTCAGACCTCATGGGACATTCATTCCCTGCCACTTTTCAACCATCTTCCAGTCTTAGAATATTCCAACCTGCCTTCCCCAGCTTCTGACATTCAGGTTCAAAATGCAAGTTGGCAGCTTGCATCAGACCATCCTCATCAAAAGTCAGTTGCAGGTAGTCTTCTCATAAGACCTTCAGCGGCTCCAGTTCATAGGTGGTACTTCCTATGAACTGTCATATCTTTCTGATTTCTCACCAGCTACTGGACGAATTGTAGATGGGTGCCACGGCGATTTCTCGTCTCCTGATACATAAGTATGCAGGATTCCCAAGGCAAAACCCTTCAGCAATTCCTGGTCTGACTCGCACATAAACATCTTTGTTTCTGAGTCACTGATACTATCCAGTTTAGCAAGAGTTAGAGATCTGGCTAGGTAACTAGATTTCTCCATGTCACCTTCAACCTATTCTCCCATCATCTCACCTCAAAGGATTTCACAGAGGATTCTATTCTTCACTCTTGGATTTTTCCCCAGTTGAATACCAGTTCCTATCCAAGAATAGCAATCCTAACCAGTCAAGACTACAGTCATGGACCCAGTCTTGTGTTCAGTCACCTTGGGACCACTGAGCACGAAACATGTAATCCTGTCTGTCCTGTAGCTCCGAACAAAGCATACTCCAATAAGTAAAAATGAGTGTACCCTCTCCCATTACACACACCATATGAGCCGAAAACATAGGTGGTGCATGAGGAAGGGAATCATAGAATTTCCAAGGAAATAACCATGACCACCCACTCCCACTGGGGCATACCATCTGTTCCTGGACTATTAGATAATCCGGAATCTCCAAAGTTCTCTTTTGCAACACAGAAACTTTCTGCATTAGGGCAATCTTGTGAGAGATCATCTCCTTCACAAGAATTGACCCCTCCACAGCTTGGAATTCAGTCTGTCCCCAGCTTACTACCAGGGCCAGTATCCGAATCTTCCCTCAGGAAAGGTATTTCCCTCCAGCAGCGAACTAGTATCTCTGGATTTCGGTTGGGGTTGCCCTTTTTTGTTGGCTTGCCCTCCCTACTTCCCAGTGCCTAGGCACTAACCTCCAGCTTCTGTACTACACATAGATTACCTTCGGACTGTGGTACTATGAAGTAGTTTTGTCCATCGAGGCTTACAAGGTTTCCTTAAAATCCTGGCCCCTGGCCTGGACTTTTAAGAAAATCCTCGGAAAATCCTCCTTTCCTGCTACTCTGCAAGGACTGCAAAGCCTGCATATGCAATGACTGTACTCAAAAACCTTGGACACAGAAGTAGTTATTGCCAATAACTACCTACAGGATTCCCAGAGGCATATTTCCAGTCATAGCAGATACAGCTTCAGAATCAACCCATAACAAGAGCTATAGGAGGTCCAGAGTCTTTTCTATTCTGCTAACCCATAGTTCAAATAAATGAACAAGAGATTCTGTCCCATCATGATGAGATCCTTTCAGACCCAGCAAATTCCCAGAATAATGTGAGCTCAGTGCCTAGTGAATTGTGAATCACCACTTGCATAGAACACACTGCCCAGGCATATGCTTGCTCTTGGGAACATCTTCCCCATAAATCCGAAATCCGAAATTCCTAATCCGAAATCCGAAATTCCGAAATTCCAAATCCGAAAATCCGAAATTCCAAATCCGAAATTCAGAAATTGCAGTACTGAAATCCATGATTCCAGATCAAGGGACAACAAGGGACAATGCAAGGATTTTTCAGCATGAAAAGTCCAAGCAAATCTTGATTCCTCAGAGAATCTCACAGGGCCACAGCAGCAGAAGAGTTGAGGCTAAGAATTGGTCACGGCACCAATTGTAGTGTTCTTCCAACACAACCCAGGTTCGGACTTAGCAAAGAACAACCATAACTCAAATGTTGTAAGCACAACCAATGTTAGGTTTATTCTCTCAACCCTCCGCTGGCCTCTTGCCTGAAACTAGGCTCAGAGGGCTCCTAGGTAGTTTAGCTCCCTAAGAGTTCATGGTGTTTAATGGAAACATACAGCATACATACACAATGATATGATGAAATAGTACATGTTGAGGGATGAAGCATAAATCACAGACACTTATACACATATTGACACATTATGGTAAATAGTATTGAACTCCATACCTAAGTCTTGATAGGTAATAGTTACATTGATCATGTAGATTGATGAGATATAAAAGCAATGGCTTTAGTAGTACTACAAACAGTAGTGACCTCTGTTGTTATTCAGTGGAACTAATCAACAGTACCAAATATAAGATACAATGACCCCTAGAGTATTGAATATCACTACACATGCATTTCTAAGGTCATCGAAATGAGTATATTTAGCTAATGTCCACCCAGAAATATTGCAAACCTTTTTTCAAAAATAAAAATATCAAGCTTAAAGTATAGAAACACTTATTAGATGCCCAACTGTTTATTATCATAGAATCGGCTTGATCTCATATTTCCAAATATGATAATATCTCAAATTACAGTGTTTGCGACTTGTCACTCATTTTCCTGTGTATATAGTGTAACAAATATGTCCGTGCATATCTAAGGTCATCGTAATGAGTTTATTTATCTACTTAACTAGTCAATGTCCACCCAGAAATATGTTTTCAAAAATTAAAATATCAAGCTTAAAATAGAGAAACATTTATTAGATGCCCAACTGGTTACTATCATTAGAATCGGCTTGATCTCATCTTTTCAAATATGAGTCATAAGTCGCAAAAAATGGATTTTGTGATATTATCAAATTTGAAAAGATGAGACAAAGGGGATTCCAATGTATATAAACATTAAGGGCATCTAAAAAGTATTTCTATATTTTAAGTTTGATATTTTTATTTCTGAAAAAAAGTTTTCAATATTTTTTTGGATGGAAAATTACTAGTAAAGTAGGCAAATGATCTTGGATCTTAGATGATGATCTTAGAAATGCATGGATTGATTTAATACACAGTCCTGAAATTTCATATTTCTATTCACATGACCTAAAGCTCTAGACACCTAAAAAATGAGAACATTCGTGAAAACAGATCCTGTAAATAAAACACTTTGAAAAATATCAATTTTGCGACTTGTGACTTATTTTCCTGAAACACATCACATATTTGGGGGGCGGCGGGCCAGCAGCTGGCCAGGTCAGAGGGACGCAGGACCATCTCCCCGCCACCCCCGCCCGAGGTTTACATTCCACAATATTTGTTTTGCTTGCCACAAGTACAACATGGGCATGTGGCCTTTGGTCGTCTGAGGGCGGCTGGCACTGGGAGCTACTGAAGTAGCCCTTCGTCTGGATCATTATTCTCTTACTTTATTCCATCATAAAAGTCAACTTGTCAAACATGATGTAAGGTTCGCTATTTTAGCCTGGAAAGTGGGCCTTTTGCTAGAACCATTGCTATTCTTATATAGAATGGTGAAGTCAGAAGAAAATGTAAAATTCGCCTTCCCTAGTTCTCTCAAATAACACACATATTAGAGACAAGTGAGGTTCAAAATACAGTTCAACATAACCAAACGTACTTTTGAATCAACCCAATAGCAAATATACTCAGATATATCTTTTGCTATAAGCATTGCTATTCTTATATCTTTTAGAATGTTGAAGTAATAAAAATATGTAAAATTCGCCTTCACTAGTTCTCTCAAATAATACAAATTTAAGACAGAAGTGAGGTTCAAAATACAGTTCAAAATAACCAAACGTATTTTTGAATCAACTCAATCCCAAGTAGCCTATACTCAGATATATGTTTTGCTAGAACCATTGCTGTTTGCATATATATAAGGGTGAAGTCGTAAGAAAATGTAAAATTCGCCTTCACTAGTTCTTTCAAATAACACAGATTTAAGACAGAAGTGAGGTTCAAAATACAGTTCAACATAACGAAACGTACTTTTGAATCAACTCAATACCAAGTTTACTCAGATATATCAAGTATTTATAATTTTTCAGCTTAATTTACTAAATGTATAGAGCTGCTGATTGTACATTTTCGGACACAATAAAAATGTATCAAATATATATGACGATCTATGAAAATGTGGTACAGTCGTTAAATGACCCAATGCCATCTTGGTCGTATGTGATTCCATGAATTATGAGATAGATATTGTACTTATTAGAGTCATTAGAAACATTGCCTCCGTTGCATAACAATCTACGAGTAGCTTTTTCAGTGTTACTATTGAGCTCGCCGATTGTTATGCAACCGGGCAATGTCTTGCAATTGTCCGTATAAGGTCGGCGGAAAATGTACAATTGGCAGATCTACACATTTAGTAAATGCTGTGACTGGGAAATGACAAATAACAGGCATATTTGAATATATTTGGCATTGCCTTGATTCAGACAATCTGTTTGGTTATACTGAGATGTATTTTAAACCTCATTTCTGTCTTAAATTGGGGTCATTTGAGAAAATTGATGAAGGCAAATTGTACATTTTCTGGCGATTTGACCCATATATGTAAATAACACTGCCTCTCCTTTTCAAGTCTGCTCCCCGAAGATCAGGTAACAGGGGAGGACCACCTATAGTTGGTACCCGGGCCTCTAAGGAAAGGAGAATTTTGTGAAGGAATTCTTACATTTTCCCTTCCTTCGGAATACAAATTCCTACTCATCAATGTGTGTATCAGCTGGGAATTTCACATAATTATAGGATAGAAAAGAACATTTTCCTTCTTACAGAAACAAATACTTTCCTTAGCTTACGCAACAGGCCCCATGAGGATGATACCATATGTAACAAATAACCAAACCAACAAACAAATCTAATGACGTTTTGGCAAAAGATACTCAAATCATGTATCGTTACATGAAACTGCCAATATCATGTATCATTACTGTACATTATTGGCAGTTTATCTCATAAAAGACAATAATATTATTATTATTATGCCCCTGTTAAAGACGTGCATGTGTGGATATAGACATATTTATTTAGTTATTAATTAACATGAACCTGTCATTACTCATGCAAACCTCTGGTCATCTCATCTGTAGTTGTACATTCCATATTGCCACACCCACATGGGTCAGGTCACCAGAAAATGTACAATCGGCAGCTCTACACATTTAGTAAATTCTGCTATATTAAACTGAAACATCGTCAACACTAGTTATATCTCAGTACCTTTGGTATTGCCTTAATTCAAGCAATCTGTAAAGTTATGTTGAACTGTATTTTGAAGCTCATTTCTGTGTTAAATAAAGTATATTTGAGAGGATTTGTGAAGAAGAATCGTACATTTTCAGGCGACTTCACCCAGATGTATACATACATGCACTTATATGCGGTTCTAGCTGTTCCCAGACTATATTCCTTTATGGCAATCATTGCTCTCTTTAGTAGAGACAGGGGCATCTCCTTTACCACGTCCCCAAGCACATTGGTCAGATTTTCAGAAAATGTACAATTGGCCTTTACCAATCCTCTCAAATAACCCACATTTAAGACAAAAATGAGCTTCAAAATGCAGTTTAACATAACAGGACTGATACTATAAATCAATGTGAAACAAAATATACTCAGATATACCTAGTATTCTTCATTTTTCAGCCTAATTTAGGAGAACTTCCTAAATGTGTAGAGCTGCCAATAGTACATTTTCTGAAAATCTGACTCACAACTGGTAGAGACAGGGGCATCTCATTTACCACGTCCCCAAGCACATTGCCTTGCTCTGGAGGGAAATTCTTGTGGCAATTCAGCCTGAGCAGTACTTTGAGGAACCAGCCCAAAGCTAGAGTATCCCCGGGAGAGGTGGAATGCATGAAGGGGGATCATTGGATGGTCTACCGGCTGGGGAGCAGGCTGATCCCCCGATGGTCAACCTTACCCACAGGTCTTTAAGGGTCAGATTTTCAAAAAATGTACAATTTAACATCGCCAATCTTCTCAAATAACCCAAATTTCAGACGAAAACTCAGTTCAACCTAACCAAACACATAGCTAGAACCAATGCAATGCCGAATATACTCGAATTTACCTAGTATTGACGAGATTTCAGCCTAATTTAGCCTAATTTCCTAAATGTGTACAGCTGCCAATTGTACATTTCCTGAAAATCTGACCCACATGTGCCGGCAACTGGAGGTGAAGGGTCAGATTTTCAGAAAATGCACAATTTACAGTTCTACACATCTATTAAATTCTGAACCTGATTCTCGTCTTAAATTTGGGTTATTTGAGAGGATTGGTGAAGGTCAATTGTACATTTTCTGATTTTCTGACCCTGAAGTCAAAGCAGGGAAACTCTCTCCCTCTCTCTCCCCTCGAGGGACTCAGGCAAAGAGCAGCCCCGTCAGTACAGTAATTGAAAATGAGTCACAAAAAGTTGCAAAGTCGCAAAAAATAGATTTTGAGATATTATCATATTTGAAAAAATGAGATCAAACCGATTCTAATGAAAGTAAACAGTAGGCTATCTAATAAGTATTTCTATATTTTAAGTTTGATATTTTTATTTTTGAAAAATAAATTTATGGGTGGACAATTACTAGTAAAGTAATTTAATATACCCTATAGTATGACCTTGAAAATGCATGAAAATATGCAATACGACGTCTTGCAATTTGGTGCATGTATTTATACTACATCGTCCAGCGTTAGACACAACAAAAACTTGCGACTCATTTTTCCTGGAATACATCACATATATGCCAGTAACTGGAGGTGCAGGCAAAGCAGGCAAACTCTCTCTCTCCCTATGTCTCTCTCTCTCTTTGTCCCCCCTCTCTCTCTCCTCTCCCTCTCCTTGTCTCTCTCTCCCTCTCTGTGTCTCTCCCTCTCTGTGTCTCTCCCTCTCTCTCTCCCTCTCTCCTTCTCTCCCTCTCCTCTCTCCCCTCTCTCTGCCTCTCTCTGCCTCTCCTCTCTCTGTGTATCTCTGTTCTCCCTCTGCCTCTCTCTCTCCTCTTTCTCCTCTATCTCCCCCCCCTCTCTCTGTCTCTCTCCCCCTGAGTAACTCAGGCAAGAGCAGCTACCTCTGTACAGTTGATAACTGAAAGCTCACACAAGGGACGTCAACACAAGGATGACGTTTACTAGTCAAAGTTCGATTTTAAAATATTAGTTGTAGTAAATGGACACACGGGTATTCAATAACAATAAGAATATGCACTTAGATATTGACAACACTTTCAGGGATTATCCCATATCACTGAATAAAAACAAATGTCAACTCCAGGTTTCCACAAATTCTATTCCAGTATATGATTCAGATTTGAACTAGCCTTTTAAAAAATGTATTATTATTATTCAATGGAGCCCTAAAGTTCCTTTATTTCACAAAAGAACATGTACATGAATGGCACTTTACATTTTTTTACTCCAGGCTCCGTTTTGTTGTTATTTTAAAGATGATGATATAAAGATACAAACATATATGAAAAGCTAATGTGTTGTACAAGAACCACCAATGAAATCTTTTTTTTAAAGGGTTTTATTCGAACATACCTGCCATTTGGAATTTTACATAGCTAAAACACATCCTGCGTTATCCCAATTTTGATTTTTATTGGATTTCCCAACATTTGCAATGGGTATGTAAGATTAGTGACCTAGCTGTACATTTATCCGAGTATATCTAGTATATAGGCCTAGTCAAGATTAGAAAACACAGTATAATCCTGCATACGATTGTACCTTCTATTACTACATCTATACTACCAATATAGCAACAATAGCAATGGAACCACAATCGATTTAGATCTTGTCCATTATACCAGAGTAGATCGAGTAGCCACCCATGGATGCTACTCTCTAAAAACCTATAATTGAAATTAAAATTAATTTGAACCGCGAGCATGGCCCCACAAAGATACCACGCCATATCTATATCACCCTTGAGAATGTTAAAGTTGTGTTCCTGACTAATTCCCATTGTGATCTCTCATTAACCTATGGGTCAGATCTTCAGAAAATGTACAATTCAACTTTGCCAGTCTTCTGAAATAACCTAAATTTCAGACGAAAATAAAGTTCAAAATACAGTTCAACCTAACCAAACAGATCGCTAGAATCAATGCAATGCCAAATATTCTCGAATTTACCTAGTATTGGCCAAATTGCAGCCTAAATTACTCAATGTGTACAGCTGCCAATTGTACAATTTCAGAAAATCTGACCCTATTGTGGGTAAATTTAGAGAATGGGTCAGATTTTCTGAAAATGCACAATCTGCAGTTCTACACATCTCTCAAATTCTGCTAAATTAGAGTGAAAAATGATAAATACTGAGTATATCTGAGTGTATTCTGTATTGTATTCACTCAATAAATCTGTCTGGTTATGTTGAACTGTATTTTGAACCTAATTTTCGTCTTAAATTTGGGTTATTTGAGACGATTGGTGAAGGCGAATCGTACATTTTCTGAAAATCTCATCCTTATGGTTCAAAGATTGAGTTGACGAATGAAAACAGCTGCCAACAAGACTTTCCATCTTTCCCATCATGCATTTGGTTTTTCATACATTATTTACACAAGCTGTGATATCGATACAATTTCCGATGAAAATGTTGCTAAATGTTGCTAATAATGTCAGATTTTAACTGCATCCATCCCAGCATTCACTGTAATAGACATGCGCAGCGAGACATGCAAGTCCTGTTCCATGCGAAACAAGATTCAAGATGGCGGACATGCAAGTCCCCTATGAGCAGAAATCGCATCTTTAATGCCAACACTACAACATGTGGGTGCAGTCGTCCGAAAATGTACAATTCACTCTCAAATAATCCAAATTTAGTTCGAAAATAAAGTTCAAAATACCACTCAACCTAACCAAACAGATTGGTAGAATCAATGCAATGCCGAATATACCCGAATTAACCAAGTATTGGCCAAATCGCACCCCAATTTAGCAGAATTTACTAAATGTGTACAGCTGCCAATTGTACATTTTCTGAAAATCTGACCCATAACCACGGGGGTGGAATAGCCTGTTATTGATTTAATGTCTATTCTCAGGAACAATCCAAGTAACTATCTGCTCGTCAGGAGAGGCGGGTATAATAGGGTAGCATCCTCCCCACTCAACCCCTACCACTACATGGGTCAGATTTCCAGAAAATATACAATTCAACTTCGCCAATCTTCTCAAATAAACCAAATTTCAGACGAAAATAAAGTTCAAAATACAGTTCAACCTAACCAAACAGATTGCTAGAATCAAGACAATGCTGAATATACTCAAATTTACCTAGTATTGCCCAAACTGCAGCTTAATTTAGCAGCATTTATATGTACAGCTGCCAATTGTACATTTTCTGAAAATCTGACCTACATGCTACCCGACCTGACTATCACTCATATCTTGCCTCCACCGATCGGGGAATTGAAGAAAAACTCAGTGCAGAAATAAATGTCGAAACAACAATTGTGGTTCCTATAAACTGAAGCTTATTGAAATTGGTCAACTAAAATTGAATACGTGTTCCGGGAAAATGAGTCACAAGTCGCAAAATTGCTACTTTCCAAGTGATTTATTCACAAGATCTCTTGTTGGAATGTTATCAAGACAGCGTATTAAAAATATATCAAGTTTTTAAATATTGCGAACTTTTTTGTTCAAAAATCAAAATATCAAACCTAAAAATATAGAAATACTTATCAAATGTCCCAATGTTTACTATCATTGGAATCAATTTGTCATCTTTTCAACTGAAACACATCACATATAGGAGTGACATGAGATAAAGATGTAGAATTCACCAAATTCAACAAACCTCTCAGTCAACACACATTTAAGACAAACACGAGGTTTATAATAGACTTTAATATATCCAACGTATTTTCAATCAAAGCAATATCAAATATACTCAGATATACTTATAATATTTATAATTTTTCAGCCTATTGTAGCAGAATTTTCAAAATGTGTAGTTATTGATTGTACATTTTCTGACCCCCTGACTCATATACAGTCTAGGCCCAAAGTTGAGAGAGTCCCTTCAAACGAAGGGAAAGCCTCTCGCCTCAAACAGCAAAGTTCCATTATAATTCCATTAAGACCGCAAAATGTCATTATATTCCTATTAGAACGTCCCATTAGTGTTAGGCAATGAAACCGATTAGCGAAGTAGGCGTCTAATCACTGACATATCATTCTTATCTGATCTGAGGGTTTGGACCTGGACTGTATAGACTGACTGAGTTTTAGTTGTTTCCCATTGGTACCTATATTTACATTGGATATAGTTCCTTAAGAGAGTATAATTGGACGCATTGATCATTGATAAAGCTACCCAGGCAATGCTCTAGAATGCTCTATGTTCTACCATAACCATTACATTGGCACTCAGCAATAAAAACTTGATTCGAGAGCTAGCAAAAATAATCATCATTCTAATCAACTGGATGCCTAGGGCTTCGTGAAATTGAACAATAAGTTTTTAGCGTCCGTAGGGAAAGACCCTGCGGTCTGAACAATCATAATCTACTGGAATGGGTTTAACAATAGGGGAGTTGCATGTGCCACTGCGCATGTGTATTACAGTGCATGCTGGGATAGATTCAGTTCATAATCTACTAGAATGGGTTTTACAATAGGGGAGTTGCATGTGCCACTGCGCATGTGTATTATAGTGCATGCTGGGATAGATTCAGTTCATAATCTACTAGAATGGGTTTTACAATAGGGGAGTTGCATGTGCCACTGCGCATGTCTGTTACAGTGCATGCTGGGATAGATTCAGTTCATAATCTACTAGAATGGGTTTTCCAATAGGGGACTTGCATGTGCAACTGCGCATGTCTGTTACAGTGCATGCTGGGATAGATTCAGTTCATAATCTACTAGAATGGGTTTCCCAATAGGGGACTTGCATGTGCCACTGCGCATGTCTGTTACAGTGCATGCTGGGATAGATTCAGTTCATAATCTGCTAGAATGGGTTTTACAATAGGGGACTTGCATGTGCCACTGCGCATGTCTGTTACAGTGCATGCTGGGATAGATTCAGTTCATAATATAGTAGAATGGGTTTTCCAATAGGGGAGTTGTATGTGCCACTGCGCATGTCTGTTACAGTGCATGCTGGGATAGATTCAGTTCATAATCTACAAGAATGGGTTTTACAATAGAGGATTTGCATGTTTTATTTAAAAAGAAATTTTATTGAGCTGGTTTCAATGCCTTACATGGATATTCTCACAGACTCAAGGGAAATCTTTTTACATATTCAATAATAATTATTGGTTCTTTCTTGGTTTAACTACCTTAAATTAACTTTTTCATATTAATCACATTTCTCCGACACGAAACAAATAGTGTTGCCGGGTTCTCTTACATGACAGAACAATTTTGTGTGCCACTGCGCATGTCTGTTACAGTGCATGATGGGATAGATTCAGTTCATAATCTGCTAGAATGGGTTTAACAATAGGGGATTTGCATGTACCACTGTGTATGTCTGTTACAGTGCATGCTGGGATAGATTCAGTTCATAATATAGTAGAATGGGTTTTCAAATAGGGGATTTGTATGTGCCACTGCGCATGTGTATTACAGTGCATGATGGGATAGATTCACTTCATAATCTACTAGAATGGGTTTTCCAATAGGGGGTTTGTATGTGCCACTGTGTATGTCTGCTGAGATAGATACAGTTCAGGTCTGACATACAAATATTTAGCAATATTTCTTTTATCAGAAATTGCAAGAATGTATTCACCAACATCATAGCTTGTATAAAGGATCTGTAAAAACCAAATGCATGGTGGGAAAGGTGGGGGCCCGTGTTAAGGAAATATGTAAAACACATGGATATTGACATTGGGGCACCGATACATATTCCATGCTGAACATGAAATGGCTTCTGACACTGACATCCAACCCCCACAATTCCCTGCGAATCAAGATTCAAGATGGCGGACATGCATGTCCCCTGTTACAAGTGGAAACATGTAGAATACATGGATTTGACATGAGTTCATTGATAACTATTGCATGCTGAACATTACATCTTTTCTATCTAGATTGACACTGCCATACAACCCCCATAACTCCATGTAAATCAAGTCCCCAAGTGGAGAGATGTAGAACACATAGATATGGATACGCTCTAAGAAAAAATGGTTCTTCTTTCAAGAACCATTAAGGGTTCTTCAGCTTGTCCACTATAGGGAACCCTTTGGGGTGCTTTGAAGAACTCTGTGGGTGAGGTTCTTTGAAGAACCTTGAATAGGGATATATCAGGGCTTCTTTTAAGAACCTTTTCCATTGGTGCTTTGAAGAACCCTTGCTTTATCTATCAAGGGTTCTTCAAAGAACCATTGGGTTCTAGATGTAACCCCTTAATATGGTTCTTTACTCAGAGAATAGGTTCTTCCAAGAACCGTAGCTTGATTTGTCAAGGGTTCTTTGTAGAACTTCAGGGTTCCAGTTGTAACCCCTGAATATGGTTCTTCACAATGCAGAACTTTAGGTTCTTCAAAACCTAATTGATTTTATTATTGCTTTTATTGTTGAAGTAGCATCACTTCTCCTCAAATCATTCAACATATTCCATTTCATGGCTTGGATAGTATTTTCCCTTATTCTTCAGTGAGTAGACCAGTCTATACTTCCTTTCCGCGTCCATTCTTATCTCCTTTAGATTTGACAATGTTAAGTAAAGATGTGTATTGAAATTTAACAAAATGTGATCCATTTTAGGAAAATAAGTCTTAAGTCTCAAAATATGGATTTTAAGATATCACTATATTTGAAAAGAGAAGATCAAGGTGATTCCAATGATAGTAAACACTAGGACACCTAATATGTACTTCTATATTTTAAGTTTGATATTTTCATTTTTGAAAAAAAAAGTTTGCAATGTTTCTGGATGGGTAACTAGCAGTAAAGTAACTAAATATACTCCATATGAAGGCCTTCAAAACACAAGGATATATTTGATACAATGTCCCGAAATAAAGAGATCTTGTGGAAAGAACACTTTGAAAAATATCGACTTTGCGACATGTGACTCATTTTACTGGAACACATCACAAATATGAAGAAAAGTCTTTGAATGAGAGTGATGTTCAGCATGTGAATCAAGATTCAAGATGGCGGACACACAAGTCCCCTATTAGTAGTGATGATGAAATTATTATTTAGCATGGCTACTAAACAAGGAAATCGTGGAAAGAAGACATTTCTTCGCGGCAATTATTCTCGCGTCGTCAATAATCCTGTAATATTATAATCATGTTTTATATGTGACATTCGCCGCTGGATTGTTTTCATCGCCGATGCATAGTTTGTCTAATGGGAAGCGAATATTTTCATTTGATTTGTATCTTTTAATTAGTTGTTATCGCTCCGTAAGAACGATTTCATTTCACTTCGGGAAAAAAGATCAAGGCCCTAAGAGGGTCAGATTTTAAGAAAATGTACAATTCAACTTCACCAATCATCTCAAATAACCCAAATTTCAGACGAAAATAAAGTTCAAAATACAGTTCAGCCTACCCAAACAGATTGCTAGAATCAATCCAATGCCGAATATACTCGAATTTACCTAGTTTTGATCAAATTGCAGCTTAATTTAGCAAAATTTACTAAATGTGTAGAGCTGCCAATTGTACATTTTCTAAAAATCTGACCCTTTTATTGTGTGACAGGTTCTTCATGGACGGGGATAAAGAAGACGTTCATGGAAAAGCTGGGATCTTCTACTACTAAGTATAATGGGAGAAGTCGCCTGAAAATGTACAATTGACCTTCACCAATCCCCTCATATACCCAGTCTATAGGCTCAGTGTTCAGAGAGTCCCTTTTGTAATGCGTTAATGTCTGGCGTAATATTATAGAGAGGTGGTCTTTATGCGAGGTTCCATTCATTCATCATTCCTCAGCCTAATTTAGCAGATTTTACTAAATGTGTAGAGTTGCCAATTGTACATATTCTGACGACCTGTCCTATATGTGTTCAATCCTATATTATCGCTAGCTTCTTGCCAGTGATTGTTTTTATAATGATGTCATTTTAAAATTAAAGCAATTATTGTTGTGGCTGCTTGGATAAGCACCTTCTTCAGCCGTGTCTATTGGTTCCTGAATCTTCCTCTATCTCTCTCTCTCTCTCTCTCTCTCTCTCTCTATATATATATATATATACCAATTACTCCCTGTTTACTCCTAGCTCAATGATTAATGCCCTCCAACAATGCAGGTAATTGCACAAATGTGAGGCGTTGCAGGAAAATGAGTCACAAGTCGCAAAAATGATATTTTTCAAAGTGGTTTATTCGCAAGATGTCTTTGTGGGAATGTTTTCATTTATGGCGTGCTTAACGCTGTTTGTGATATCAAACTTATAATATAGAAATACTTATTAGATTAGTCCTACTGTTTACTATCATTGGAATCGACTTGATCTCATCTTTTATATATGATGGCATCCAAAATCTGTCTTCGGTCTTTGATAGAAGCGATATTGTTACTCTACAACTGACGATTGTAAAACCACAGGCCGGAGAGATCTCCCCTTCAATAACAGCATTCTCGAATGCTAAATAAAAGTATTCTAATCTAATCTAAAATCCATTTTTGCGATGTGTCACTCATTTTCCTGAAACACGTCACAAATATCTCAATAAAACCAGTTCAGTGCAAACGACTTCTCCCCTGCACGAAAGGTGGTTCAACCTTTGGCGTTTAGCGACGGTTTTTTCGCTTGCGGTAATGGGGCCCGAGGGGTGCCGCAGTGGTCTAAGGTGATAACTTTAGACCTAGAGACATGGGAATGTTGTGGGTTCGAAGCCAGCTGTGCTATTTCATTGCTTGCTGACTGAGTTATCAACGGCAGGTCGTGTGTATGCATGTGCATGTAAAAGATCCATGGCTTTGTTGATGTTGTGTTGGTTCTGTGGGTGGAGAGGGGTGGTGAGCTCCTCCCTGCATGGTTCACTAGCCTATTTGGTGAATTTAAAAAAGTAAAAGTAGCCAGACATATAGGGTGAACTAAAGATAGTTGGAGATAGAAATTCTGGGAAAACATGTCGTTTGCAGATGGGACCTTAAGAGTTGGAATTAAAACTACCAATATATTATAAAATTCAGAGCTACACTTTGGGTGTTTGAATGTTTGTTTGAAGTCTTATTCAGAAATGCATCTGCCATGCCCCCTACCGACTCAGAGGCCTAACCACCTTTTTTCCCGCCACACACTCACAATCTTCTTTCTATTCTCCAAAGTATGCGCCAATGTCCATGTCACTGTTATCTTAGATTTTGATCATGTGGGAGGGAGGGGAAAGGAGATGACCAGCCGGTCTGCAAAGGGAGGGGAGGGGGTACTGATTAAGAGCGGGAGTGAGAGTGGAGGAGAGATAACTAATTGTACAGGACACGGCAACAAGGTGAAGTCAGGTATTGGTCAGGTGTGATGCTGGTCATTCTGGCCTTGTATCCATCACATTTAGTTTATTGTTAACCTGTGGTTGATTGGATCCTTTATGTATCAAGGTAATTAATTGGTCCAGTCAGGATAAGCCAATCAGCCAAGGCCCTGTGTAATTGCTGTAATCCGTCTAGTATACAATAAACATGATTATAGCTGTCTTCATTCTACTTGGTTTGGTTCTGGCTTTGAAACATACTTCTCTGTGTGTTGCGTTGATTCATTTCTCGCTCAAGTGCTGACCCTAAATATTTATCAGAGAATGACCTTGAATTCTTCAAAATTATTATAACAGTGTACCCTCGGTAAAACTGTAGAAATGTCTTGGAAGTGTTAAGGTGTGATGGAAGGATCAGTGAGACACGTGTGATCTTCGTGAGAATCTGAGCAAACCTCAGTGTTCCTTCCATCACATCTTAACAGAAACCCAAGTTAAATGTTCCTAGGTTACTCCGGAGGTTGTGGCAGCCCTGATGCTGCTAGAAGATGCCCGATGCCGTCCCCAATAAGAGATGCCCAAGTGTGGTGTCCCTCGAAGCAGGCGGCCTGACTGTAACTACAGTTCTGGCGTGAGTGATTTATAAGCATCTTCACTCATTTCTAGCTTCACTCATACTACTTAGCTTACCTCCAGCTATTTTGAACAAGGACTTAAACTTTGTCTTAGATAATCTATAGCCCCAAATTACTGCAGACCAAAAGTCCCTGACATTCGCGAGTTCCCTCCTATTAGCACAAATCTTATGACCCTCCAACTTTTTTTTTATTTAATTCCAGAACTTATATATTGGTAATTTGTCTTGACAGAGTGCAAACTTTATGACAGACAGAAACACTTTTTTAGGGTCATGAATATTAAGGCCGCAAAGATTTGGAGCTGTACAGTTTCAAGATCCCCTATTATACAATCACAAATATGAGATTTACGACGGCAACAATATATGGGTAAGATTTTCAGAAAATGCACAATTGGCGGCTGTACACATTGAGTAAATTTTGCTAAATTAGGCTGCAATTTGGGCAATACTAGGTAAATTCGAGTATATTTGGCATTGCATTGATTCTAGCAATGTGCTTGGTTAGGTTGAACTGTATTTTGAACTTTATTTTCATCTAAAATTTGGGTTATTTGAGAAGATTGGCGAAGTTGAATTGTACATTTTCTGAAAATCTGACCCATATATGGGTGCATGAGACAGGGTGATTGTCACAGTAGGAGGCACTGGAGTGGAGAGCTGTAGGAGTGAGCAACTCCACCTGTGCCAGAATGAGCGACTCCACCTGTGGTGCTGGAGTGAGCAACTCCACCTGTGGTCTCTAGTGCTGTCACATCAAACGCAGGAGAGACGCCAGGAGTAAGAGCTTAATACTAACTACAAATTGGCCCACCCACTCGGCTCCTGAATGCTCCTGTAATATGAACAGACACTGTTGACTTTAGCAGGTTATAATAGCAGGAGCTGTTGTTGCTTGTTGGGGTAAAGCTGTTACCCTCTTACCCCTTTAGTCAATCTTAAAGCTGCTCCCATGAGAATGGGGTAATTTTCAGGGCCTTTTTAAATGAAGTAAAGAATATGAGAGTGTTAGAGTACAATAACATCACACAAAGCCATAGGAAAAAAACAAACGAGCCCCTGGTATAACATGATAGGAGAACTAGATTTTGATACATAGTTAAAAAGGGAGAACCCACACTTTGTTAATAGTTGCTAGGCGGTTGCTATATTGTTAAGAACAACGCATTTATGCTACTGATCTATCAGTGTGAAGCGTAAGAAAATTTCAGAAAAATAAAGAAAAATAGAAAATAATTATAATGGACACTCTCAGCTCAGGAGCTGTTGGTTGTTGGGGGAAAGCTGTTACCCTGTTACCCCTTTAGTCAATCTTAAAGCTTCACCCTCAGCTAACGTTGGCCCAAAACTAACGATTTTCTAACTTTTGTACTGTTGTTTTCCTGCCTATCTCAAAGACATTTGATCCAAATTTGGGAGGATTTTGTCCAGTTGTTTTTTTCTATAGTTCTGATCAGGGTTCTTTTAGAATGAAGTCGGGGGGAGGGGTAAAGGCCAGATGCTTTGGTCAGCAAGCTCATGCCCAACCGCCTCTATTTGTAGAACGGAACGGAGGGGACAGGGTGACAGCTAAGGCAGGAGGAGGTGTCTCCAAAACCTAGTCCCAGCCTAGCCTAAAACGGCGGTTGTTTTTATCAGGAGGTGATAGATTAATAGTGACTAATAGCTTTTCTTCATCCACACATGGCATCAAAGAAATAATGCCGTCGTAATGTTATCCTGATTAGAACTATATGGGTCAGATTTTCAGAAAATGTACAATTCACATTCACCAATCTTCTCAAATAACCCACATTTCAGACGAAAATAAAGTTCAAAATACAGTTCAACCTAACCAAACAGATTGCTAGAATCAATGCAATACCAAATATACTCGAATTTACCTAGTATTAACCCAATTGCAGCCTAATTTAGCAGAATTTACTAAATGTGTACAGCCGCCAATTGTACATTTCCTGAAACCCATATATGGGTCAGATTTTCAGATATAGGATATGTAACACAATTCATCTTCACCAATCCTCTCCAATAACCCACATTTAAGCTTCAAAATGCAGTTTAACATAAGAGAACTGATACTTTAAATCAATGCGATACCAAATATACCCAGATATACCCGGTATTTTTCATTTTTTTTAGCTTTATTTAGCAGAATGTTCTAAATGAGTAGAGCTGCCAACACTTTCTGAAAATCTGACCCATATACAGGGCTTCTAAAACATCCTTATCCCGGGGACGTTTTGGCTCGGCTGATTCGACTTCAAGTTCTTTGTAAACATATAATAGCAGCAGAATATTAATAAAACAAGTCCTGTCCATATAAGACACATGGGTATATGTTTTACTTTGCTCCCAAAATATTCTAATATGCTATTATAGTATTTGTGAATGACTGGGTTGTGAGATTTAATTTAATCTTCAATTACAAAATCGTTGTATCTGTGTAAGCCAACATAATAATACTTCTCGTATCATCAAACCGGAAATTTCTTGATTTATTTCACTGTATATACAGACAAACTCTAAAACTTAATGTTTCTCACTTGATAAGAGGCTCTATGATATTATAAAATGTAAACCGACCCCCAACCTTAGCCCCACAACCAAACCTCTAGTCAACCCCAAAATTAGCTAGTCAACCCTCTGTAGTTAGGCATACATGGGAAGACCAGGTCCAGACCTGACATGTACTACCTGTATTTTCTGTAACCTAGGCATGAAATAAAAGAATTTTATTATCATTATTATTAAATGCTAGATTGAACTTAAATACTCTACTATCGTCAAAAATTAATTTGTAGTTCAGGCTGCTCTGAGAATATTGGTACCTGTGTATGAAAATCTTCATTGCCCCGAATAAAATATTTCCAAATCAAAATCATATAATAAGAACATCATGAGCAATGATGCCTATATATAAGAAGATGTAATGCATAACAATAATTGACTTGTAGCAATGATCTCTGCCTGGCAGATCTTCAATCTATTTCATCCTATAGCTTATTAGGTCTTTTACAATTACTTTATTTTACTTTATTTTTATTTCAGCCAATCTAGGAACATACTGTTAGACCTGGAAGTAATTTTGTACAATGCTTTAAGGTACAAATATGTTGAAATGAATAAATGTATTTTTCTATTTTGCTTTCTATTTATTCCCAGCCTGTCTGACCGCCACCAATAACACTTGAAATCAAGAATACTAAAGGATTAGAGCCAAATCCTCCGGCAAATTATTCATTTCGGTGGCCCGTCGAAATCCCACTCTTTTCCATATGACTCCAATATCTTCTGAGACGTACAGAATCGTCAATGTCTTTAGAAATGTTACACTCTATTTGGGACTTGTGGACCCGGTAGGGTTTAGCGTTGCCGCTTTGATGTTTACTGCCTACAGGACTCAGGAACAGAGTGTAGGATTGATTTTGTATGGATATATGGGTCAGATTTTCAGAAAATGTACAATTGGCAGCTCTACACATTTAGGAAATTTTGCTAAATAAAGCTGAAAAATGATGAATACTGGGGTATATCTGAGTATATTTAGTATCGCATTGATTATCAATTATATTCAAGTATCAATTGTTGTATGTTAAACTGCATTTTGAAGCTTATGTTTGTCTTAAATGTGGGTTATTTGAGAGGATTGGTGAAGGTGAATTGTACATTTTCAGACGACCTGACCCATATATGACGAAGCGCACAAATTACACAATAAATTCTTTTTTCTTTCTCTTGTAACCTTCGGAGATATGCTGCTGCTTCTGGTACCTTTCTGTACTTTCTACTCTAGGCTCAGAGTTGAGACAGTCCCTTCAAACTGAGGGAAAGCCTCTTGCTCAAAACCGCAAAATGGCATTAAGATCCCAATAGGACGCCTATTCCAGGCCGGAAAACCACCAGCGCAGTAGGCGTCCAATCTGATCTGAGAGGCTGTGAGACTGCTTGCAACCTCTGTACAAACTTAGGAAATCGGCCATGATAACCTAAAAAAGGTATTCTTTTTACGTATAAGAAATATAAATTACTTATGTTTTTACGTAGCCTATCTATGTTTAATACACATCTTTCTTCATAATCATACTGTAATACCCTTATGGTTCCTTTAGGCAACGCACGAAGACACACGGGTAGGGTACAATTGCGTCTTTTTTTCCCCCTCAGATTATATGTCTCATAATTAATGTAATTGGCCTCAAATGAAATAAAAAAAACAACAACAACAAAACAGTGAATTCATTATCTTTTACATAGGCCAGTATTTTCCAACATAACACAAAATCATAGTATTAGTTTCAGGTCAATAATGATAAGCATGTTAGAAGATATTACGATTGTAGTTGATGTTGTTTTATTCATATCGCCTTATGCATTGTTGTGAAGCCTTGAAGAGGCTTATCATTTTTATCCGATGAGAAGCACACATTGATTTCATTTTGATCATATCAGCTTCAGTTTTAGTGCATTTTTGTACAAATTGTAACGTGTGTCTGTAGTCTTTATAACAGTTTATAGTGTTAGAAGAACCATAAGGCCAAAAAAAAAATAGGTGTGTTTTCGATTTATCTGGCTGAAAATTCATAACAATAGTTGTTTTGAACATGGAAAATGTGCTTTTTGACAGTTTTGGGTTAGGAAAACCCGTTTTCCTGCTTTTATAAGCTTTTTTTGTCAAAAAATCCAAAAAAAGTAAGATATCAGGTATGGTGAAAAAACTTTTAGGTAGGGTAAGGTTTTTCTAGGTAGGGGGGGTAAATCGGAAACACACCTATTTTTTTTTTGCCTAATCTGTCTCGTAACTTGTAAGAGCACATACTTGTTTTTCACTATTAATATGGAATAAAATATGAATTAAAAAAACAAAAAAAACAAAAAAAACAAAACAGTGAATTATAATAGGTGTTAACCCCTTGTTGAAGAAACTCCCTCCAGACTTGCGCTAAAACTTACACAATATTTGCCAAATATTCCAGTCTTGGGCCGCCAACGTTGAACAATGGGGTCAGATTTTCAGAAACTGTACAATTCACCTTCACAAATTCTCTCAAATAACCCAAACTTCAGACGAAAATAAAGTTAAAACACAGTTCAACCTAACCAAACAGATTGCTAGAATTAATGCAATGCCGAATATACTCGAATTTACCTAGTATTGGCCAAATTGCAGCCCAATTTAGCAGAATTGACTAAATGTGTGCAGCTGCCAATTGTACATTTACTGAAAATATGACCCAATTTTATTTGAATAGCCGCTGTTGAGCATGCGCGTAGACCACCAAGGATCCTGTTTTCGCAGGCGATGCGCATGTCACAATCCCCGAGGTTTCAATTGCCTCCGCCAGGTGTGCAGGCGACCTTTGACCTCGAACGCTGACCCGGGAAGTGGTTCGTCCGTGAGGTCATGGACAAACGAGAAGAGAACGAGTTTTCCTGTCATTCATTGGTGAGGAACATATCTATTTCTGGATTAACTACTCTCTCTGTATTCCCGTGGTTTAACGCCCGGCGCGTGTCTGTGCGGGAAGTTGTACGGGATGAAAGAGGGTGGGTATAATGGGTGAAATTTCCTGAAAATTGGACAATTCACGTTTAGAAACTCTACCAAATAACCCGAATTTGATACAAAAAAAGACTCAAAACACAATTCAACATAACTAAACACATCCTTTCAATCAACTCGATACCGAATATACTCAGATATACTTGGTATTTATCATTTATCAGTCGAATTTAGTAGAATTTCGTAAATGTGTAGAGCTGCAAATTGTACATTTACTGGACATCTCCCCCGTATAGGTCGGGGTGCAGGGTGAAGGTACTTTATGGAGGAAAGGTGTTTTTAAGTTAAAGTTACCTTCGGAAAGTCAACATTAGTTGCGAATCTCTGAACAGTATTGTTGTTTAAAGTTTTATTCTGGCGTATATATGTTACAATAGGAGATTTGCATAGCCGCCATTTTGGATCTTGATTCGCAAGGAGTGATGGGACTGATGGTAGAGTGTAGAATCTATAGAAAACATGTTATGTTCAGCATGGAATATTTATTAATGCTCTAATGTCAATATCATTGTGGTATACATGTTTCTCTGACACAAGTCTCTATCTTCCCCATCATGCATTTGTTTTTCATAGATCATTTTTACAAACTCTGATATTGGTGAAAACATTTTCGATAAAAATGTTGCCAAATATTTGTATTTCAGATTTAAGATGAATCCATCCCAGCATTCACTGTAATAGACATGTGCAGTGGCACATGCAAATCCCCTTTTGTAGTATACTCAGTATACGTCCTGACGATAGAAAACATATTTGTGATGTGTTTCATTAAAATGAGTCATGAGTCGCAAAATTGATATTTTTCAGTGTTTTTTCCACAAGATCTCTTCATTGAAATGTTCAGCATTCACGAATTCAGCCCAATTCAGCAAAATGTCCTAGATATGTAGAGCTGCCAATTGTACATTTTCTGAAAATCTGACCCATATGATAGACATGTAGAACATTTTATAATGTGGGAATTCCTACACATTTCTCTACACTAGGGTGGGTAGGTATACACATGTATTGAGGCTGTTCCTACCAGCTGAGAATGCCATGTAGGAAGACATTCTTTTCCTTCCTACAGGTGAAGGAATTCACGCAAATATCAGGGTCAGATTCTCAAAAAATGTACAGTTCGCCTTCACAAATTCTCTCAAATAATCCACATTTAAGCCAAAAATAAAGTTCAAAATACAGTTCAACCTAACCAAACAGATTGCTAGAATCAATGCAATACCAAATATACTCGAAATTACCTAAGATTGGCTAAATTACAGCCTAATTTAGCAGAATTTAATCAATGTGTACAGCTGCCAATTGTACATTTTCTGAAAATCTGACCCATATAGGGTCAGACCGTCAGAAAATGTACAATTGGCAGCTGTACACATTTAATACATTCTGCTAAATTAAACTGAAATTGGGTCAATACTAGGTAAATTCAAGTATATTCGGTTAAAGTTAAAGTTAGGTTAAACTGCCTTTTGAAAGTCATTTATGTCTTAAATTTGCGTTATTTGATAGGATTGCTGATTGAAAGAAAAAGTTTGCAATGTTTCAGGATAGGTAATTACCATGCAGTAAAGTAACTAAATATACTCCATACAAAGGCCTTCAAAACGCATAGATATATTCAATACAATGTCCTGAAATTTGTTACATGGATTCATATGACTATAAGTGCTAAGCCCTCTAAGAATAAAGAACATTTTAACAACGAAATCTTGTAAAAAAGACACTTTGAAAAATATCTATTTTGCTATTTTCCTGGAACACATCACATAATTATTTCTTTTAAAACAATGACGAGACGCCTATGGAATATCACTCGCAGGGAATTTTAAGATATCTGATCACTGATGCTTAGATTGTAGTCTATCTAATACTCTCAAAACAATTCCAGATTGAAAATAAGTTTTGCGAGCTCGGACCTGAATACATAAGGCTGGTATCACAGAATTTAATTCCCGGGATGCAATAACAGTGGACGGCTTTTCCCTGTGCAAACACCCGGCAACCAGACCCGGCTATAGGCCCAGCGGTGGCCTGTGCACAACATAGCCTGGCCTAGAAATATTGCAAACTTTTTTTTTCAAAAGTAAAAATATCAAACTTAAAATATAGAAATATTTTGTTAGATGTCCTACTGTTTACTATCATTGGAATCGGCTTGATCTCATCATTTCAAATATGATGATATCTCAAAATCCATTTTTTGCGACTTTGGGACTCATTTTCCTATTGCACATCACAACTGTTGCTTGCTATTAAAGCAGTCTAGGCTCAGAGTTGAGAGTCCCTTCACACTGAGGGAAGGCCTCTCGCCTCAAACCGCAAAGTACCATTATAATTCCATTAGGACCGCAAAATACCATTTTATTCCCATTAAAACGCCGAGTCCTAGGGGAGAAAACTGATTAGCGCAGTAGGCGTCCAATCACTGACAAACCATTCTTATCTGATCTGAGGGTTTGGACCTCACCACACCTCACCTCACCTTCACCAATTCTCTCAAATAACACAAATTTAAGACAAAAATCAGGTTCAAAATACTGTCCAACATAACCTAACAGATTGTTTGAATCAAGGCAATACCAAATATACTCATATATACCTAGTGTTGATGATTTTTCAGTCCATTTTAGCAGAATTTACAAAATATGTTGATCTGCCAATTGTACATTTTCTGAAAATCTAACCCAAGTAAGGATTTGTTGTACAACGGGCCCCAGCGTCTCTGCCAACTGATCCATTTCACATATTGTATATAAAACCTGCTGTGGAGATAACGGTCACTGGCCGTGGCATCGCATCATAATACACAATTATAGCACCTCAAGGTCCTACAGCGCAAATTGTGATCATAAGGATCAGACAATGTATAATTGGCCTTCACTATGAAGGCCCTATACCAATATAAGCATGTTATTGAACCAAGCCACCCTGGGTCCTCTCAGCCCCTTTAGCTCCCATCAGTCCCCCTCAGCCCCCCTCAGCCCCCCTTTAGCTCCCCTCAGCCCATTTTGCTCCCTTCAGCCTCCCTTCAGCCCATTTTGCTCCCATCAGTCCCCCTCACCCCCCTTCAGCCCCCCTCAGCCCCCCTCAGCCCCCTCAGTCCCTTCAGCCCCTCTTCAGTCCCCTTCAGTCCCCTCAGTCCCCCTCAGGCCCCTCAGTCAGTCTCAGCCCAGAACAGATCAGATACAAATGGTATGTCAGTGATTGGACGCCTACTGCTCTAATTGCTTTCCTGGCCCTGGAGTAGGCATCGTAATGAGATCTTGGTATGATGGGATGATAATGGTATTTCAGGGTTTGGAGCGAGAGTTGGATGGAGTCCCAGTTTGGAGGGACTCACTTAACTCTGAGCCTAGACTTTCACTCAGTTTGGAGGGACTCACTCAACTCTGAGCCTAGACTTTCACTCAGTTTGGAGGGACTCACTTTGCTCTGAGCCTAGACTTTCACTCAGTTTGGAGGGACTCACTCAACTCTGAGCCTAGACTTTCACTCAGTTTGAATGGACTCACTCAACTCTGAGCCTAGACTTTCACTCAGTTTGGAGGGACTCCCTCAACTCTGGGCCTAGACTTTCACTCAGTTTGGAGGGACTCACTCAACTCTGAGCCTAGACTTTCACTCAGTTTGGAGGGACTCCCTCAACTCTGGGCCTAGACTTTCACTCAGTTTGAATGGACTCACTCAACTCTGGGCCTAGATTGAGTATTGGCAGCACAAGTTGATGTTATGTAGACGAACATGGAATAGAATGATTGAACTTGAGTAAGGCCTGTAATTGATCTTCTTTTGGATGCTTCTATCAACAGATTAGACCAACTCAGTTATTCTTATCTGATGATCTGAGAGGTTGTGAGACTGTATAGACATAAATTAGGCTGACACCTGATGAATACTTAGTTTATCTGATAAGGGTGAGATCTTCAGAAAATGTACAATTCACCTTCATCAATCCTCTCAAATAACCCACATTTAAGACATGAATGAGGTTCAATTTATAGTTCAACTAAAGCAAACAGATTGTTTGAATCAAGGCAATAACAAATATATGAAGATATACCTAGTATTGACCATTTGCCAGTGTAATTAGCACAATTTACTAAATGTGTAGAGCTGCCGATTGTACATTTTCTGAAAATCGGACCCATATATTGGGTATTGATTTGATTAAACAAATCTATCTGGTTGTGTTAAACTGTATTTTCAACCTCACTCTTCTCTCAAATATTGGCTATTTGAGAAGATTGGTGACGACGAATTGTACATTTTCTGACGACTTCACCCGTATTGTAACCCGACTTATTGGAAGAGAAAATTCAATACTTTACTATCGAATTTTCTCCAGGAAATCCTCGGCCCAACCAATAGATTTAATGTCACTTAATAAATTGCCAATTCCACAATTTAAGTAAGCGAATATTCCATGGGTCACAGCATTGCACTTGTCAACCATTAAATACAGCCATTTTTAACACCACATAGTCATTAGTTCCTTTTTTCACTGAGCGCAAAAAAATTCTTTCCAGAGTTTCTTTCACGATGCCAATTATTTTGCCAGTATTTCCCAGCGGAGCGGGTCTGGCAAGCTCGGCCGACTCCGGCCACGGCTTTCTTTTGCCGACTTGCAAAGTTTTTGATCCTTTCAAGATCGTAATTCCCAGTTGTTAGACCCAATGAAGGACATCCTCAACATTATTTGACAGAACCTTTTTTCTCTGGTTAGTTGGATTGGGAGAATCCCTCTTGGTGCCACAATAAGGCAAAAAAAAAAATAGGTGTGTTCCTATTTACCCCCCCCCCCCCCTACCTAAAAAAACCTTACCCTACCTAAATTTTTTTTTACCATACCTGATTTTTTCCCCATCATATCTTACTTTTTTTGGATTTTTTGACAAAAAAAGCTTATAAAAGCAGGAAAACGGGTTTTCCTAACTCGGAACTGTCAAAAGGCACATTTCCCATGTTCAAAACAACTATTGTTATGAAAAAGACATTTTTTTCAATTCCTGGGAGGTGGTTTCCAAACAAAAAAAATTAACAAAAAAAAACAAGAAATAGTTAACAGTGATCAGTTTACATTTATTTATTTATTTCCGGTTCATGTAGAAGATTGCGTTTCCAAGGGAAACGGAGATTGATGTCAGTTAAATGTAAAGTTCGAGAGGGAGGGATAGTAGGAGGGAGAGGAAGTGGAGACAGAAAACATGAAATCCCTATCCCATATATGACTGGTCATTCCATGTGATTCTGTTGGTCCCTTTAACACCTTTGCATATGAGGCATCTTATTTCGCAACTTGCCACTTTAATTCACACATGGTCTACCATTTAATTCACACCTAAACGCCATCCCCTCCCCCTCCCAGCCATTACCAGCATGATTCTGATCCCATCTGCTGATATCAGAATCAACAGATTCTTCAGACTGATATCCAGGATGGGAGGAGCCAAGATGCTATCAATGATTGACAGATCTCACCCCAATCCATTTAGATTGATGATAACATCAATCTAAAAAGTTACCACCCCCCCAACCTAGTTTTCAGCCAGATAAATCGGAAACACACCTATTTTTTTTGGCCTAGTGAGTGCTATACAGAGGGCAGCCTGGGTCTCAAGACATTGAATGGGAATGTGTGATGTGTAACAGGGAAATGAGTCACGAGTCGCAAAAAATACATTTTGAGATATCATCATATTTGAAAAGATGAGATCAAGCCGATTCCAATGATAGTAAACATGAAGGACATTTAATATGTATTTCTATATTTTATGTTTGATATTTTAATTTTTGAAAAACATTTGCAATATTTCTGGGTGAACAAATTCCAGTAAAGTAACTGAATATACTGCATAGGATGACCCTCGAAACGCATAGATATCTTTAATACACTGTCTTGGAATTTGTTATATGTATTCACTTGACTTAGGGCGCTAAACTAACCAAATATGAGAACATTCCAACAAAGAGATCTTGTGAATAAAACACATTGAAAAATATCAATTTTGCAACTTGTGACTCATTTTGCCGTGCCCCATCACATATGAAAGCCTGCCATATCTCCCTGCACTGTCCGCCTATACCCGCCCTCTGTTGGATTAAAAGTCAACTTCACAGGGGCTTCAGAATAGGATCTTCTGACGGTCTTTATAATGGGTCAGATCGTCTAGAAATGCACAATCGCTAGCCCTACATATTTATGAAATTCTACTAAATTATGCTGAGAAATGATAAATACTATGTATATCTGGGTATATTTAGTATTGCCTTGATTCAGATGATCTGTTTTAGTCATGTTGAACTGAAATTTGAACATCATTTCTGTCTTATAATATTTAGTTTTTTATGAGAGGATTGGTGAAGGCGAATTGTACATTTTCCGTCGACTTCACCCTTATACACTTTTCTATCTGGGAGACGTTGGTAAAGGGGAGATACCCCACAGAAGAGCATTCTGCTTATGGGTCATATTTTCAGAAAATATACAATTGGCGGCTCTACACATTTAGGAAATTCTGCTAAATTTGGCTGAAAAATCAAGAATACCAGGTATATCTGAGTATATTTGGTATCGCATTGATTTACACTATCACTTCTGTTATGTTAAACTGCATTTTGAAGCTCATTTTTGTCTTAAATGTGAATTATTTGAGAGGATTGGTGAAGGTGAATTGTACAATTTCCAAAAATCTGACCCATATACATAGACTGGTGAGAAGCGTGCATTCAGGGGCCGGGCGGGTAATTTGGTCGTACAAAGCCCCCCAACAAAGGCTCCTTCATGCCGAGCTCTGGGTCAGAAAACTCTATTTGTTATCGCCCTTAGAATATTAGGCGATTTTATCATGCGGCAGTGTTATTGGGGTGGTGCATGGATGCATTCACACAACAGGTTATTATTGATCGTGCAATTGTAGGGTGGATCTCTGAGGGGCGGCCCGTTATGCCTTGTATTAATGCACCCAGCACCACTTATATGTATGTGGGTGAGGGAAGTGGAACATGTACAATCGACAACAGAACACATTCTCTCTAGAGTGAGTGAGTGAGGTTGGTTGCTTTACGCCCTTATCAACACATTTGATATGGTTATATCAAGGGCGGGAGAGCTGAGAGGCAGTTTATGATCTTACCCAGGAAATAGAGATAGAGAAGAAGGGGGAGAGAGACAGAGAAAAGGGACAGAAAGGCACTTTATGATCTTACCCAGGAAATAGAGATAGAGAAGAAGGGGGAGAGAGACAGAGAAAAGAGACAGAAAGGCACTTAATTTTATGGTCATACCCAGGACCATCATTCTCTCTAGAGGCTCAGAGCTTCTCAGAACCGATAAGAATGGTATGTGATTGGACGCCTACTGCGCTGTAAGTCCAAGCTCAGAGCCTCTCAGATCAGATAAGAAAGGTATGTCACTGATTGGACGCCTACTGCGCTATCAGTCTAGGCTCAGAGGCTCTCAGATCAGATAAGGATGGTATATCAGTGATTGGACGCCTACTGCGCTAATGGCTTTCCCGGCACTGGAGTAGGCGTCCCGATGAGACACCTAGACTCCAAGTTTATATAAGATCAGATAAGAATGGTATGTCAGTGATTGGACGCCTACTGCGCTAATGGCTTTCCCGGCACTGGAGTAGGCCTATAGGTGACATAAGATGAGATGAGACAGCTAACAAGTATTTCTAGATTTTAAGTTTGATATTTTTATATTGAAAAGAAAAGTTTACAATAATTTCTGGGTGGACCATCACTATAGTAAAGTACCTAAATAAACTATAGGATGACCTTAGAAATACAAGGACATATTTAATACACTGTCTTGAAATTCGGTAAATGCATTCATGACTTAACGGTAAACGCTAAGCGCTAAACGCTAAACGGTAGATGAGAACATTCCTACAAAGAGATCTTGTGAATAAAACACATTAAAAAATATCAATTTTGCGACTTGTAACTTATTTGGGAGAATTGTTGAAGACGAATTGTCCACCTCCAGCTAACAAGTATTTCTAGATTATAAGTTTGATATTTTTATTTTGAAAAGAAGTTTATGATAATTTCTGGGTGGACCATCACTATAGTAAAGTACTATAGAATGACCTTAGAAATAAAGGACATACCTAATACACTGTCGTGAAATTCGGTAAATGCACTCATACAACTTTAAACGGTCAGAAGTGTTTATTATTTTAAGTTTGATATTTTTATTTTTGAAAATAAAGTTGGCGATATTTCTTACGTGGACATTTACTAGTAAAGTAACTAAATATACTGAATAAGATGATCTTCGAAATGCATAGATATATTTAATACACTGTCCTGAAATTTGGTCCATAAATTCATGCTACAACAAGCGTTAGACACCCCAAAAATGAAAACATTCCCACAAAGAGGAGATTTTGTGAATAAAACACATTGAAAAATATCAATGTTACGACTTACGTACGTACATACGTTACGACTTACGTACATACGTATGTGTTAATTTTGGAGAATTATTGAAGGCGCATTGTCGCACTCCAGGCGACCCCACCCACTATATCCCTATAGTTATGGTGCACTGTTCTATCTCACAATGGAGGCAGAATGACACGACTTGCTGCCTGTACTGCCTAAATGATTTATGTCTCCAGTAATTATACACTGATGTTCCGAGCAGACAGAGTCTTAGGTAATAACCAGTATTGCACCGGGGTCCCACACACTGCAGGGTAATTACCTCCAATACTCGCTGTATTTAGGGTCAGATTTTCAGAAAATGGACAATTCGCCTTCACCAATCCTCTCAAATAACCCACATTTAATAGAAAAATAAGCTTCAAAATGCAGTTTAACATAACAGAACGGATACTTTAAATCAATGAGATACCAAATATACTCAGATATACCCGGTATTCATCATTTCTCAGACAAATTTAGCAGAATTTCCTAAATGTGCAGAGCTGCCAATTGTACATTTTCTGACAATCTGACCCCACATTATACCAACCCGTCAAGTCTATTAGGGTCAGATTTTCAGAAAATGTACAATTCACCTTCACCAATTGTCCCAAATAAACCGAATTGCAGACGAAAATAAAGTTCAAAAGTTCAACCTAACCAAACAGATTGCTAGAATCAATGCAATGCCGAATATACTCGAATTTACCTAGTATTGACCAAATTGCAGCCTAATTTAGGAGAATTTACTAGATGTGTACAGCTGCCAATTGTACATTTTCTGTAAATCTGACCCATTATACCAACCCGTCAGGTCGATTAATGCCTCGCCCTCCTGCTGCCAGCACAGGTGTCGGTACATTTGTAGAAAAGGTTGTATATTGAGAATTAATGGAATCAGCAAAGTCCACTAATATGTTTATGTACTTAGAGCAATCTATATGTCATTTATTTTCTGGGAGATGGATGTGTGGGTTTGGCCAATTTGTAGTTTGTCAGTTAACCATTTCCACTCTAGGTCCAAACCCTCAGATCAGATAAGAATGGTATGTCAGCCTACTTCGCTAATCAGTATGCCTGGCTAAAACTCAGCGTTTTAATGGGAATTTAATGGCATTTTAGCCGTCTTAATGGAATTATAATGGCACTTTGCAGTTTGAGGCGAGAGGCGTTCCCTTCGTTTGAAGGTATTCTCTCAACTTTGAGCCTAGACTGATCTCTTTTATTACCATCTCACCTGATGAAGGGCAAACTACGCCCGACGGATTGTGTTTAATGAAACTATAGTAACAACAACTTTACTACTCTCAGAACTCTCAAAACCTCATCATTTACCTAATGACCAAGATCGATATACAGCGATTCTCTCTCCCTCTCCTTTTTCTTTCATTGTTTCTTATCTATATTGTGGCATACAACGCAATATTTGGATTAAATGATTGAAGTTGAATGCTTTTTGTTTTGGGAAGTATCAGTCAAACAAATTATCTGGAATTAATGGAATCGTTATATTTATATATTTTTTTAAACTTTATTTATACTGGGTTTGCAGATCCCAAACTAGGGTTTTTCACATGCCCCAGGTGTCAATACAGTAAGCAAGTGATTTCATAGATATAGTAGTGTATATACAATAAATACAATTGATGGAAGAAGATGTATACAAGTTAGTGTGGGAATAGTGGGAATAGTAATCATAGGGTATACAGTGGTGTGAGAGACACCATGCCACTATCTCTGAGTGTTGGTGCTTCCATGACAATTAGAGTGGATTTTACGAATAGGAGACATCTTGCCACTGTCTATGAGTGTTGATGCTGCCAAATGAATAAGATACATGAAAAAGGAGATGCATTGACCGCATTGGATGAACATTGGATACTCCTGTTTGAGTATATGGGTCAGATTTTCTGAAAATGTACAATTGGCAGCTGGACCTATTTAGTATATTCTGCTAAATTAGGCTGCAATTTGGTCAATACTAGGTAAATCCGAGTACATTATTTTGGCATTGCATTGATTATAGCAATCTGTTAGGATAGGTTGAACTGAGTTTTAAACTTTATTTTCGTCTGAAATTAAATTTTGGGTTATTTGAGAGAATTGGCAAAGTTGAATTGTACATTTTCTAATTAGAACTCTTGTGCTGCGGTAACCAATTATTGGAATTACACAGTGTTTACAAGCTCACAGCCTCAGATCAGATAAAACTGGTATGTCTGTGATTGGACGCCTACTGCGCTATACTAACTTTTCCCAGCCCTGGAGTATATATAATAGGCGTCCCAATGGGATTCTAATGGCATTTTGGGGTTTGGAGGAAGATTCTTTCCCTCAGTTTGGAGGGACTGTCTCAACTCTGAGCCTAGACTACACCCCCTCCCCGCTTTCTCGGCCCTGGAGTTGGTGTCCTAATAGGATTCTTAGTAGTAGAACAGCCAAGCGTTACATGGACATCTCCTTTATCCTCTTCCATGAATGTTTTCCCTCAGATTGGAGGGGCTCTCTCAACTCTGGGCCTAGACTGAAGGCAGATGGGAGCCGCTTACGATAAGCACAACAAAGTATTAGAGATGGACAAGCATTAGGCCAAAGATCTTACTTTTAGGCCAAGAAAGGTATTTTTTCTGGTTCTGAGAAATAGGTACTTGTTAATTTTGTAACATTAATTGTTGTACAAACTGAAAGAAAATCAATATTTCGTAACAGTGGAAATAAGGACAGTTCACACTGTCGCCAAGGTAAAAGAAAAATGATTCAGCAACTCCAAGTTACTGTAGGCCTACATGGTTTTGTATATCTATTTTATATCTAGTATGGTTTTAGATTCAAAACTAACTGCATGGCCTGACCTGCTTTGCAGAAGTACTGTTCAATTTATGTATATTATCCAAAATGGAATACAAATTCGATATATAATGTTCGACTCGCACGAAATTGCTGCAATTGCTGTTTTTGCAGAAAAAGTCCAGTAATTTCTTTAATTTTGACCGCACATAATTTAAACCGTTGCTGGAACTTTCAGACAGAGCTTTCTGGGCTACCCACCTTTGAGCATTTGGGTCGGGTTTTCAGAAAATGTACAATTGGCAGCTGTACACATTGAGTAAATTCTGCTAAATTAGGCTGCAATTTGGTCAACACTAGGTAAATTCGAGTATATATATTCAGCATTGCATTGATTCTAGTTATCCGTTTGCTTAGGTTAAAGTGTGTTTTGAACTTTATTTTCGTCTGAAATTTGGGTTATTTGAGAGGATTGGTGAAGATGAATTGTACATTTTCTGAAAATCTGACCGATATATGCAATTGCTGTGGAACTCAGAGAGCTGTCTGTGCTCCCCACCTTTGTGCATTGACGATCAATATTAAGGACATTCATATACAAATTGTTTTTCGCCTTAAGAGGGCGACATAAGCGACAGCTCACAGCGATAACAGACATATTGTGTTGGTTACCATTAAGCAGAACAAATAAAGCACCCAGTCCCCAATCAATACACAAGTCAGATTGTCAGAAAATGTACAATTCGCCTTAACCAATCCTCTCAAATAACCCAGATTTAAGACAAAAGTCAGGTTTAAAATAGAGTTCAACATAACAAAACAGACTGTTTGAATCAAGGCAATACTAAATATACTCAGATATACCTAGGGTTGACGATCTTTCGGTCTAATTTAGTAGAATTTACAAAATGTGTAGAGCTGCCAATTGTACATTTTCTGAAAATTTGACCCACACTCAGGTCCCACCCTACCCCATCCCACAGCACAGACCCTCAGAGAATGTATCGCTTTTATAGGCAATTATAACAAAGTCATCGATGTTCATTAGAGATAATCAAATTAATTAGCGACCACGTCGTCATCTCTAAGCAAATAAAAGGAATTTCTTGATGAAATCCCCGAGCAAGAAGTGGGCAAGAGGGAAACAAATGGCTCAGATTTTCAGAAAATGTACAATTCAGCTTCACCAATTCTCTCAAATAAACCGAATTTCAGACGAAAATAAAGTTCAAATACAGTTCAACCTAGCCAAACAGATTGCTAGAATCACCTAGTTTTTACCTAGAATTTACCTAGTATTGGCCAAATTGCAGCTTGATTTTGCAAAATTTACTGAATGTGTAGTGCTGCCAATTGTACATTTTCTGACAATCTGACCCAAGTGTTCTTGGTCCATCGCCTGGGTAATTGAAGCGAATTATCGCGCGAATCTCGCCGATTCTCGGGCGCCATTTTGGCGAGTAACGATAAAATAAGAGCTTCAATTAAAAAATGAACTTTGCTTAGCCCCGTGTCGGCTAGTCTTAATTAGGTTTGAAGAAATGAATGGAGGCGGCGCCAAAAAGCCTCAGAAGATGTTTCCTGAAATGAGCATTTGTGATGGGTTACAGAAAAATGAGTCACAAAGTCGCAGGATTGTTATTTTTCACAAGTGTTTTATTCACAAGATGTATTTGTGGGAGTGTTTTCATTCTTAACGCTTCTTGCGGCATAAATACATGTACCAAATTTCAGGACAGTGTATTGAATATATATTCATGCATTTCGAAGGTCATCTTACAGGTTATATTCAGCTACTTTACTAGTAAATGTCCACACAAAAATATTGCAAACTTTTTCAAAACTAAATATATCAAACATAAAACATAGAAGATGTCCTTAATATAATGTTTACCATCATTGCAATCGGCTTGATCTCATCATTTCAAATATAATGAGATCTCAAAATCAATTTTTTGCTTTGTTATATGACTCATTCTCCCGTGACACATCACATTTGAAAGATGAAGAATGGACATTGCACTCTAGGCCCAAACCCTCAGATCAGATAAGAATGACATATCAGTGATTGGACCCCTACTTCACTAATCGGTATCATGGTCTAGAACTCGGCGTTTTAATGGGAATATAGAATGGTATGTCAGCCTACCTCGCTAATTGGTTTCTTGTCCTAGAACTCGGCGTTTTAATGGGAATATAATGACATTTTGCGGTCTTAATGGAATTATAATGACTCTTTGCGGTTTGAGGCGAGAGGCTTTCCCTTCATTTGAAGGGACTCTCTCAAGTTTGGGCCTAGACTGATTGTGCGCTGTTTAAAACTTTTAGTGCAAACACCGACCCATGTTAATGTATGGGCACATAAATTCCCACTGTCCTGAAATAAATACTATAAGATAAGGCTAAGACCAAGGTGTGTTTGTGTAAGGTAAATAACTTACCCTTATCCTTTACGAATCTAGGTTTTGCGACGACAAAGTGCAATTGAATGGGGCTATTCAAGCTGTTATTGGGAAACAACATGAATTAATTAACCTGACTTTAGCTGTCTGACTTATATATGGGTCAGATTTTCAGAAATTGTACAATTGGCAGATGTACACATTTAGGAAATTCTGCTAAATTAGGCTGAAAAATGATGAATACCGGGTATATTTAATTTATTTGGTATCGCATTGATTTAAAGTATCTGTTCTGTTATGTTAAGCTGCATTTTGAAGCGCATTTTTGTCTTAAATGTGGGTTATTTGAGAGGATTGGTGAAGGCGAATTGTACATTTTCTGAAAATCTGACCCATATATATACACCCCCGCCCCACTCTAACACCCACCCACCCACCCACTCAAGGGCTCTAGATTTCAACCCAGCTCACAGCCTCTCAGATCAGATAAAACTGGTATGTCAGTGATTAGACGCCTACTGCGCTATAATAGCTTTTCCCAGCCCTGGAGTATATAGGCGTCCCATTGGGATTCTAATGGCATTTTGGAGTTTGGAGCGAGAGGCTTTCCCTCAGTTTGGAGGGCGTCTTTCAACTCTAGCCTAGAGCTTCAAATTAAATATATTTATGCATTTGCAAACTACTTTTTCAAACATAAAAATATCAAGCATAGAATATAGAAACACTTCTTAGATGTTCTTCATGTTTACCATCATTTGAATTAGTTAACCTGACTTTAGAGGGACTCCCTCAGCTCTGAGCTTAGACTTCACCCCCCCCCCCCCGCACACACACACACGGGTCAGATGTTCAGAAAATGTACAATTGGCAGCTGTACACATTTAGTAAATTCTGCTAAATTAGGCTGCAATTTGGTCAATACTAGGTAAATTCGAGTATGTTCGGCATTGCATTGAATCTAGCAATGTGTTTGGTTAGGTTAAACTGAGTTTTAAACTGAGTTTTCGTCTGAAATTTGGGTTATCTGAGAGAATTGGAGAAGGCTAATTGTACATTTTCAGAAAATCTGACCCACACACTCTTCCCCGAACAAGAGCTGAGCGATGATGTTTCATTCCCTCGTTCAATCTAACAAGCAAACACAAGACGTCGGTCAGTCAACGCCACAAATATTGAAACTCAGGCTTGTAAACCTAACCCTGGTTTAATACTATAGGGTCAGATTGTCAGAAAATGTACAATTTACCTTCACCGATCCTCTCAAATAACCCACATTTAAGACAAAAATGAGCTTTTAACATAACAGAACTGATCCTTTAAATCAATGCGATACCAAATATACTCAGATATACCTGGTATTCATCATTTTTCAGAAACAACCTAACTTACAACCAAAGGATTGGATGAAGAAAGAAGATATTTACATTACAAAATCGGCAAAATCGGCAGTTTTTGCAGATATTATAGAAGAGACTATTAGTATTACATACAGGGCCCAGTCCACCAAGCCGATTCTCATGCGATTTTGCGCGGCAGAGGACTCCTGTGCACTCATTTCTGTGGCATGAGAATCGGCTTAGTGGACAAGGCCCTATACTCTATTAAAGGCCTGCACCTGAATTTTTCCCACCCTACAGGTGAAAGAATTCCCACAATAAAAATCCTTTCCTGAGCTTACGCACCAGGGCCCTGGAGGTTGTTACTTAAATGGTTTGAATGGTGTACAACCAACCAAAACTAACAAACAAAGAGTCGATTTTAAAAGAAAAGGAGATATATGTATCATACAATTGGCAAATAAAAGGCCAATAGCTTGTATCTTTATCTATATCTATTATCTGTCAGATTTTGCAGACATTATAAAAGAGAATTTTGCAGATATTATAAAAGAGAATTATATATGGATTAAATATTTATATGTGATGTGTTTCAGGAAAATGAGTCATAAGTCGCAAAAATTGGATTTTGTGATATTATCATATTTAAAAAGGTGAGACCAAGGGGATTCCAATGAATATAAACATCAAGGGCATCTAATAAGTATTTCTATATTTTAAGTTTGATATTTCTATTTCTAGAAAAAGAAGTTTTCAATGTTTTTGGGTGGACAATTACTATTAAAGCAGCTAAATATATACTCTATGGGGTGACCCTATAAATGCATGAAAATATTTGATACACTGTCTTGCAATTTGGTACATGTATTCATACTACATCAAGCGTTAGTCACACCAAAAATGAGAACATTCCTACAAAGAGATTCAGGGAATATATCACTTTGAAAAATATCAATTTTGCGACTTATGACTCATTTTCCTGAAACACATCACATTATTGGCCTTTAATAAAATAAAATATAAAAAGATTCCTCAGTACCCCGTAGTTGGATCCTCCCCCCGCCCCTACAGGTGAAGGAATTCCCACAATAAAACTCCTGCCCTGAGCTTATTGTGCAACAGGGCCCTGGCGAGTAAGATGGAACAAAGAAAAGAGTTGGTTTTAAAATTATATAAAGAGTTGATTTAAAAAGAAAAGAAGATATTTACATCATAAAAGTTATTATAGAAGAGAATGCCTCAGTTAAAGGCCCGCACCTTGAATTTTCCCGCCCTACAGGTGTTGGAATTCCCACAATAAAATTCCTTTTCCGAGCTTCTGCAACAGGGCCCAGGAGGTTGTTGTTTAACTGCTTAAATGGTTTGAATGGTGCATACGACCAACCAAACTTACAAACAAAAGAGTCTTTATCTTTATCTAGACATATTTACATAATAAAATCGGCAAAAAAGGCCATTATCATGTATCGTTATTTATATCTATTATATCTGTCAGTTTTTGCAGATATTATAAGAGAGAAGTTTGCAGATATTATAAAAAAGAAGTTTGCAGATATTATAAAAGAAAAGTTTGTAGATATTACAAAAGAGAATTATATACCTGAGTTAAAGGCCTGCACCTGGAACTTCCCCCTCTACAGGTGAAGGAATTCCCACAATAAAATTCCTTTTCCAAGCTTATGCAACAGGGCCCTGGCGAGTAAGATGGATGTGCGTACGACCAACAGGGGCTCGGGTTTCATGGGGCGGCTGACCATAGCTCACCCCGCCTGGGGTCACCCCCACCCCTTCCCCCCCCCGCCCCTCACCCCCCCCCCCCCCAGCCCCCCCAGCCCCCCACCCCCACCCCCCGCCCGCCCTGATCGGGTTACCTCAAATCTTCTAATACATCTTGCTCGACATATCGCAATATCAAAATAGTCTCTGAATTTTTATCTCGGCATCCTTGAGGGTAGTACCTGACGCCACCGCCGCCAGTCAAGGGTATGACGGGTGAGGATGCCAGAAAATGTACAATTCGTCTTTAACATTATCTCCAAAAAACAAATTTGAGAAAAAGAATTGTGTCACAGGTCGCAAAATTGATATTTTTCAATGTGTTTTATTCACAAGATCTCCTTGTTGGAATGTTCTCATATTTAGGGTGCTTAACAGTGCTAGTAGCATGAATACATGTACCATATTCCAAGCCTGTATATAGAATGTATTCATGTATATGATATATATTATAGAAAAAAAGGGGAAAAAAAGAGAAAAAAGTGTTTACAATTCAGTTCAACACAGCAAACCGATTGTTTGAATAAACACACTACCAAATACACTCAGATAGACCTGTTTATAGCGTTTATATCATTCAGCAATTGTACAATTCGCATTTACCGATCCTCTGAAATAACTCACATTTAAGACAGAAATGAGCTTAAAAAGGCAGTTTAACATAGCAATACATGAATCAACACAATACCAAATATACTCAGATATACCTGGTATTCATCATTTCTCAATCTAATTTTGCAGAATTCTATACATTTGTAGAGCTGCCAATTGTACATTTTCTGACGATCTGATCCTTATAGTGTTTATATCATTCAGCCAAATTTAACTGAATTGTCTAAATGTGTAGAGCTGCCAATGGTACATGTCTATACAACCTGACCCCATAATGTCCCCGACCCATCACTCAGACAGGGCAGCCCCAGCAATGTGGGTAATTCTTTATTATTCATATCTGAGGATGAGGAGGAGGAATGTGATCCTGGTTCTACGGTGGTCTCACCTTCATGTAATGTGGCACCATGGTGTCCTCACATCAATCATGTACTTATGGGCGGGTGGAGGAGAGATGGCAAGTTACCCGACATTAGTGATGTGTTTCGGGAAATGAGTAATAAGTCGCAAAAAATAAATGTTGAGATATCATTATATTTGAAAAGATGAGATTAAGCCGATTCCAATGATAGTAAACAGTTTATATATTTTTTGATAAGTTTGATATTTTTTTATCTGGCTGAAAAACTAGGTAGGGGTATGGTAACTTTTTAGCCCAGCTTTGAAACCTAGGTTCCAAGTCTTCGAGTGGGTTCCTGGTGATTGGTTGTTGCCAAAACTGATTTACAATAAAATACTCCAATATAAATTTCATGGCTATCTAATTTGATAATCAAGGCTATTTTCTACCTGTCTAGTTGAATAATATATAATTACTACCTAACAGTGAGTAGTACCAACTAGAGTATGAGGTAAGAGTTAGGGTAGTTATTCAAAAAAATGTCCATTTAAAAATTTACCCCACTGGGGTCGGGCAAATTTCAATTGACGAGTGCATAATACAGTTACCTGAATAAACATTTTCAAATCAGTCCAGAAACAAGTTTGACCAAGATGTGCCAAGATGGCTACCCACCACCTTGATGTATGGGTACTTGACGGGGTAATCCTTGTCTGACAGTCACTCAAGTGTCTGCCCCCCCCCCGCCCCCCGGCCCCCACCTGAGTCTATACATTGTGTGCTTACATCATGAGTGGTGCAGTGGTGGGGTATAACAGGGTATAACGGGGTGTAAAGGGGTCAGATTTTCAGAAAATGTACAATTCACCTTCACCGATCCTCTCAAATAACCCACATTTAAGACAAAAATGAGCTTCAAAATGCAGTTTCACAAAACAGAAATGATATTTTAAATCAATGCGATGCCAAATATACACAGATATATACTCGGTATTCATCATTTGTCAGCCTAATTTAGGAGAACTTCCTAAATGTGTAGAGCAGCCAATTGTACATTTCCTGAAAATCTGACCCACATTTTGTGCTTACATCATAAGTATATAGCGGAGTGGTGAGGTATAAGGGTCAGATTGTCAGAAAATGTACATACTATACATTTAGTAAATTCTGCTAAATTAGGCTGAAAATGATAAATACCTGAGTATATCTGAGTATATTACGTTTTGTGTTGGTTTAACGCGCATCGATTTTAAGTATCAGTTCTGCTATGTTAAACTGTATTTTGAACCTTATTTTTGTCTTAAATATGGGTTATTTGAGAGGATTGGTGAAGGTGAATTGTACATTTTCTGAAAATCTGACCCATAACAGGGTGTAAAGGGGCCGGGGAGGAGCAAATAACGGTAGGGAAGAATAATCCCTTGACGTAAAGTACATATTTAGACCATATTGACGACAACTTGAGACTTAAATATTGGATAACCTTGAGGCTTAGCAGTTAAAAGTTGAATAAACAACTTTTAAAACAGATCATATTATGTAAGTATATATTTACAGACCGCTCGAGTTTGTGGACAAAAGAAAAACCTGTTATATGGAAAATAACGAACAAATGTGGCGAACAAGTACTCAAACCCAACCAAAGCAAATCAATTTAGTCAGATATTTGCTATGAAGTATTTTTTTAAATATGATGTCATTTTTTTCAAGAACCATCCCATTGTAGATACCTAATAGGATTTGTTTTTTTAAAAGAAGAAATTAAACTAAAAACCAACCAGATTCTGATTCTCTAAAATAATTCTTGACATTATTATAATAATAATAATAATAGATTTGTATTTCCATAAACGTTTACAAAGTGTAATACATGGTACAGACTAGAAATTGAAATCAAGTAAAATATGGAAAAAGGAGTATTATCTGTAAACTATACAGGTCTTCCAAATACCCCTGTATTTGGAAAAGGATCTATTAAGGATACATTAAATAAATACACCGCGTTTTTTACGGATGGAAGACAGACAGAAATAAGAAAAAGGTGATTGATGCTATAATTGGATTGTGCGAAATGTCAGTTTATCAAACAAGCACAAGTAGTGAGTGGGACGTCTCGTTATCTGCCCTGGACTGATAACATCCTCAGGAGGTCGTGGGTCAAGTCGCCAGAAAATGTACAATTCGCCTTCACAGTCTAGGTCCAAAGATGGGAGGGTCCCTTCAAACGAAGGGAAAGCCTCTCGCCTCAAACCGCAAAGTGCCATTATAATTCCATTAAGACCGCAAAATGTCATTATATTCCCATTAAAACGCATGGTCTTAGGCGAGGAGACTGATTAGGGAAGCAGGCTGACATACCAGTCTTATCTGATCTGAGGGTTTGGGCCTTTCACCAATCCTTCCAAATAACCCTAATTTAAGACATGAATAAGGTATAAAGAACATCTCAAAATAGCCAAACCGATTGTCTGAATCAAGGGCATACCAAATATACTCAAATATGGCTTGTATTTATCATTTCACAGTCAAATTTAGTAGAATTGTCTAAAAGTGTAGATTTGCTGATTGTACATTGTCCGATGATCTGATCCTGGTGTGGATGAGATGGGCGGGGCTGTGCATGTCACGTGGTGTAATGAGCAGGTACTGGGGGCGTTACACAAGCACAAGTGAGCGGCTCGACCCCGCCCCCTGTCGGACTGCCCCCTGTCGGACTGCCCCCTGTAGGACTGCCCCCTGTCGGACTGTCCTCATATCATTCATAACACTGATTCCCACGGCTAAATGGTGCCTTTATAGGAGGAAGAGAGAGGCAGAGGTGGGGAGAAAGAGGGAGAAATGGAAAGAGAGAGGACAGAGAGAGGAAAGAGAGAGGAAAGAGAGAGGAAAGAGAGAGGAAAGAGAGAGGAAAGAGAGAGGAAAGAGAGAGGAAAGAGAGAGGAAAGAGAGAGGAAAGAGAGAGGACAGAGAAAGAGGAAAGAGACGGGAAAGGGAGAGGGATAAGAGGAAAGAGAGAGGAAAGAGTGAGGAAAGAGAAAGAGGAAAGAGAAAGAGGAAAGAGAGAGGGAGAAAAGAGAGAGGAAAGAGAAAGAGGAAAGAGAAAGAGGAAAGAGAAAGAGGAAACTTGAAAGAGAGGTGAATGGGAGAGGGAAAAAAGAGGAAAGAGAGAGAAGAAAGAGGAAGAGGAAAGAGAAAGAGGAAAGATGGAGAGGAAAGAGAGAGGAAAGAGAGAGAGGAAAAAGAGAGGAGAGGGAGAGGGGGGAGAAAGGGAGAGGAAAAGGGAGAGGGAGAGGAAGAGGAAGAGAGAGAGTGAGAAAGAGAGGGAGAAAGAGAGAGAGAGGGAGGGAGAGAGGGAGAAAGAGAGAGGGGGAGAAAGAGAGAGAGGGAGAAAGAGAGAGATGGAGAAAGAGAGAGGAAGAGAAAGAGAGAGAAAGAGAAAGAGAGAGGGAGAAAGAGAGAGGGAGAGAAAGAGAGAGAGAGAGGGACAGAGAGAGGGAGAAAGAGAGAGAGGGAGAAAGAGAGAGGAAGAGAAAGAGAGAGGGAGTAAGAGAGAGGGAGAGAAAGAGAGAGAGAGAGGAAGAGAGGCATCTGTCAGAATATCGGGCCGGGTGAATCTTTAGTCTCGATGGATTAGCTGCCAACCAGCTTTAAAGATCTCTCCGTCCCTGGGGGTGGGAGTTGATGGCCGTGACTGTGTCCACATGTACAGCTATATGGGTCAGATTTTCAGAAAATGCACAATCCACAGTTCTACACATCTATCAAATTCTGCTAAATTAGAGTGAAAGTTGGTAAATACTAGGTGTATCTGAGTATATTCTGTATTGTATTCATTTGATAAATCTATCTGGTTATGTTGAACTCAATTTTGAACCTGATTTATGTCTTAAATTTGAAATTATTTGAGAGGATTGGTGAAGGCAAATTGTACATTTTCTTGCGATTTCACCCATATACAGATAGATAACTAACAATATAGATCTACAGCAGCTCGTATAAGGGTGAAATTGCCAGAAAATGTACAATTCCCCCTCACCAATCTTCTCAAATAACCCAAATTTCAGACAAAAATAAAGTTAAAAATACAGTTCAACCTAACCAAACAGATTGCTAGAATCAATGCAATGCTGAATATACTCGAATTTACCTGGTATTGACCAAATTGTAGCCTAATTTAGCAGAACTTACTAAATGTGTAGAGCTGCCAAATGTACATATTCTGAAAATCTTACCCATATACTCCACTGCATATCAATCTTTTGATTTGCTCAATTCTTTTATGTTCTGCTGAAATAATATTTAGGGTCAGACAAAGTCACTGTAGAATATATATCTTATTCATGACCGTATAGCCAGACTTATTCACCAGTGAAGGTTAAGCTTGTTAAGATCGATGTTGTACAAGTTTTCTCTGCAAAGCGATGTATTATAGAGGCTGGTTTATAGCATTGTATTGTATAGAAACTAAACTCTTTTTCTTACTTTTTTCTCTGAGCCTATTTATGTGTATAACAGGGATATCTGGGAAGGGCATCTTTGATGTAGTGTTATCTCCTCAATAAAAGAATTAAATCTTTTAAAAAAAAATTAATATTAAATCTTTAATCTTTGTTTGGGAGTATGTGGGTGAAATAATCAGAACATGTTGTAGAATATATATATGTGATGTGTTTCAGGAAAATGAGTCACAAGTCGCAAAATTTATATTTTTCTACGTGTTTTATTCACAAGATTTCTTTGTTGGAATGTTCTGACCTTTAGTGGGTGTAACACTCACAGACATATAGTTCCATGTTACAAATTTCGGGACAATGTATCAAATATTTCTATGCGTTTTGAAGGTATTCGTATGGAGTATATTTAGTTACTTTACAGGTCCAAAAAAACATTGCAAACTTTTTTTTTTCAAAAATAAAAGTACCGGTATCAAACTTAGTGTCCCAGTGTTTACTATCATTGGAATCAGCTTGATCTTCTCTTTTCAAATATGATGGTATCTCAAAATCCATATTTTGCCACTTATGACTCATTTCCCTAAAACGGATCACCAATGAGAATAAATAAATCATCACAAATAAATCTTATCCATGGCTGTATTGAGAGTTATTCACTATAGTGAGGTACAGATTGTGAGATGGATGTTGTACATTTCTACTCTCTACACTCAAGCACTGTGTGGGAGTATATTGGTCAAGCTGCCAGAAAATGTACAATTTGTCTTCACCAATCCCCTCAAATCACTCTAATTTAAAATTAAATCAAAGTTCAAACATAATCAACATAACCGAACAGGTTTTGTAAATCAACAAATTACAAAATATACCCAGATTTAACCTAGCATTTATAATTCTCAGCATAATTTAGAAGAATTTACTAAATGTGTAGAGATGCCAATCGTACATTTTCTGACTCACGAAGCCATCAATCTGGATCTCCAATAACGTGCATCCAGTGCGCTCTCCTGAACTGGAGAGTGGGAAATGTAAGCAGGAAGTATCAGTGGCGAATCCAGGATTGTTTGGCTAAAGCAGGATTCATGATTACAGATAAACGGTGAGCCCTGGCCCCAACCCTGCTTATCTACGGTACAGTATAAACAATTCAATATTATTTATTGAATCTCAATGGAGTATAAATACATGACAGGTGATATACGATATACGAAACTAGTGGGGGAGTGGGCGGGGTGGAGGGTAGATTGGGGCTAGAGCCCATGGGTCAGATTTTTAGAAAATGTACAATTCGCCTTCACCAATCCTCTCAAATAACCCACAATTAACACAAAAATGAGCTTCAAAATGCAGTTTAACATAACAGAACTGATACTATAAATCAATGTGATACCAAATATACTCAGATATACCCAGTATTCATCATTTTCCAGCCTAATTTAGCAGAATTTTCTAAATTTGTAGAGCTGGCAATTGTACATTTTCTGAAAATCTGACCCAAATCCACTTTGCATATTGGCTATACTTATTTGAAGCTACATTCTGCTGTTTTGACAAAACAAATCTTACTAAATGTATAGGACTTATAGGACTGAATTCATCAATTTGATATTCTGCTGCTGTAAAATGTTTATATAATAATTTGAAGTAGAGACAGTCGGGCGAAAACGGCTGCCGGTGAGCGATAATAAGTGAAGTCACCATAAGAAAGGATTCGGGTATGTGGGTCTTCCAAATACCAATAAGGATGTTTTAGAAGCCCTGTAGCTAAGACAACTGGACAAAATCCTGCAAAATTTCGGTCAAACGACTTGAGATGGGTCGGAAAAAATGGAAGAAAAGGTAGAAAATATTTTGTTTTTAACCAACGTTATAACTGAGCATGCAACTTTAACTGGAAACGAAGGTTACAATTAAGGTGTATTTTCATTATTTAACTATTCAACCAATAAATCTTCAACAACAATATTTCATCTTATCAGTCTAGGTCCAAACCCTCAGATCAGATAATCTTGAATGGTAGGTATGTCAGCCTACTTCGCTAATCGGTTTCCTGACCTAGGACTAGGACCTATATAGGCGTTTTAATGTGAATATCATAACATTTTGTGGTTTTAATGGAATTACAATGACACTTTGCAGTTTGAGGCAAAAGGCTTTCCCTTCATTTCAAGGGACACTCTCAACTTTGGGCCTAGAGCACATTGACATGAAACAACAACAGAGCCGTATTTATGAATGACAAACACTTACTGCTGCCCAATAAACCTGATATGGTGTGTATTTGGGTGGAGAGGTCTGAAACAGATACTTCTACAGGGTCACTGTTTGTAAATCAAACTTGTCTATTTTCTCAGTAAACATCGATTATCATATTTTGAACGGTCGGACTGTTTGCTTGTAATATCGCCCGAATACTTTTACAATGGGAATAAGATGATTTGACAAAATATCTGAAATTATATCCGTTGTTTTTAGAAGCTGCAGTTTCAGTTAATGTCGGTCAAAAACTAAAGATTTCCAACCCATTTGAAAGTCATTTGACCAAAATTTCGGAGGATTTTGTCCCGTTACTTTGCTACAGGGCTTCAGAAAGGTCTACTTTTATCTTTCTCAGAAATCCTTTCCTGTGCTACTTTCACTTATTATCGCTCACCAGTGGCCATTTTCTCTCCGCCAATTTGTCTTCAATTCTTGTATGAACATAATTTCAACAGCAAACCATTGATTAATCCAGTTCTATCAGCCATAATATGAGTAACTCTAGTATAAATCCAGTTCTATAAGCCATAATATGAGTAACTCTAGTATAAATCCAGTTCTATCAGCCATAATATGAGTAACTCTAGTACAAATCCAGTTCTATCAGCCATAATATGAGTAACTCTAGTATAAATCCAGTTCTATCAGCCATAATATGAGTAACTCTAGTATAAATCCAGTTCTATAAGTGAAAATATGAGTACATTTGGTAAGATTATGTTTGTCATAATAGCTGAGAATGCAGCTTTAACATTACATGAAATGTTAAAAAGACACATTTCTGATGAGCAAATATTCTCATGCTTTGCCATCAATTACACACAATCTATTTACTAAATTTAATTTGTATCTTCTGTACAATACGGTCATGGAGAAAACAAAATGACTTTGGGATCGAAAATGTATTGTTTCTAAAAAAGATCAAGCCATAGAGAAGCAAAGTAATATATATACGTCTATATGATAGCCAAAAACAAAATCAATTATAAAATACGAGTCCACCTATCCATGTCACATAAGGAGGTTTATATATGGGTCAGATTTTCAGATAATGTACAATAGGCAGCTCTACATATTAAGGAAATTCTGCTAAATTAGGCTGAAAAATGATGAATACAGAGTAATTATGAGTACGTTTGGCATCACATTGATTTAAAATATCAGTTCTGTTATGTTAAACTGCATTTTAAAGCTTATTTCTGTTTTAAATGCGGGTTATTTGAGAGGATTGGTGAGGGCGAATTGTACATTTTCTGAAAATCTGACCCATAACATTGGTGAGCAGAGGGAGAGAGAGCTTATCCTCTTGCCTTCAACACTGGGAAACATCAGATTCCTAATGAAAATCGGATCAAGTTTCAATACTTTTGGAAGTGAAACTCCATGTTCATGTATTCTCAATATCATTCCTGTGAACAGAATAGAGATTGTTGAGAGTATAGCAATTATATTTTTGTTTCGGTCCATTTTATATTTTTGCTGTCATTTTGTGTTTACAGTTCCATTGGTTCATGCTTTGGTGGCATTATGCAGAATTACACAATGAACACGTAAAGTTAAAGCTGCATCCCCAGCTAAATCTACCCAAAACCGTTTTTCTCGATTCTTTCTTTCTTTCTTTCTTTCTTTGAATCTTTGCGCTGTGTATGGAAGATACTGACAATGAAGAAAAAATGATATTACCTCAGTTTGTCATTGGTCCGTAATTATTTTTGTATTTTGGTTGTTGTTCTTGCTACAGTGATAATGTGGGGTTAAAGAATCAATGTTGTAATTAATGTCTATCTAGGCAATGCTACGCTAACATTGTCAATTTTATTGGAGATATCTTAAGAAGGTATGGGGTGGGATGGGGACAGAGAAGGAGAAACATACAGAGAGGGAGAGAAAGAGAAGGAGAGAGAGAGGGGAGAGAGAGGGAAAGAGAGAGGGGGAGGGAGAGAGAGGAGAGAGAGGAGAGAGGGGGAAGGAGAGGGGGAGAGAGGGGGAGCGAAAGAGAGAGAGACAGAGAGGGAGAGACAGAGGGAAGGGAGAGAGAGACATAGGAGACAGAGAGGGGGAGGAAGAGGCAGAAAGAGAGGGAGGGTGACAGAGAGAGAAAGGGAGAGATGATTCGGTTAAATCACACCACAATCCCTGAATATGCTATCCATCTGACTTTCAGATGGGATGGAAATGAATAGACAACAAAGTAGAACATTACAATGTTGCTTTAACACTTTAACAAGAATTAGCATCAAGTAGCGAACCATCCCAACAATACAACTCATGGAACAGGTAAAGCCACTTTCAGCTAATGACTCAACAATCCACTTACTCAGGAGAACTGTCCCCTTTCACATTCAGCACAAATGGGTATATTGGCCCACACTGGCCGTTTTAGTTAAATGTTTAATCACCAAACTCTCGAGCGTGGCGGACCAAAATGTGCAGAGGCAGAATATGTGATGCGTTATAGGGAAACTAGTCACAAGTCGAAAAAAATGGATTTTGAGATATCAACATAATTATTTGAAAAGATAAACTCCAATGGATTCCAATAATGATGGTAAACATTAGGACAGCTATTAAAAATTTCCTGAAGGTGACCTCAGATATGCATGTATACATGTTCCATATTCAATACACAGTCTTCAGGTTTGGTACATATATATTGATACGGTTTCGCCTTTCGTTCGCTCGTTGGCCTGTTCAAGTGATGGAGATGTTGAGTACGCCATGATGTTTTGTCTTACTTGATTCATCTTAATTATTCTTGCCTGATAATTCCGAATCGCCAGTTATTCGTGAGAACGTCTCTTAGTGAATTAATCGACTTAAATTCAGTATCTTAGTAGAATCAACGTACACACCTTCTAGTGTCATAGCCAGGTTTATTCTGTCTCTCATATCACAAACTCATGCTTTTATAAACAAAATGCGGACCTCAAGCAGGCCAATCTACAAAGTACAATACAATAGAAGGGATCGTCCCCTAGTACAATTGCCACAAAGTACAACCGTCTTTGAAGTACATTCGTCAGATTTATAAAGAAGAACATAAGGCGAATCGCCAGAAGGGCGAATCGTCAGTTACTATGACATGTCCATATAGTTCATAATTAAGCAGAAACGAATCGTCAAAAAGACGAAATCTCTAGAGGTACTAATTTTAACTCTATAACAATATGTATGATACATACACATTTAGTAAATTCTGCTAAATTCGATTGATAAATGATAGATAAATACTAGGTTTATCTGAGTATATTGGTGTTGAGTTGATTCAAAAGATGTGTTTGGTTATGTTGAATATATTTTGAGTCTTATTTCTGTATTAAATTCGGGTTATTTGGGACGGTTTCTGAATGTGAATTGTACATTTTCCGCAAATTTCACCCATTATACATGCTATTGTCAGCGCTAAGCACCCAAAAGAACAATCCAATAAAGATATCTTGTTAATATAACACTTTAAATAAAAACATTTTTGTGACTCATTTTCCTGGAACACATCACATATTCCCCATTGCACCAGATGCCGTTCAGTGATTGCTGAATGAGGGAGGATCCGTCCCTAAGCCTATTATTGTGTAGAGAGACCGTCCCTATTGTTCCCAGATTTAGGAGTGCTTTTTCGGCGGCCCATATGATTGTGAGAGAGCGCGATGGTGGGCTATTGTGGGTTGGTTAATACCTAATGGACGTATATGGTCGCAGCCACTGGCCTGAGACCCTCCTATATGGGTGAAGTCGTCAGAAAATGTATAATTCACCAATTCTCTCAAATATCCTAAGTTCAGGGGCTCAGAATGGGGCTCAAAATACAGTTCAGCACAACCGAACATTTCTTCTGAATCAAATAATTATTTAGATTAGTTTAAGATATTTTTATATCTATTCGGGGAATAGCATTACAACGGGTAATTACAACAGAGAAATTATTGAGGGTGGGGAAAAATGAAAATAATCAATACCAAATATACTCAGATATAGCTAGTATTTATCATTTTCAGCTTAATTTAGCAGAATGTACTAAATGTGCTGGCGATTGTACATTTTCTGACGCTGGGACCTTTGCTAAACCCCCTGCTGTCCCCTACATCACCCCTTCCCCTATTGCCCCCCCCCTGCTCTCCCCTACACCCCCCCCCCTCACGAGGGGATGAGAATATGACAGGGTAAAGACCCAAATAGTGAGGACAAAGCTGGACGCAATATCAGCAGATGAAGCAACCCTTGCACTGTAGTCCTTGTGGGCATTGGACCAATATGGACTATATATGGGCCAGGTCATCTGAACATACATGTACAATTGGCAGCACTACCCATATAGTAAATTATGCTAAAATAGACTGAAAAAAGATAAATACTTGGCATATCTGAGTATAGTTGGTATTGTGCTGCTTTAAAAGAATCTATTCGGTTATGTTGAACTGTGTTTTGAGTCTCATTTTTGTCTTAAATTGGATTCATTTGAGAGGATTCCTGAAGATGAATTGTACATTTTCTGGCGGCCTGACCCATATACTTATAAGGACACACAGATGGCGCTTCTGTTTATGGACCTCCCCCCCCCCACTGCATGGCTCTTCTATCTAGGGACACCCTCCCCCACCCCCTGCATTTACTGCCCAGTGCCGACCACTAATACGTCATTATATGGGTCAAATCACCAGAAAATGTATACAATTCACCTTTACTAATCCTCTCAAAATAAACCAAAGTTAAGACAAAAATAAGGTTTAAAACACAGTTCAACATAACCAAACAGATTGTCTGAATCCAGGCAATTCCAAATATACCCAGATATACCTAGTGTTTATCATTTTTCAGCCAAATCTATCAGGATTTCATCAATGTGTATAGCTGCCAATTGACATTTCTAGGCGATCTGACCGACTGCAGTTATTGCCCGGGTACCCTCCACTTATATGTCATTATATATGGGTCAGATTTTTGGAAAATGTACAATTGGCAGCTCTACAAATTTAGGAAATGTTGCTAGACTAGGCTGGAAAATGATGAATACCGGGTATATCTGAATATATTTGGTGTCGCGTCGATTTATAGTGTCTGTTTTGCTATGTTAAACTGCATTTTGAAGCTCATTTCTGTCTTAAATGGGTGTTATTTCAGAGGATTGGTGAAGGCGAATAGGGGATTTGCATGACTCACTGCACATGTCTACTGCAGTGCATGCTGGGATGGATTCTGATGAAATCTGACATATGAATATTTAGCAACATTTTTATCGAAAATTGCAAGAATGTTTTCACCAATATCATAGCTTTTATAAATGATCTATGAAAACCAAATGCATGATGGGAAAGGTGGGGACTAGTGTTATGGAAACATGTTAAACACATGTACATATATTGACATTAGAACATTGATAATTATTGCATGCTGAACATGGCATGTTTTCTATAGATTTTTCACTGTACCATTAGTCCCATAATTCAATGCGAATCAAGATTCAAAATGGCGGCTATGCAACTCCCCTATTGTACATTTCTAGGCGATCTTCCCCACTGCAGTTATTGCCCAGTACCCCCCACTTATATGTCATTATATGGGTCAGATTTTCAAAAAATGTACAATTCAACTTCGCCAATCTTCTCAAATAACCAAAATTTCAGACGAAAATAAAGTTCAATATACAGTTCTCTCTAACCAAACACATTGCTAGAATCAATGCAATGGCAAATATACTCGAATTTACCTAGTATCGACCAAATTGCAGCCTAATTTAGCAATATTTACTAAATGTGTACAGCTGCCAATTGTACATTTCTAGGTGATCTGACCCAAATGTATGCAGCTGGCGATTGTACATTTCTAGGTGATCTTCCCCAGTGCAGTTATTGCCCAGTGCCCTCCACTTATACATCATTATATATGATATAATATATAAGGCCTCCACAATGACATGTAGCGCCACCCTGTGGTCGTGCTCGGTAGCTGTCGGGTCGTATTGAGCAGCTCACCCATTCACTCGTCATTCAAACCTGAAATTGGATCCACGCCGCCAGAAGATGGCCGCAATTCAAATTATTCCTCAATGGACTAAAGAGTGGTACTGGTGGCAAATTGAATCAGAATGATGGAGAATAATGGTGGTTTCCTCTCAGAGCTAGAGGGGGGGGATTGTTTGGAAAATGCACAATTCACCTTCAGAAACCTTCCCAAATAACCCGAATTTGATACAAGAATAAGACTCAAAATATAATTCAACACAAACAAACACATCCTTTGAGTCAACTCGATACCGAATATACTCAGATATACCCAGCATTTATCATTTTTCAGTCAAATTTAGCAGAATTTACTAAATGTGTAGAGCTGGCGATTGTACATTTTCTGGGGACCTGAGCCAGGAGATCACAACTGTGTGGTGGACATTGGACGCAGTATAGGCGGGCGCTGGGGTGTGTGGGCGCTATATGCCCACAGTGGTGTGTGGGCAGTCTAGGCCCAAAGTTGAGAAAGTCCCTTCAGACGGAGGGAAGGAAAGCCTCTCGCCTCAAACTGCAAAGTGCCATTATAATTCCATTAAGACTGCAAAGTGTTATCATAATCCTATTACAACGCCTAGTCCTAGGCCAGGAAGAGATTAGCGCAGTAGGCGTCCAATCACTGACATACCTGAATTTGAGAGATGTGTAGAAATGTAGATTGTGCATTTTCTGAAAATCTGACCCTATAAAAGCTGAGAATACCGCTTTAAGCCGGTTGAATGTCCATGTTACTGACCACAGAGCGAGATCTAGATGGGTCAGATTATCAGAAAATGTACAATTCGCCTTCACCAATCCTCTCAAATAACCCACATTTAAGACAAAAATAAGCTTCAAAATGCAGTTTAACATAACAGAATTGATACTTTAAATCAATGCGATACCAAATATACTCAGATATACCCGGTATTCATCATTTTTCAGCTTTATTTAGCAGAATTTCCTAAATGTGTAGAGCTGCCAATTGTACACTTTCTGAAAATCTGACCCGTATCTAGATGCGCATATGGATCAGATTTTCAGAAAATGTACAATTTAACTTCACCAATCTTCTCAAATAACCCAAATTATAGACGAAAATAAAGTTCAAAACACAGTTGAACCTAACCAAACAGATTGCTAGAATCAATCCAATGCCAAATATACCCGAATTTACCTTGTATTGACCAAATTGCAGCTTGATTCAGCAGAATTTACTAAATGTGTACAGCTGCCAATTATACATTTTCTGAAAATCTGACCCATAATTGTGAACGCTTCCTCCTCGGACCATGCAGGCTTTTTGCCAATGCAGGAAAGCCCGGGTATGCATCATTTCCGACAAGAAATCGAAAACAATACAATATCCCTACAATGCATGAGTGTATTGATTTATATTTATCAGGACTCGGGGTTATAGTGATGGTGTTAGTCGACGTGCCTCGCCTCCCATTCCAGCCACTTCTAGAATACATGTGTTTCAGGGAAATGAGTCACAAGTCGCAAAATTGATATTTTCTAAATTGTTTATTTTACAAGATCACCTTATTGGAATGTTCTGATTTTTGGGGAGTTTATTACTTATAGTTATATCAATCGATGTATCAAATTTCAGGACGATGTATATGATATATATATTCGTTTTAAAGGTCAACATATGGAGTATATTTAGTTACTTTACTGGTTATTGCCCCCCAGAAATATAGTTAACGTTTTTATCAAAAAATACAAATATCAAACTAAAAATCGAGAAATACTTATAAGATTATTAAACTATTTACTATCATTAGAATCCACTTGATCTCATTTTTTCAAATATGATAGTATCTCGAAATCTATTTTTTGACACTTATTATGATTCATTTTCTTAAAACACACCACATTTTTCAAAGTGATTTATTCACATGAACTGTTTGTTGGATTGTTCTGATTTCTTTAGGATTTATCGCCTTGAGTCATATGAATGCGTGTACCGAATTTCAGGACAGTGTATCAGATATATCCTTGCGTTTTGAATGTTATTATATGGAGTATATTTAATATACCTAGTATTGACCACATTGCCGCCAAATTTAGCAGAATTTACTAAATGTGTACAGCTGTACATTTTCTGGGTACCTGACCCACATACAGTCGTATACAGATTTCATTATCTAATGTCTTTTCAAACATATATCAAAATGTGATATCTCATCTTGCTAAAAGCTAACGCAAGGCAGGCAGATGTACAAGGATATATGCGCAAAGGAATTGAAGAAAGTGAAAATGACAACCCAAGGTTTACAGGTGCAGAATTACCGTTAGCATTTAACATACGGGTATCTCATTATGTTCTCATAAGTATAGAAAATGTCAAATGAAACCGAATATAAAAGTATCTTTGTGAAACTTACTTTTCAAGAAACCGGCGGAAATATTCTATTTCTTTCCCAACAAGAATTTGCCGATAAAATGCGACTCCGATGTGTGTGGGTCAAATTTTCAGAAAATGTACAATGGGCAGTCCTACACATTTAGGAGATTCTCCTAAATTATGCTGAAAAATGATGAATACCGGGTGAATCTGAGTATATTTGGTATCGCATTGATTTAAAGTATCAGTTCTGTTATGTTAAACTGCATTTTGAAGCTCATTTTTGTCTTATATGTGGGTTATTTGAGAGGATTGATGAAGGTGAATTGTACATTTTCTGAAAGTCTGACCCGTATATGAAATAGGAGATCAGTATATAGAAAGATATCTTGGATTTATTTAGATGAATGTGGAGGTAATATCAGGAGGAGAAAAAGAGAGAACATAAATGAACAGGAGAAGGGATGGACTCATAATGCGATATGATGTCTTTCAAGAAAATGAATAGCAAAATTCGTTTTTTCCAAAGTCATTTATTTACGAGTTTTCTTTGCTGAAATGACTAGATATCTTGTAGAGACCTTGAGGTCGTATGAATGCATTTTATTCAGCAAATTTAAAGAGAGTTGATTAAATATGCATGCATTTCTAAGGTCAACTTATTGAGTATATTTAGCTACTTTACTAGTAAAATTTCAACCCAGATATTTAAGCAAACTTTATTTTTCAAAAATAAAATTATCAACTTAAAATATAGAAATATTTATCATTAGGCGTCCTACTCTTTACTAGCATTGGAGTCAGCTTGATCTCATCTTTTCAAATATGATGATATCACAAAATTCATTTTTTGCAACTTGTGATGTGTTTTGAACTGTGTTTATTATCTTTGGTTAACGCAAACAGTATGTATGTGACTGCAAAGTTACATTATTTCTTTTTCATTTATATACATATAGATTTCTGTATATTGTAGTTGAGTGGCAATGTATGAAAACAACCATCAGTAAAAGGTTATGCATTAGTGTACCTCATATGTGATGTCTTTCAGGAAAATGAGTCCCAGGACGCAAAATTGATATTTTTCAAAGTGATTTATTCAGAAGATCTCTTAACTGAAATGTTCTGATTTTTAGAGCGTTCATTACTTATGGGCATATGAGGCCATGTAAGACATTTCGGGACATTGTATTAAATATATTTTTGCGTTTTGAAGACCTTTGTATGGAGTATATTTAGTTACTTTACTCGTAATTACCCATCCAGAAACATTGCAAACTTTTTTTTTCAAAAATAAAAATATCAAACTTAAAATATAGAATTACTTATTAGGTGTCCTAGCGTTTCTCTCTTTGGAATCAGCTTGATCTTTTTTAAATATGGTGATATCTCAAAATCCATATTTTGTGACTTATGACCCATTTTCCTAAAACGGATCACATCTTTAAAACTGTAACAATTAAAAATGATTAAGAAAATCGTTTTATCATTCAATGGAGCCCAACGCTTCCTTTATGTCACGAAAAAACATGCCTAAATGACAGTTACATTTATAACCCCAGGCTCCCTTTTTTTTATATATTTAAATAGCATAATATAAAGATACAAAAAATAAATATTTTCTAACAAGATCGATCTGAAGTGCAGCAGAAGTAATGCTACTCATTAACATCTAATTCAATCCGTTATAACAAGAAGAAATCAATTCAAATTCGCAAGCAAGGAACGAAGCCATTTAAAAGCTAATGATAAATGTACTTTTTCTGCGTGATTGATAATCTACAATATCAAATAACCTGATTAACTTGTGTTTTGCAATGAGTCGGAGCGTGAGTAAAAAGGCAGATATGGCTATCAAGTAGAGCTGGGTCAGATTTTCAGAAAATGCACGATCTCCAGTTCTACACATCTATCAAATTCTGCTAAATTAGAGTGAAAATTGTTATATACTGGGTATATCTGAGTGTATTCTGTATTGTATTCATTTAATACATCTGTCTGGTTATGTTGAACTGTATTTTGTACCTTACTTTTGTCTTAAATTTGCGTTATTTGAGAGGATTGGTGAAGGCCAATTGTACTTTTTCCGGCGATTTCACCCAGCTACTGGTGACGTCACAGTCCGCCGCCATTCCGTCCGTCTCCCTCTGCCACGTACGGGGGTCAGATTTTCAGAAAATGTACAATTGGCAGATCGACATATTTTGTAAATTCTGCTAAATTGGACTGAAAAATCATCAACACTAGGTTTATATGGGTATATTTCGTATTGCTTTGATTCAAACAGTCTGTTTGGTTATGTTAAACTGTATTTTGAAGCTCATTTTCGTCTTAAATCTGTGTTATTTGAGAGAATTGGTGAAGACGAATTGTACATTTTCTGAAAATCTGACGTACGGCTTCCCCCATCATCCTAATTCCTCGGAGACGCGCAAGTTATCATAAATCTCTGCTTATTTCTCTCCAGTCCCCGAAAAAACACACATGTGGGTGAAGTCGTCAGAAAATGTACTATTGGTCTTAACCAATCGTCTCAAATATCCCTACTTTAATGTAAAAATGAGGTTTAAAATGCGGTCCAGCATAACCAAAGAGATTGTTTGAATCGAGGCCACACCAAATATACCCAGCTATATCTTCTATTTATCATTTTCCAGACAAATTTAGCATAATTTCATAAATGTGTAGAGCTGCCGATTGATTGTATAAGGGTCAGATTTTCAGAAAATGTACAATTGGCAGCACTATACATTTAGGAAATTCTCCTAAACTAGGCTGATAAATGATGAATACCGGGTATATCTGAGTATATTTGGTATCGCATTGATTTAAAGTATCAGTTCTGTTATGTTAAACTGCATTTTGAAGCTCATTTTTGTCTTAGCTTTGGGTTATTTGAGAGCGTTGGTTAAGGCGATTTGTACATTCTCTGAAAATCTTACCCATATTTTTAATTCCTGAGAGACGAGGCAGTTATCATAAATCTGTGCTTTTTTCTCTCCAGCCTACTGAAACAGCACAAATCCTCACAAATAACCCAAATTTAAGGCAGAAATGGGGTTTAAACTACAGTCCAACATGACCGAACAGACCGTTTGAATCAAGGCAATACCAAATATACTCAGATATACCTAGTATTTATCATTTCTCAGCCATATTTACCAAAGTTTCATGAATGTGTAGAGCTGCCAATTGTACATTTCTAACGATTTGACCCATTAATATCGCTACTCGAACGCATGCGCATCGTTTCAAGTGGGAGATAATTGTTACATGGAGTTAAACCCATAATAGGGAGGTTCAGCTAGTCTAACGTAAACGTAAACGTATCCGTATCTCTGATATACAAACATGCGTTAAAAGGAAGAAAGAGGTTCAGCAAAACATGGCAGAAAAAACGAAACATAACATATCGAGCAAACTGTTTCATCTCGTAAATTACTTTTTACACATAAAAAGGTGACGTAATTCACAAGAAAGATACGGATATGATCACGTAATTGAGATACGTTTGCTTGCGGAACCTCCCTATTGGGTCTTTTTTCCCCCAGATAATATCTATAAGAAGAAAGGAAGCGAGCCAATTAGACATGCCTTAAATGTACTTGATAATTGATTTTTTCTGTCTATTTGTTTTCTCGGCGCGTGCCAAAGCATAGTGCTTCTATTGCAATCAGCCTGTAGGCGCGATTACCCCAAGAGTCATTTAGTTCTATCCGAAACATCCATCCACAGAGATTGTTACATCAATCCAGAGAGAGGGAAAAACGCCCGTCCGTATCAGACGACTCCCTTATATGGAGGAAAAACTGCAGGGGCTGTTGTATAAGCTGAAGAAGGAAATATTAGTTTAGGCCAAGAACCTCTCAAATGATCAGATTATTATTATTATAAGATTTTATTTCCATTTGACACATACAATCGTTGTCATACAAATTAAATAAAAGAATGGAAAAGGAATATGGTCTGTGACTGTCACAGCTCTTCCGTACACCCCTTAAATTTCCTTAGCTTATACAACAGGCCCCTGCCTTTCCTTACCTTATACAACAGGCCCCTGCCTTTCCTTAGCTTATACACCAGACCCCTGCCTTTCCTTACCTTGTACAACAGGCCCCTGCCTTTCCTTATATTACACAACAGGCCCCTACCTTTCCTTACATTATACAACAGGCCCCTGCCTTTCCTTACCTTGTACAGCAGGCCCTTGCCTTTCCTTATATTATACAACAGGCCCCTGCCTTTCCCTACCTTATACAACAGGCCCCTGCCTTCCCTTAGCTTATACAACAGGCCCCTGCCTTTCCTTAGCTTATACAACAGGCCCCTGCCTTTCCTTAGCTTATACAACAGGCGCCTGCCTTTCCTTACCTTATACAACAGGCCCCTGCCTTTCCTTACCTTATACAACAGGTCCCTGCCTTTCCTTACCTTATAGAACTGGCCCCTGCCTTTCCTTACCCTATACAACAGGCCCCTGCCTTTCCTTACCTTATACAACAGGTCCCTGCCTTTCCTTAGCTTATACAACAGGGGCCTACCTTTCCTTATCTTATACAACAGGCCCCTGCCTTCCCTTACCTTATACAACAGGTCCCTGCCTTTCCTTACCTTATACAACAGGCCCCTGCCTTTCCTTACCTTATACAACAGGCCCCTGCCTTTCCTTAGCTTACACAACAGGCCCCTACCGTTCCTTAGCTTATACAACAGGCCCTGCCTTTCCTTAGCTTGTACAACAGGTCCCTGCCTTTCCTTAGCTTATACAACATGCCCCTACATTTCCTTACCTTATACAACAGGCCCCTACCTTTCCTTAGCTTATACAACAGGCCCCTGCCTTTCCTTAGCTTATACAACAAGCCCCTGCCTTTCCTTACCTTATACAACAGGCCCCTGCCTTTCCTTAGCTTATACAACAGGCCCCTGCCTTTCCTTACCTTATACAACAGGTCCCTGCCTTTCCTTAGCTTACACAACAGGCCCCTACCTTTTCTTAGCTTATACAACAGGCCTGTGCCTTTCCTTACCTTATACAACAGGCACCTACCTTTCCTTACCTTATACAACAGGTCCCTGCCTTTCCTTACCTCATACAACAGGCCCCTACCTTTCCTTACCTTATACAACAGGCCCCTGCCTTTCCTTACCTTACACAACAGGCCCCTGCCTTACCTCAGCTTATACAACAGATCCCTGCCTTTCCTTACCTTATACAACAGGCCCCTGCCTTTCCTTACCTTATACAACAGGCCCCTGCCTTTCCTTAGCTTACACAACAGGCCCCTACCTTTCCTTAGCTTATACAACAGGCCCTGCCTTTCCTTAGCTTGTACAACAGGTCCCTGCCTTTCCTTAGCTTATACAACAGGCCCCTACCTTTCCTTAGCTTATACAACAGGCCCCTGCCTTTCCTTACCTTATACAACAGGTCCCTGCCTTTTCTTAGCTTATACAACAGGCCCCTGCCTTTCCTTACCTTATACAACAGGTCCCTGCCTTTCCTTAGCTTACATAACAGGCCCCTACCTTTTCTTAGCTTATACAACAGGCCCGTGCCTTTCCTTACCTTATACAACAGGCACCTACCTTTCCTTACCTTATACAACAGGTCCCTGCCTTTCCTTACCTTATACAACAGGCCCCTGCCTTTCCTTACCTTATACAACAGGCCCCTGCCTTTCCTTAGCTTATATTACAGGCCCCTGCCTTTCCTTACCTTATACAACAGGCCCCTGCCTTTCCTTACCTTATACAACAGGCCCTGCCTTTCCTTACCTTATACAACAGGTCCCTGCCTTTCCTTAGCTTTTAAAACAGGTCCCTACCTTTCCTTAGCTTATACAACAGGCCCCTACCTTTCCTTACATTATACAACAGGCCCCTGCCTTTCCTTAGCTTATACAACAGGTCCCTGCCTGTCCTTAGCTTATACAACAGGCGCCTACCTTTCCTTACCTTATACAACAGGCCCCTGCCTTTCCTTAGCTTATACAACAGACCCCTACCTTTCCTTAGCTTATACAACAGGCCCCTGCCTTTCCTTAGCTTACACAACAGGCCCCTACCTTTCCTTAGCTTATGCAACATGCCCTGCCTTTATCTACCTTATACAACAGGCCCCTACCTTTCCTTACCTTATACAACAGGCCCCTACCTTGCCTTACCTTATACAACAGGCCCCTACCTTTCCTTAGCTCATACAACAGGCCCCTGCCTTTCCTTACCTTATACAACAGGCCCCTACCTTTCCTTAGCTTATACAACAGGCCCCTGCCTTTCCTTACCTTATACAACAGGCCCCTGCCTTTCCTTAGCTTATACAACAGGTCCCTGCCTTTCCTTAGCTTATACAACAGGTCCCTGCCTTTCCTTACCTTATACAACAGGCCCCTGCCTTTCCTTACCATATACAACAGGCCCCTGCCTTTCCTTGCCTTATACAACAGGCCCCTGCCTTTCCATAGCTTATACAACAGGCCCCTGCCTTTCCATAGCTTATACAGCAGGCCTCTGCCTTTCCTTAGCTTACACAACAGGCCCCTACCATTTCTTAGCTTATACAACAGGCCCGTGCCTTTCCTTACCTTATACAACAGGCCCCTGCCTTTCCTTACCTTATACAACAGGCCCCTACCTTTCCTTACCTTATACGGCGCCTACCTTTCCTTGGCTTATACAACAGGCCCCTGCCTTTCCTTAGCTTATACAACAGGTCCCTGCCTTTCCTCACCTTATACAACAGGTCCCCGCCTTTCCTTACCTTATACAACAGGTCCCTGCCTTTCCTTACCTTATACAACAGGCCCCTGCCTTTCCTTAGCTTATACAACAGGCCCCTGCCTTTCCTTAGCTTATACAACAGGTCCCTGCCTTTCCTTAGCTTATACAGCAGGCCCCTGCCTTTCCTTACCTTATACACCAGGCCCCTGCCTTTCTGTAGCTTATACAGCAGGCCCCTGCCTTTCCTTACCTTATACAACAGGTCCCTGCCTTTCCTTAGCTTATACAACAGGTCCCTGCCTTTCCTTACCTTATACAACAGGCCCCTGCCTTTCCTTACCTTATACACCAGACCCCTGCCTTTCCTTAGCTTATACAGCAGGCCCCTGCCTTTCCTTACCTTATACAACAGGCCCCTGCCTTTCCCTACCTTATACAACAGGCCCCTGCCTTTCCTTAGCTTATACAACAGGCCCCTGCCTTTCCTTAGCTTATACAACAGGTCCCTGCCTTTCCTTAGCTTATACAGCAGGCCCCTGCCTTTCCTTACCTTATACACCAGGCCCCTGCCTTTCTGTAGCTTATACAGCAGGCCCCTGCCTTTCCTTACCTTATACAACAGGTCCCTGCCTTTCCTTAGCTTATACAACAGGTCCCTGCCTTTCCTTACCTTATACAACAGGCCCCTGCCTTTCCTTACCTTATACACCAGACCCCTGCCTTTCCTTAGCTTATACAGCAGGCCCCTGCCTTTCCTTACCTTATACAACAGGCCCCTGCCTTTCCCTACCTTATACAACAGGCCCCTGCCTTTCCTTAGCTTGTACAACAAGCCCCTGGTTCAACAAACGACTGGCACTACATTTAGCCCCACTCCCCCACTCCCCCACTCTCCCTTTTAATGTTTTCTATGATAAATGTTTCAGTGCGCTATTATATTTTTACGTTCCGGAAAATAAGCTCATCACAGGGAGGCACAAGTCTATATGTGTATAATGGCTTCCACTCAGTGGGCGCTGTGCTGCATTTAGTGGCTTACAATTACTCGCATTTACTTACTGCCATCAGGCAGAACATGGACAATTGCCACCTCTACACATTTGTTATGTGTTTCAGGAAAATGAGTCATAAGTCGCAAAAATGGATTTTGAGATATCACCTTATTTGAACAGATGAGATCAAGCCGATTCCAATGATGGTAAACAGTCTAATAATCTAACAAGTATTTCTAGATTTTAAGTTTGATATTTTCTTTTTTGAAAAAAAGTTTCCAATATTTCTGGGGTCAATAAACAGTAGAGTAACTAAATCATAGTCCATATGAGGACCTTTAAAACGAAAGGATAAATTACATAGATTGTCCTGAAATTTGATACATCGATCGATATATATATAAGTGATAAGCTCTCCAAAAACCAGAATATTCCAATAAAGGGATGTTGTAAAATAAACACTTTGAAAAATATTATTTTTGCGACTTATGACTCATTTTCCTGAAACACATCACATTTGTGATGTGGAACAACTGCTATTACATGCAGGAAAATTAGTTTAAGTCGCAAAAAATGATTTTGAGATACCATCTAGCATCTGAAAAGATGATATCAGGCAGATACCAACGTTGTAAAGCTTCGTAAAGCTTTAGAATATCTGATACTGGACTTTTGTATTTTCTATGTTTGAAAAAAATAGTTAGCTATATTTCTGTGGTGACAATCACTATTATAGTGAAATATATACCTGATTGATTACAGTCTAGGCTTCCAACCTCTCAGATCAGATAAGAATGGTATTTAATGATTGGACGCCTACTGCGCTAGGCCTAACGGTTTTCCTGGCACTGGAGTGGGCTTTCTCTCTCAACTCTGACCCTCTAGAGACTGTTGCGTTGAAGACAATAATTTGTATGGTTTCCTTAACGTTGGACTATATTTTGAACTCATTTTTGTCTTGAATTCGGATTATTTTTAAAGCGAATTGTACAATTGTTGACGCCCTCACCCACATCCCTATAATGGCTTCCACTGCCCGGGCTGTGTACATTATTTAGTTACAATTACTGCTGTTCCTTACTCTACCCCGGCCCTATACACCAACACAGCCGCAATTAAAACGGTCAGATTTTCCAGAAAATGTACAATCGGCAGCTCTACACATTTAGTATATTCTGCTAGATTTGGCTGAAAAATGATGAATACTGGGTATATCTGAGTATATTTGGTAGCGCATTGATTTAAAGTATCAGTTCTGTTATGTTAAACTGCATTTTGAAGCTTATTTCTGTCTTAGATGTGGGTTATTTGAGAGGATTGGTGTAGGCGAATTGTACATTTTCTGACAATCTGACCCAAAAAGAACTGCCATACTTTAATCACATGTCATATTCTCCCCTTCACATATATCTCCATCATAAATCACTTGCCTGAATTATGTGCTTTATTTATTCAGACAAGCTTCGCCGAGGAGACGAGTAAAACAAACAATCGCAGAGGCATAAAATGATGTCGCTTGCGGCGATTGAACAATAAAACATTTGGCTGCGGTGGAATAAACTCAGTGTTTGAAGTTGGTCTGTGAGGAGGAAGTGATTATGGTTCATTTATGAGTCAGATTTTCAGAAAATGTACAATTCAACTTCACCAATCTTCTAAAATAACCCACATCTCAGACGAAAATAAAGGTCAAAGTACAGTTCAGCCTAACCAAACAGATTGCTAGAATCAATGCCATACCGAATATACTCGAATTTACCTAGTATTGACAAAATTGCAGCCTAATTTAGCAGAATTTACTAAATGTGTAGAGCTGCCAATTGTACATGTTCTGTAAATCTGACCCATATGGGCGGACGGGGAAGTGATTATGGTTCATTTAATGGCGGACAGGCAGGTTCTTATCAGACAAGTGGTTTCCCAGTGGTCGTAATTAAGGAGGACAGAAATAGCAAATACACACTATTAATCTTTTAAAATAAATTAATTGTATATTAAATATATTACATTAATGGATTAAATGATTAATGTAATAAGCAGGTTTTATACCCAATAGGATGATGGAGGTTTGTAATCAATCGAGAGTGCCTAACTGAGTGCCATTGTGTATTTATTACATGTATTACGTGTGTATACGATTTAGATTTGATTACATACAGAGGTCTGTAATCAATGGAGGTGTGTCAGATGGAGATGTGCCATTTGACCCTCCATCTTGATAGAATACAAATCAGAGTGCCATTGATGAGACAGGACTGGACAAAGGAAAAGAAGAAGAAAAAGAGGAAGAAAAAGAGGAAGAAGAAGAGGAAGAAGAGGAAGAAGAAGAGGAAGAAGAAGAGGAAGAAGAGGAAGAAGAAGAGGAAGAAGAGGAAGAAGAGGAAGAAGAGGAAGAAGAGGAAGAAGAGGAAGAAGAGGAAGAAGAGGAAGAAGAGGAAGAAGAGGAAGAAGAGGAAGAAGAGGAAGCGGAAGAAGAAGAAGAAGAAGAAGAAGAAGAAGAAGAAGAAAAGCTGTTTTCATCAACGACTATAAAATGTTACCCTAAACAATAACATTGCTAGAGAATTTTGTAAAAATTAACCGCCTGGAAATTCATTACCAAAGTAATACACTTTGATTACATAGAAAGGTGGCAGGCCACAACGAAAAACACTTTTCTAAAGTGAGAACTGTCTGATTATCCTGAATAAAAATATTATTAAAAAAACCCAACATGGATGTAACCCTGCATATAAAGAATGGACACTGATTCCAGACCATTGGCGATACATTGTCAACAGAATGCAAGGCTAGGGTTGTTGTTGCACACTTGTTCAGTAAACTTAGCCACCATTGTATACAGGCTTAGCCACCATTGTATACAGGCTTAGCCACCATTGTATACAGGCTTAGCCACCATTGTATACAGGCTGGCCATTTGCTCAATGTGTGACAACTAACTACTCTCTCTGTACGGAGTAACTTAGCCACCATTGTATACAGGCTGGCCATTTGCTCAATGTGTGACAACTAACTACTCTCTCTGTATGGAGTAACTTAGCCACCATTGTATACAGGCTGGCCATTTGCTCAATGTGTGACAACTAACTACTCTCTCTGTACGGAGTAACTTAGCCACCATTGTATACAGGCTGGCCATTTGCTCAATGTGTGACAACTAACTACTCTCTCTGTACGGAGTAACTTAGCCACCATTGTATACAGGCTGGCCATTTGCTCAATCTGGGACAACTAACTACTCTCTATATGGAGTAACTTAGCCACCATTGTATACAGGCTGGCCATTTGCTCAATCTGGGACAACTAACTACTCTCTCTGTATGGAGCAATTCACTGTATGGGACAGGTCACCAGAAAATGTACAATAGGCAGCTCTACACAATTAGTAAATTCTGCTAAATTAGGCTGAGAAAAATGACAAATACTGGGTACATCTGGGTTTATTATATACACTCTGTTCGAGATGTGTTGGAAGCGGTGCCCCATAGGGTTGCCATTGGTTTATTCTCAACACTTCTTGTACAGAGTGTACATACGTATTGCTCTGAGAACACTGTATTGAGAGTGAGTTATGCACAGTGCGTATTTCACTAGTGAGTTACATGTGGTAGTCATGGCAACCATTTCGCTTTTTAACAAGTTTACTGCCAAAATTTAATTTAATGACTAAAATAATATTCATTCAGGTACTTAGAATATCGCTATGCAGCTTGTGCAATATTCACGTCCCTTCAACCCACACGTTAGTTAGCCTGTATATATTTGATATTAAGTTGATTCATAAAAGCTGTCCAGTTGTGTTGAACCGTATTCTGAACCTCTTTTTTGTTCAACAATTGTGTTATTTGTGAGGATTAGTGAGGACAAATTATACACGTCCTATCGCCCTTACCCTATATACGGGTCAGATTTTCAGAAAATGTACAATTCAACTTCGCCAATGATTTCAAATAACCCAAAAAATAAAGTTTAAAATACTAGAATAAATGCAATGCCGAATATACTCAAATTTACCTAGTATTGACCAAATTGCAGCCTAATTTAGCAATATTTACTAAAGGTGTACAGCTGCCAATTGTACATTTTCTGATAATCTGACCCATACATGTATTGGCGAGCGATAAGCTGAAAGCCTTGTGTACATATATGCACTTACTCTAGCTTTCTCCCAGCCTGTGATGATGGACCAATACACTGACCCCCGGGTCACAAGCACTGCCAGCTTCCCCGGGTGTGGTACACTCTAAGAAGAAATGGTTCTTTCAAGAACCCTTATGGGTTCTTCAGTCTGTCTACCAGGGCGAACCCCTAAGGGTTCTTTGAAGAACTCTTTTGGGGAGGTTCTTTGAAGAACCCTCAATCAGGAAATATCTGGAGTTCTTTAAAGGACTTTGTCCATTGGTTCCTTGAAGAACCCCTGGTTTTTATCAACCAAGGGTTCTTCAAAGAACCATGGTTCTTTTTAGAACTTTGTCAGAGTAGCAAACCGAAGGCAACTTTAGATTGAACATCTACAGCCCATATAAGGTTCCCCAAAGAACCTTATAGAACCCTTTTTTCTTAGAGTGTGGAGGGGTCTCGGGTGGAAGGGGAGGGCACCCTCTCTAAAATATCACATACATAAAATACACAATTAGAATATATGATAATGATATCCAAGGGTTATGAGGGGCTGGTTCATGCTGCCATGTAGTGTTGCAGGTCCTCTAAAGAACCTTATTTCTTTCCTAAGGAAAAAAATAAGGTTCTTTGGAGAACCTCCATGAGCTAAAGAACCCTTTAAGTTTAAGTAGAACCCTAAAATTGACAAAGAACCCCTATGGTTCTTGGAGGAACCCCTGATGATCTTGAAGAACCATTTTAGATGTTGAAGAACCATAAGGTTCCCCAAAGAACCTTAAAGAACCCTTTTTTCTTAGAGTGTAGAGAGGGGACCCCGGGTGTGGTGGAGGGGAGCCCGGGTGCCCTCTGACCCCTGCAACACACCTTCTGGCACCCCATACCGTCCCGGTGATGGAAGTCAGTCAAGCTGAACAAGGCGGGGCAATAGCGGCCGCCGCCATGGGCTGATTGACCACCAGTTAAAGCTGCTTATCTGGCCGGGTGCAGCCAGGGTTGGTGGTACACAGAACAAGTGCTTTTCATTGTCAGACTCCTCCTCCTCCTGCCCCTCCTACTGTATATGGGTCGGATAGGCAGAAAATGTACAATTGGCAGCTCTACACATTTAGGAAATTCTGCTAAAGTAGGCTGAAAAATGAAGAATACCGGGCATATCTGAGTATATTTGGTATCGGATTGATTTAAAGTATCTGTTCTGTTATGTTAAACTGCATATTGAAGTTCATTTTTGTCTTAAATGTGGGCTATTTGAAAGGATTGGTGAAGGCGAATTGAACATTTTCTGAAAATCTGTCAGGTCGTCAGAAAATGTACAATTCACCTTCACCAATCCTCTCAAATATCCCAAATTTCAAAATTTAAGTTTAAAAAGATAATAAATCTAGAAATGTACAATCTGCAGCTCTACACATTTAGTAGATTATGGTGAATTAGGCTGAATTATGACAAATACTACATACATGTATGTTAGTATATTTGTGATGTATTTCAGGAAAATGAGTCGCTAAAATGCCATTTTTGAAAGTGATTTATTCACAAGATCTCTTTGTTAGAATATTCCGATTTTTGGAGGTTACAGTGCTGAAGGTCGTATAAATACATGTATCAGATTTCAAGACAGTGTATTAAATATATCCTTGCGACTCGAAGGTTATATTATGGCATATTTAATTACTTTACTGGTAATCACCCACCCAGAAATATTGCAATTTCTCAAACATAGAAATATAGAAGCACTTCTTAGATGTCCTTACTATTTACTATCATTGGTATCGGTTTGATCTCAACTTTTTAAATACATGTTTAATGATATCTCAACATTCTTTGCTATACTCGTGACTCATTTTTCGGTAATACATCACATTTGGTGTTGCGTTGATCTGTATTTTAAACCTTAATAATGACTTTAATTTGGGTTATTTAGGAGGATTGGTGAAGGTGAATTGTACATTTTCTGACAACTTGACCCACGTCAGCTAGAAATGGACAATCGGTAATTCTACACACTGTAGATTCTGCAGAAACTGATAAAGACTAGATCTATACATAATATTTGATTCAGAAGATATGGTTCAGATTTTCAGACAATGTACAATTCACCTTCACCAATCCTCTCAAATAACCCACATTGAAGACTAAAATGAGCTTCAAAATGCTGTTTAACATAACAGAACTGATACTTTAAATCAATTCGATACTAAATATACTGAGATACACTTGATATTCATCATATTTCAGCTTAATTTAGCAAAATTTCCTAAATGTGCAGAGCTGCTTATTGTACATTTTCTGAAAATCTGAACCACATTTTCAGTTATGTCGAACTGTATTTTAAACCGTTATTTTAAACGTGTGTTAATTTGGGTTATTTGAGAGGATTGGTGAAGGAGAATTGTACATTTTCAGGCAATTTCACCCATTATATGGGTGAAATCGCCAGAAAATGTACAATTCATATTCACCAATCCTCTCAAATAACCCAAATTTAAGACAAAAATCAGGTTCAAAATACAGTTCAACATAATCAGACAGATTTATTGAATGAATACTATATAGAATACACTCAGATTTACTCAGTATTTATCATGTTTCACTCTAATTTAGCAGAATTTGAGAGATGTGTAGAACTGTAGATTGTGCATTTTCTGAAAATCTTACCCTTATATATGATCAATATTTCTCTCCGTTGACTCGGTTGTTGGGTCATCTTCTATCCACTGGTCAAACAATGATATCTGGACCAGGATCTACGGACACAAAAAGACAATTTCTCTTTGTCTTCCGGGCCGAAGGTCCCAAGAGGTTTGAAAGGCCTTAGATCAAAACAGTTTTGCTTATAGATTAGGGTTGCAGAGGTCATGGCTATAGCGGCTGGAGGGGTACACGGTGCGTATACAAGGGTCAGCTTGTCAGAAAATGCACAATTGGCAGCTCTACACTTTTAGGAACTTCTGCTAAATTAGGCTGAAAGATTATAAATACCAGGTACAGTCTAGGTCCAAAGATAGGGGAGTCCCTTCAAACGAAGGGAAAGCCTCTTGCCTCAAAGCGCAATGTGTCATTATGACTGTAAAATGTCATTATATTCCCATTAAAACGCAGAGTCTTAGGCGAGGGGACCGATTAGTGAAGCAGGCTGACATACCATTCTTATCTGATCTGAGGGTTTGGACCTAGAGCGGGTATATCTGAGTATATTTGGTATCGCATTGATTTACAGTATCAGTTTTGTTATGTTAAACTGTATTTTGAAGCTCATTTTTGCCTTAAATGTGGGTTATTTGAGATCATTGGTGAAGGTAAATTGTACATTTTCTGAAAATCTTACCCGTATACAGTGTACAATACAAGGGTCAGGTTTTCAGTAAATGCATAATCTACAGTTCTACACATCTCTCAAATTCTGTTAAACTAGAAAAAATGATAAATACTGAGTATGTCTGCGTGTATTCTGTATTGTATTCGTTCAATAAATCTGTCTGGTTATGTTGAACTGTATTTTGAACCTGATTTTCGTCTTTAATTTGGGTTATTCATCTTCACCAACTTGTTCACCAATCCTCTCAAATAACCCAAATTTAAGACAGAAATGAGACTCAAAATACAGTTCAACATTACTAAACAGATACTCTGAATTAACCCAATACCAAATATAACCATATATGGGTCAGATTTTCAGAAAATATACAATTCACCTTCACCAATTCTCTCAAATGAACCGAATTTCAGACGAAAATAAAGTTCAAATACAGTTCAACCTAACCAAACAGATTGCTAGAATCAAAGCAATGCCGAATATACTCGAATTTACCTAGTATTGACCAAATTGCAGCCTAATTTAGCAGAATATACTAAATGTGTACTGCTGCTAATTGTACATTTTTTGAAAATCCGACCCATATACCTAGTGTTTATCAGTTCTCAGCCTAATTTAGTAGAATTTTCTAAATGTGTATGTGCTGGCAATTGTACATTTGTGGACGATCTGACCCGTGTATGCATTGAGTATAGTGTACGAGTGCTCCAGTCAGACTAGTGGAGCCGGGGGAGCAGCGTCTAGCCACTCCGGACACTGTTTATGGATGAAGGTCACTTTGATATGACCACATAAGACTGAACTGAAGACTCTAGATATACTCGTATATGGGTCAAGTTTTCAGAAAATGGACAATTCAATTTCGCTAATCTTCTCAAATAAGCCAAATTTCAGACGAGAATTAAGTTCAAAATACAGTTCAACCTAACCTAACCGATTGCTAGAATCAATGCAATGCAGAATATACTCGAATTTACCCAGTATTGACCAAATTGCAGGCTAATTTAGCAGAATTTACTAAATGTGTAGAGCTGCTAATTGTACATTTTCTGAAAATCTGACCCATATGCATACACACCAACCAACGCTCAATCCTTCCTCATACCTTCCTCCATAGATTTACTAGCAAATGTTCAATTGTGCAATAATTGTTCGCCATCACAGTTTCTTATATTGAACCAATGTCTGAGTGGCACAGTGAAGTCTAATTTATATTTTTATATTTTTTTAAGACACATAAGAAGAATCTAAATAATTAACTAACTTTTGGTCTCTTAGATAACAGTTCTCTATAGATTCGAATAAGTAAATCACTCCTGTACATATATGTATATATTGTTGAAGCAAATGAGAACAATAATGTATCAGATTTTCAAAGCAGCTTGGCCCGACAGAACTAACCCGAAAAGGTTTACCAAGTATAAATAAAATCTTTAAAAGAAAAATGTTATGACCATCGATTATATTTATTGATTATGAATGCATGTACCATCCATGTTTGCGAATATTAAACATTTTACAATAGATCATCAGCCTCTTCACACATTGCTAGATCGAAACTTCAATATTATCCATTATATTATTCTATATTTCCATAATTCATTAAGTCAATTAAGATTCATCACACGAGTGACGCCATGGATTTACTGTTGGTACAAACACATAAACAAACCAGTATTGTCTACCAAGGGGACTTATAAAGCTATACGGGTCAGATCGTCAGAAAATGTACAATCTACAGTTCTACACCTCTCTCAAATTCTGCTGAATTAGAGCAAAAAATGATAAATAGTAGGTATATCTGAGTTTATTCTGTATTGTATTCATTCAATACATCCATCTGGTTATGTTGAACTGTATTTTGAACCTAATTTTCGTCTTAAATTTGGGTTATTTTAGAGGATCGGTAAAGGTCAATTGTGCATTTTATTAAAATTTGACCTAAACATTCTTAGCCAACATCGAAATTCAAAAAATAATGTATTCCATTTTTACCCTACCACATCTGAAAGTCACTTAAGAACAGTTTAGAGTGGTTTATCTTGTTTTCTTGACAGCAGAAATCAATGAAAATTCAAATTTACATTTTGTTGTCGGCCAAAACTCTTTGATGTGGTGGTTTCACTTATTATCGCTCACCATCTCTCGTTTTTTTTGTCACTAAATCTACTCTAAATTCTTGTACACGCGTTTTTTCTTTCTTTCTTTTTTCTTCTTCTTACTTACCATACCAGTAACATATTGAGATCTTTATCCTTCAAAAGTACAATGATTGTTAGATTTCTAAAGAAAAGGATTGGGAAAAATGAAATTAATAGAATGTAAAAATGTTTTTAGAAGAACATAAATAGTTGTAGTGTTGACTCGAATCTACAAATTTTGTATTTTGTTTTGTATTTAAATGCTTTTTATTTAGCCAAAACATTAAGTGGGTCAGATTTTCAGAAAATGTACAATTCACCTTCACCAATTCTCTCAAATAACCTAAATTTCAGACGAAAATAAACTTCAAAATGTAGTTCAACCTGACCAAACATATTGCTAGAATCAATATAATGCCGACTATGCTCGAATTTATCTAGTATTGACCAAATTGCAATCTAATTTAGCAGAATTTACTAAATGTGTAGAGCTGACAATTGTACATTTTCTGAAAATCTGACCCATGTGGTACACCCTATTCACAGTCAGGGCTAATCAAAACCAAAATAATAAAGTTACCAATAATCAAACTAAAGCGTGTTAATATCTATCTCACTGTTAACTTTTACATACTATAGATAAAGATGCATACTTTACCATTTTACTTGTGCTATTCTAGTATTGTTAAGGTTATTTTTTTTAAACAAATTTTATTGACAATTTCACATTCGTGATACGTTTCATGTATGTAGACTTTAAGAGTGAAACATTCAGTAGAAGTTGGTTAAAGCCTGTTAATACTGTTTGACGAAATTAAAATCCCTCTATGGTGTTGGTATGATTTAGAAATGAACGGGCAAGGCAAAAGCTTCCCCCAAACTGTAACATAATATATTGAAAACGTCAGTCCCATAAGTCAAAAAACTAACAACTTGTAATAATGTATGAATGGTACGAGTAGTTAGGCATTGAATATGTATTAACAATTATTTATAAATATTCAGTTACTAGCTCCGAGTACCACTCCCTATCTATCACATGGCCTTAGAGAATATTAAAAATACAGAGTAATATAAGCTTTGTTTTTGTATGTGCACAATATGTTTTTATAGCACCCCTCATGGGCATATATAGACAGTCTTGGCTCACAGCCTCTCAGATCAGATAAGTAATGGTATGTCAGTGATTGGACGCCTACTGCCTACCAATGACTTTCTAGCACTGAAGTAGGCGTCCTAATGGGATTATGATGGCATTTTGTGGTTAGAAGCGAGATGGGCTTTCCCTTGGTTTAAAGGGACTCTCTACACTCTGAGCCTAGACTGTACAATAAAAGCTAATGACACAATAATACTGAAACACAATAGGCGATTTGCATAGCCGCCATTTTGAATCTGGATTCGCATGGAATTATGGGACTAATGGTACAGTCTAAAACCTATGAAAAACATGCCATGTTCTGCATGGACTATTTATCAACGTTCTAATGCCAATATCCATGTGTTATACATGTTCCCATGACACAAATCCCCATCTTTCCCACCATGCATTTTGTTTTTATAGATCGTTTTTACAAGCTCTGATATTGGTGAAAACATTCTAGCAATTTTCGATAAAAATGTTGCCAAATATGTGTAGGTCAGATTTCAACAGAATCCATCCCAGCATGCACTGGGACAGACATGCACAGTGAGACATGCAACCCCCCCCCCCTATTCGCATGGTAATGGTACAGTATGAAATCTATAGAAAACATGTCATTATCAGCATGGAACACAAAAATTACAAAAAACATTACATGTCGTTATATGTATGTCGGTATTAGAGTATATTGAGCCGTATTATTTTGAACTGAAACGATGCGGCGATGGTATATTAAATATGGCAGCTGTAGATCGAAATTCCTGCTTTATAAGTAATTAAAGATTAAAATGTGTTAATGTTAGAAATATTATAAACGATATAATAGAAGCTGAGTGAGAGTATGACAGCAGATATTTAATGTAGAAGAAGGTAAAAGTTAAAACGTATTCAATTATTACCTCCGAGTTTCATTCACTATATATCACAGGCCCTTAGCGATTATTAGAAATATTAAAAGAATATAATCTTAGTTGTTGTACACAATTATATTGATATGTTTTTATAGCACCCTTTATACAGCATGGGCATACAAAAAGCTCCAGAGGGTGCTTTAAATAAGACTGAATCACAAGGAGGATGTGTACATGAGTCAGATTTTCAGAAAATGTACAATTGGCAGCTGTACACATTTAGTAAATTCTGCTAAATTAGGCTGCAATTTGACCAATACTAGGTAAATTGAAGTATATTCGGCATTGCATTGATTCTAGCAATCTGTTTGGTTAGGTTGAACTGTATTTTGAACTTTATTTTCGTCTGGAATGTGGGTTATTTCAGAGAATTGGTGAAGGTGAATTGTACATTTTCTGAAAATCTGACCCATGTGTACATGTATGCATGTGCCTCGGCGTATCTCCCAGGCATTGTATTAACATCATATCTAAATGGGGCCCTCAGGGCATGGGACATTTGTCATGGCAACCAAGCAAAATAACTATAATCAGTAACGCCGCGTAAATGCATGTGAATCACAAACAGCCATAATAAAAACACTCGGATACGCACACAGACCTATTTTACATATGAGTCAGATCTTCAGAAAATGCATAATCGGCAGCTCAACAAATTTTCTAACTTCTGTTAAATTAGACAGAAACTTTGTAAATAATGGGTATATCAGAGTATCTTTGGCATTGTGTTGATTAGATATATCTATTTCATTGTGTTAAACTGCATTTTGAACGTCAGTTTTGACTAAAATGTGGGTTATTTGAAAGGATTGGTGAAGGTGAATTGTACATTTTCTGACAATTTCACCCATATATTGATTATACAATACCAACCATCACAGAGCATGATCCTGATACTCACACAAAACAATCTTAGGGTGAAGTCGCCAGAAAATGTACAATTGGCAGCTCAACACATTGAGGAAATTCTGCTAAATTCTGCTGAAAAATGAGGAATACCGGGCATATCTGAGTATATTTGGTATCGTATTAATGTAAACTATCAGTTCCGTTATGTTAAATTGCATTTGAAGCTCATTTTTTTCCTTAAATGTGGGTTATTTGAGAGGATTGGTGAAAGCGAATTGTACATTTTCTGAAGATTTGACACCTTAGTTGTTGGGTGAAATTTCCAGAAAATGCACCTTTAGAAACCCTCCCAAATAACCCGAATTTAATACACAAATGAGACTCAAAACACAATTCAACATAACCAAACACATCCTTTGAGTCAACTCAATACCAAATATATTCAGATAAACCCAGTATTTATCATTTCTCAGGCATATTAGGGTGAAGTCGCCAGAAAATGTACAATTCGCCTTCCCCGATCCTCTCAAATAACCCAAATTTCAGAAGAAAATGAAGTTCAAAATACAGTTCAACCTAACCAAACTGATTGCTAGAATCAATGCAATGCTGAATATACTCAGATTTACCTAGTATTGACCAAATTGCAGCCAAATTTAGCCGAATTTATCAAATGTTTACAGCTGCCAATTGTGCATTTTCTGAAAATCTGACCCATTAAACAGATATTACTAAAAGTGTAGAGCTGCCAATTGTGCATTTACAAGTGACCTGTCCCTGTTATTTTAATCAGTGGCGATTCATCGCTGAGGGAATACTGATTTTGTTTGAACACGGATCTTCTCCCTCTGATCAAATCCTTTTTCTTCCCGGGTTGGCCACAACAAAAAGAAGCGATCGCGAAATCTTCCTTATGGGTCAGATTTTCAGAAAATATACAATTGGCAGCTGAGTAAATTTTGCAAAATTAAGCAGCAATGTGGCCAATACTAGGTAAATTCGAGTATATTCGGCATTGCATTGATTCCAGCAATCTGTTTGGTTAGGTTGATCTGTATTTTGAACTTTATTTTCGCCTGAAATGTGGCTTATTTGAGAGAATTGGTGAAGGTGAATTGTACATTTTCTGAAAATCTTACCCTTATAACTACTATGCACAAGCATGACTCAAAAACAGATTCGACACCACAAGAAGTCATTCCGTCGCCGTCGCATCGCCTGTATTGCGTCCCTCCGTCCCCCATGGGGCAGATAAGCGATAACAAGCCTGGCGACATGCATAGGAGGGTTAATGTGATGGGTTACAGGAAAATGAGTCACAAGTCACACAATTGTTTTTTTCACACGATCTCTTTGTAGGAAATGGTCTCATTTTGGGGTTATCTAATGCTCCAAGTCGTATAAAAACATGTTCCAAACAGAAGACAGTGTATCAATATTAAATATAATCCTTGCATTTCTAAGCTCATCCTATAGAGTATACTTAGCTACTTTACTAGTAATTGCCCATCCAGGGATATTGCCTTTGTTTTCAGAAATCAAACGTAAAAAAAAGCATAGAAATATACTTATTACCCTCATTAAAATCGGCTTGATCTCATCTTTTCAAATTATAATAATATCTATATAACAACATTTTTTCCTACTTGTGACTCATTTTCTTAAACACATCACATACGGGTATATATATATATGCGTAGAGAGAAAATCTGGGGGTAAATATGATGGGTTACAAGAAAATGAGTCACACGCAATACAGAAAGAATTTGATGAAATACTTAATTATGTTGAATAACGCGCTGGTGTTGGCTTTTATACATCTATGTATTAGTATTTTATTTTATTGTCTCTTTGCTTACAGATAAATAATCTTTTTTGTGATCAACATCTACACTAAAATATTTTGTATAAATACTTGTTAAATTAGAGTCAGCAAGTTTTGAGAATAATGTACCTGTTACACAATGCTTTTGTCTGAATAAAAATCTTTAAATACAAAATACAAAATACAAGCCACATTCTCTTTTTATTCACAAGATCTCTTTGTAGGAATGTTCTCATTTTTGGGTTATCTAATGGTCCATGTCGTATGAATACATGTACCAAATCTCAAGACAGTGTATTAAAAATATCGTTGCATTTCTAAGGCCATCCTGTGGGGTATATTCAGGTACTTTACTTGGAAATGGCCGCCCAGAGATATCGCATAGTTTATCATAAATAAAAATATCAAACGTAAAAAAGTATAGAAATACTTATTAGATGTTCTTTTACCATCATTAGAATCGGCTTGATCTCATCTTTTCAAATATAATAATATCTCAAAAAAGAACATGTCCTAGGCTACTTGTGACTCATTTTCTTGGAGTGAGTGAGTGAGTGAGATTGGTTGCTTTACGCCCTTATCAACACATTTAATAAGGTTATATCCAGGGCGGGACAGCTGAGAGGGAGGCAGTTTATGATCATACCCAGGAAATAGAGATAGAGAAGAAGGGAGAGACAGAGAGAAAAGAGACAGAAAGGCGCTTTATGGTCTTACCCAGGAAATAGAGATAGAGAAGAAGGGAGAAAGAGACAGAGAAAAAGAGACAGAAAGGCACTTTAGGCCCCCCAAAAAAGTTTTTGGAAACCACCTCCCAGGAACTGACAAAAATGTCTATTTCATAACAATAGTTGTTTTAAACATGGGAAATGTGCTTTTTGACAGTTTCGGGTTAGGAAAACCCGTTTTCCTGCTTTTATAAGCTTTTTTTGTCAGAAAAATAAAAAAAAGGTAGGATGTGACGAAAAAAACCAACAGGTATGGTAGGGAAATTTTTTCTAGGTAGGAGGGGGGGGGGGGGGGATCGGAAACACACCTATTTTTTGTTGCCTTATGGTCATACCCAGGACCACCTCATCTTCTTCAAACACATCACATAAGGGTATATATGCGTAGAGAGAAATCTGGAGGTTGGTTTTCTTTAATCCAAGATACGATTCTCTGGTCAGCGCCGCACACCGGTGTGTTTTTGTCTCCACTATGTCGGGTTGGATACAAAATGGCGTCCCTTGAGACACGCTGGTGTCACGTGGGGGAATTGGTAGCCATTCTTTTGTAACGTAGCAACAGCAATAGCATTGGCTGGGCGATATCGCCTCAAATTGTACAATTCGCCTTCACAAATCCTCTCAAACAACACAAATTTAAAACAAAAATGAGGCTTAAAATAAAGTTCACTGGAGCCAAACTGGTTTTCTTAATCAAAACAACGCCAAATATTCTCAGATATACCGTACCGATTTTTTTAATCACATTTCAGCACGATTTAGCAGAATTTACTAAATGTGTTAAGCGGGCGATTGTACATTTTTAGGCGACGCGACCGACCAACAACCAACTCCTCTCTGCTTTTACATCGCCCCATACGTCTGTCATTCCGAGCTCGTGATTCTATTAAGATAACACAAGTCGAAGGCTATTGAACTGCGCGAAACAAGCCCCGTTTTTGATATTATTGCGCATGTATATGATTTTATCGCCCGCCTTTTTATTGATTGGAAGTGATTTGAGAGCGATTTAGTGATGGGCATATTTGATGCGGTCGCAAATCGTGCGATGGGTTTTGCGGCGGGTGTGTTATCATGCTTTAGCATGGCATGCGTATGTATCAACACTAGGGGATGATGTACGACCGGGAGGACTTCATAAATGGGATTGTCTAAAAGCAAACAATACATCATACCCGGGTGTGTATATGGGTTAGATCTTCAGAAAATGTACAATTGGCCTTCACCAATCCTCTCAAATAACCCACATTTAAGACGAAAATAAGTTCAAAATACAGTTCAACATAACCAAACCGATTGCTAGAATCAATGCAATGCAGAATTTAGCAGAATTTAGCAGAATTTACGAAAGGTGTACAGCTGTCAATTGTACATTTTCTGAAAATCTGACCCAAATGGGATTGTCTAAAAGCAAACAATACATCATACCCGGCTGTGCATATGGGTCAGATTTTCAGAAAATGTACAATTGGCAGCTGTACACATTTAGTAAATTCTGCTAAATTAAGCTGCAGTTTGGTCAATACTAGGTAAATTCGAGTATATTCGGCATTGCATTGATTCTAGCAATCTATTTGGTTAGGTTGAAATGTATTTTGAACACTATTTTCGCCTGAAAATCGTTTTTTTAAAAAGGATTGGTGAAGATCGAATTGTACATTTTCTGGAAATCTGACCCAAATGGGATTGTCTAAAAGGAAACAATACATCAAACCCGGCTGTGCATATGGGTCAGATCTTTAGAAAATGTACAATTGGCCTTCACCAATCCTCTCAAATAACCCAAATTTAAGACGAAATTCGGGTTCAAAATACAGTTCAACATAACCAGACAGATTTATTGAATGAATACAATACAGAGTTATTATACTCAGATATACTTAGTATTTATCGTTTTTCACTCTAATTTAGTAGAATTTGATAGATGTGTAGAACTGCCAATTGTACATTTTTTGACGATCTGACCCATGACACAACCCAGGCGCCGGATCATCTGTTAACCCAGTTATCCATACATCTCCGTATATCCTGTCATTTCAAAAGCTTTTATCCTTGATGCAAGAATAGCCATGCATGTGTATATATAATTTATTTATAGGGTCAAGTGTCAGAAGATGTACGATTCGCCAATCCTCTAAAATAATGCAAATTTAAGGCAAGAAATATGATTATGTCTAAGCCTCAGTTTGGGGGGACTCTCTTGACTGTGAGCCTAGAGTGGAGAGGCTTTCCCTAAATTTGGATTGACTCTCTCAAAACTGAGCCTAGACTGGAGAGGCTTTCCCACAGTTTGGAGGGACTCTCTCAAATCTGAGCCTAGACTGGAGAGGCTTTGCCTCGATTTGGAGGGAATCTCTCAGCTCTGAGCCTAGACTGGAGAGGCTTTCCCTCAGTTTGGAGGACTCTCTCAACTCTGAACCCCTAGACTGGAGAGGCTTTGCCTCAGTTTGGAGGGACTCTCTCAACTGTGATCCTAGACTGGAGAGGCTTTTCCTCAGTTTGGAGGGACTCTCTAAACTCTGAGCCTAGACTGGACAGGCTTTTCCTCAGTTTGGAGGGACTCTCTACTCTCAACTCTCTCAGGCAGGAGCCTTCCCCTTCGTTTAAAGGGAATCTCTCAAATCTCTGAGCCTAGACTGGAGAGACTTTACCTCAGTTGGAGGGACTCTCAAAATTTTGTGCCAAGAACGGAGTTGCTATGCCTTCGTTTGAAGGGACTCTCTCAACTCTGAGCCCAGACGGGATTGTACTTTTTCTGAGGCCGAGATAATCACATTGATATACGGTATAGCACCCACTGCTCCACTCATCCCATACCAATATATACCAATAAGCTATTGTAGCTTGGGCCTCATCGGACACCTTAAGCACGTAGATAATACTAACAATTCCATTTAAATGTAAATTCACTGCAATACATGCAAATGATTTAAATCGAGAGGATTGGGGAGGATTGAATTCCGAGCTAGAGATGGAGATAGATGATTAGATGATGTAATTGATGGAGCTACATTGTGGGACGAAGCTTTTAAGGGTCAGATCAGCAAAAAATGTACAATCGGAAGCTCTCGGTCTAAAATAAATAATTTACATGTAGCACACGGTGATATAATGAGAGACAATTCCAGGAAATTGTGAATCAAATTTACATGGTAGTTATAGAAATAAAAATTGACTTACATCACTGTAACATAGTAACACTATGTTGAGAGAGTCCCTTCAAACGAAGGGACTGAGGGTTTGAACGTAGAGTGAGTGAATCGGCAGCTCTACACATTTAATAAATTCAGTTAAACTCAGCTGAGAAATGATAAATAAGGGACTTGCATGTGCCGCTGCGCATGTCTGTTACAATGCATATTGGGACAGATTTTGATGAAATCTGACATACAAATATTTAGTAACATTTTTATCGAAAATTGCAAGAATGATTTTCCCAATATCACAGCATGTATAAATGATCTATGTTAACCAAATGCATGATGGGAACGGTGGAGCCTTGTGTTATGGAAACATGTATAACATATGGATATTGATATTAGAGCATTGATAAATTCCATGCTGAATATGGCATGTTTTCTATAGATTTTACACTGTACCATTAGTCCCATAATTCCTTGCGAAACAAGATTAAAAATGGCGGCTATGCAAGTCCCCTATCCTAGGCATATCTGAGTATATTTCGTATTGCAATGAAACATACAATGTATTTGGGTGCGCAGAACTGTATTTTGAACCTGATTTTGGTTTTAAATTTGGATTATTTAGGAAGATTTGTGGAGGAGAATTGTACATTTTCTGACGACTGACCCCTAAGACTTTCTCTCCGCGTCTGGAGGTCTAGAGCTGTCTGGACATTAGGATCGATGACCTGAGGTCAGCTTGACCTTGACCCTCATTACTCCGGGAGGAATTCCAGGACATTAAGACGTGGACACTGGTGTCAAGGTCACTAATTGTGACCTTGGCGGAGGAAAAGATGGGCCTATAGGGGAGTTGCACAGCCGCCATCTTGAATCATGATTCGCGTGGAATTATGGAACTAATGGTACAGTGTAAAATCTATAAAAAAAACATGTCATGTTCAGCATGGACTATTTATCAATGCTCTAATATCAATATCCTTGTCTTATACATGTTTTCACAAAACAAGACTCCATATTTCCCATCATGCATTTGGTTAACATAACATCATTTATACAAGCTCTGATTGTTGAAAACATCCTTGCAATTTTCGACAAAAATGTTGCAAAATATTTGTATGTCAGATTTCATCTGAATCCATCCCAGCATGCACTGTAACAGACATGCGCAGTGGCACATGCAAATCCCCTATTATGGGAGTTGTATGTCAGTGCAAAATATATAGAAAACATGTAATGATATTTAACAGTGATCTCATGTAAATAGCCATGGTTTTTTTTACATGTTTCCATAAAAAAAGACGTCATTCTCCCATCATGCATTTGGTTTTCATAGATCATTTACACAAGCTTTGATGTTTACTCTAAGTAGGTCTCAAACAGAGTGTACCTACCCATGTGGGTCAGATTTTCAGAAAATGTACAATTCAACTTCACCAATCTTCTCAAATAACCCAAATTTCAGACAAAAATAAAGTTCAAAATGCAGTTCAACCTAACCAAACAGACTGCTAGAATCACTGCAAGCAACGATCCTATAGCTACGTGTAGCTATATAGGATCGTTGCTGCAATGCCAAATATACTCGAATTTACCAAGTATTGACCAAATTGCAGCCTGATTTACAAAAGAATTTACAACATGTGTAGAGTTGCCAATTGTATATTTTCTGAAAATCTGACCCACCTATACCCATGTGTTGAGTGGGACATGGTCACCCCCCCCCCCCCTGACCATGTGTTGAGAGGGATGGACGAGCCTCTACCTGTCAGACCCATACATACAAGCCTCTACATCTCTACTCCAGGTGTTTCTCATGAAACGCCATGTCACTGGTGACATTAATATCACCATGTGCGCTGTCCGCTCTCTCTGCCCCATTGCCTCTCTGCCTCATCCAGTGTCAGTGCCAGAATAGGCGGCCCGTCATGATGGCATCATTGTCTCTGAGGAACTCACAGTCCAGGACACTCTAGGCCCAAAGTTGAGAGAGTCCCTTAAAACGGAGGGAAAGCCTCTCGCCTCAAACCGCAAAGTGCCGTTATAATTTCATTAAGAGTGCAAAATGCCATTATATTCCCATTAAAACGCCTATAGTCCTAGACCAGGAAAGCGATTAGTAAAATAGGCTGACATACCATTCTTATCTGAGCTGAGGGTTTGGACCTAGACTGAGGACTTTTTTGTGTGCGCTAAAAGGGTCAGGTTGTGAGAAAATATACAATTGGCAGCTCTACACATTTACTAAATTCTGTTCAATTCAGCTGAGAAATGGTCAATACTAGGTATATTTGAGTATATTTGGTATTCCAATGATCCAAACAATGTATTTGGTTGTATTGAACTGTATTTTGAACCTAATGTTTGTCTTAATTTTGGATTATTTGAGAAGATTAGTGAAGGTGAACTGTACATTTTCTGTCAATTTCACCCACAGACTCGCAGAACAAAGGAGACATCGTTTGTGTAGTCAGGATTGTTTTTTTCGATTTCTTTTTTCCGATTTGTTTGAATAATTCGCGTGTGAAAAAGAAACATTGAATTATTCGAGCACAAGGAAGACATTTTTTTGTTGGGTCCTCAGAACTTGACATTAACTGAGTGATTATTTTTTTGCCATTGGGTTTTGTCATATGGCAACTTTCTTTGAACTATTTGCGTGTGTAAAAGAAAGTTGTGGATGGGGAGGAGAGGAAAACATCTGTTTCAAATGAAAAAATTCCATTTGGTAACAATGGTTGTTGTCAACCAAATGAATATTAATGTAACTTCTACATGTCTAGGTGTTTTCAGTTTGGAATAATTGTGTTCTTCAGTTAACTTGAAAAAGATATTCCATCGACGAACACACACCAATGTTTAGGCAAAAAAAAATAGGTGTGATTTATCTGGCTGAAAAACTAGGTGGTAACTTTTTTTTTCTCAATTTTTATTTTTTCATTTTTTTTTGGAAACCACTTCTCAGGAACTGAAAAGAAATGTCTATTTCATAACAATAGTTGTTTTGAACATGGGAAATGTGCTTTTTGACAGTTTCGGGTTAGGAAAACCCGTTTTCCTGCTGTTATAAGCTTTTTTTGTCAAAAAAAAAAGAAGAAAAATATGATCTGAGGTAGGTGTGTGTGTGTGTGTGGGGGGGGGGGGGGGACACACCTATTTTTCTTTAAAAAAAAGAAATTTTTTAGGCCAAGAATCAAAAAAAGGAAATTAGGGAAGGTCTCTTTTTGTGGGGTAACGTTTTTCTAGGTAGAGAGAGAGAGAGAGAGAGAGAGCGTGTGTGTGTGGTGGTGGTGGGCACTCGGAATCACACCTACATTCTTGTTGGCCTCTTGCATATCACTTACACCTTATCAGCGCTATCACATAACCCACTAAAACAATCAGTTTTAATGTTCCATTTTGATTTAGAGGCAATAAAGATAAGTCTACTGGCCTCACATTTTGCCTCGACGTTTTTACCACTGGATTCTTCACACATATTTCTGATGTGTTCCAGGAAAATGAGTCACAAATCGCAAAATTGCTATTTTTCAAAGTGTTTTATTCACAAAATCTCTTTGTCGAAATGTCTTCATTTGTAAAGCTGTTTGTAGTATGAATACATTTACCAAGACAATGTATTAAATATATCCTTGAATTTTTAAGGTCATCGTATAGAGTAAATTTTAGCTATTGTACTAGTCAACGTCCACCCAGAAATATTGCAAACTTTTTATTTCAAACATAACAATATAAAACATAAAATATAGAAATACTTATCAGATATCCTAAATGTTTAATGTGTACTATCATTGGAATCGGCTTGATCTCATCTTTTCAAATATAATGCTATCTCAAAATCAATTTTTTACGACTTGTGACTCATTTTCCTGCAACACATCACACACATATATCACCGGGTGATTTATGTGCGTTCCATTGATGCTCATATCGGGTTAGTTTCAGGGGATAATTCGCGGCGATAGGATGAATGACCGTTAGAGCGATAACCGACATGCCCGCTAGGTCGCCCTTTAACACCTTGGCGGTGGCGGTTCAGACCAAGTTGTGGAGAAGGAGGCAGAAATAGTTTATTTATTGCCAGCAAACCTCCAACCCCAACATCTGTTACGAGGCAACCGTTGCTTTTTTAAAGCCCCAACAGGGGCCTGTTGCATAAGGTGGGAAATGGAGAATTCTGTGTGTCGATTCCTGCTCTTGTCACACTTTTTGCTTCGATGGGTTTTGGTATGACTTTTCTCACAGTTTGGTCAATAATCTGTTTTAAAATCATGAGTGCACATTTTTTCAACATAAGGAGGGTCTTGTACGTGAGCATTTCAGGAAGGTCATTTTCAATGGGCTGCGAGGGCCCAACCACTGGTCCGATTTGATTGGAATATGTCACGATCTGACACAGAAAAGTTATATTGAATTTCATTTTGACCATTACCCAAGCTCCAGGAATTTGAAAACAGCACACTTGAAAAACTGACCCATATATAATCCAAGAAGAACGGTCTAAGAGATGTGTAGTGTTGAATATTGATAATATATTTCTAGTGGTACAGTGAGGTCATTATCTTGATATGTAAATGAACTCCATTGATTATAACATTCATTGTACACTGTGCATGCCTGTCTATACGATTCAATTGCCATTTTACGGTAGATTGGCTGAATAAAACTTCTAAAAAAAAAACAGACCCCAAACAACAACATATAATGGATTCACGTGCTTATTTATACTTGAATATAATAGGAAGGGGAAAGGTAGGCTCAGGGTTAAGAGTCCCTCCAATCTGAGGGAAGGGGAAAGGTAGGCCCAGAGTTAAGAATCCCTCCAATCTGAGGGAAGGGGAAAGGTAGGCCCAGAGTTAAGAGTCCCTCCAATCTGAGGGAAGGAGAAAGGTAGGCCCAGAGTTAAGAATCCCTCCAATCTGAGGGAGGGAGAAAGGTAGGCCCAGAGTTAAGAGTCCCTCCAATCTGAGGGAAGGAGAAAGGTAGGCTCAGGGTTAAGAATCCCTCCAATCTGAGGGAAGGGGAAAGGTAGGCCCAGAGTTGAGAATCCCTCCAATCTGAGGGAGGGAGAAAGGTAGGCCCAGAGTTAAGAGTCCCTCCAATCTGAGGGAAGGAGAAAGGTAGGCCCAGAGTTAAGAATCCCTCCAATCTGAGGGAAGGGGAAAGGTAGGCCCAGAGTTAAGAGTCCCTCCAATCTGAGGGAAGGGGAAAGGTAGGCCCAGAGTTGAGAATCCCTCCAATCTGAGGGAAGGGGAAAGGTAGGCCCAGAGTTAAGAGTCCCTCCAATCTGAGGGAAGGGGAAAGGTAGGCCCAGAGTTAAGAGTCCCTCCAATCTGAGGGAGGGAGAAAGGTAGGCCCAGAGTTAAGAGTCCCTCCAATCTGAGGGAAGGGGAAAGGTAGGCCCAGAGTTAAGAGTCCCTCCAATCTGAGGGAAGGAGAAAGGTAGGCTCAGGGTTAAGAGTCCCTCCAATCTGAGGGAAGGGGAAAGGTAGGCCCAGAGTTAAGAGTCCCTCCAATCTGAGGGAAGGGGAAAGGTAGGCCCAGAGTTAAGAGTCCCTCCAATCTGAGGGAAGGGGAAAGGTAGGCTCAGGGTTAAGAGTCCCTCCAATCTGAGGGAAGGGGAAAGGTAGGCCCAGAGTTAAGAATCCCTCCAATCTGAGGGAAGGGGAAAGGTAGGCCCAGAGTTGAGACTCCCTCCAATCTGAGGGAAGGGGAAAGGTAGGCTCAGGGTTAAGAGTCCCTCCAATCTGTGGGGAAGGGGAAAGGTAGGCTCAGGGTTAAGAGTCCCTCCAATCTGAGGGAAGGGGAAAGGTAGGCTCAGGGTTAAGAGTCCCTCCAATCTGAGGGAGGGAGAAAGGTAGGCCCAGAGTTAAGAGTCCCTCCAATCTGAGGGAAGGGGAAAGGTAGGCCCAGAGTTAAGAGTCCCTCCAATCTGAGGGAGGGGGAAAGGTAGGCTCAGGGTTAAGAGTCCCTCCAATCTGAGGGAAGGGGAAAGGTAGGCCCAGAGTTAAGAATCCCTCCAATCTGAGGGAAGGGGAAAGGTAGGCTCAGGGTTAAGAGTCCCTCCAATCTGAGGGAGGGAGAAAGGTAGGCTCAGGGTTAAGAGTCCCTCCAATCTGAGGGAAGGGGAAAGGTAGGCTCAGGGTTAAGAGTCCCTCCAATCTGAGGGAAGGGGAAAGGTAGGCTCAGGGTTAAGAGTCCCTCCAATCTGAGGGAGGGAGAAAGGTAGGCCCAGAGTTAAGAGTCCCTCCAATCTGAGGGAAGGGGAAAGGTAGGCCCAGAGTTAAGAATCCCTCCAATCTGAGGGAAGGGGAAAGGTAGGCCCAGAGTTAAGAGTCCCTCCAATCTGAGGGAAGGAGAAAGGTAGGCCCAGAGTTGAGAATCCCTCCAATCTGAGGGAGGGAGAAAGGTAGGCTCAGAGTTGAGAATCCCTCCAATCTGAGGGAAGGAGAAAGGTAGGCTCAGAGTTGAGAATCCCTCCAATCTGAGGGAAGGAGAAAGGTAGGTTCAGAGTTGAGAATCCCTCCAATCTGAGGGAAGGAGAAAGGTAGGCCCAGAGTTGAGAATCCCTCCAATCTGAGGGAAGGAGAAAGGTAGGTTCAGAGTTGAGAATCCCTCCAATCTGAGGGAAGGAGAAAGGTAGGTTCAGAGTTGAGAATCCCTCCAATCTGAGGGAAGGAGAAAGGTAGGCCCAGAGTTGAGAATCCCTCCAATCTGAGGGAAGGAGAAAGGTAGGCTCAGAGTTGAGAATCCCTCCAATCTGAGGGAAGGAGAAAGGTAGGTTCAGAGTTGAGAATCCCTCCAATCTGAGGGAAGGAGAAAGGTAGGCTCAGAGTTGAGAATCCCTCCAATCTGAGGGAAGGAGAAAGGTAGGTTCAGAGTTGAGAGTCCCTCCAATCTGAGGGAAGGAGAAAGGTAGGTTCAGAGTTGAGATTCCCTCCAATCTGAGGGAAGGAGAAAGGTAGGCCCAGAGTTGAGAATCCCTCCAATCTGAGGGAAGGAGAAAGGTAGGTTCAGAGTTGAGAATCCCTCCAATCTGAGGGAAGGAGAAAGGTAGGCTCAGAGTTGAGAATCCCTCCAATCTGAGGGAAGGAGAAAGGTAGGTTCAGAGTTGAGAATCCCTCCAATCTGAGGGAAGGAGAAAGGTAGGCTCAGAGTTGAGAGTACCTCCAATCTGAGGGAAGGAGAAAGGTAGGTTCAGAGTTGAGGGTCCCTCCAATCTGAGGGAAGGAGAAAGGTAGGCTCAGAGTTGAGAGTCCCTCCAATCTGAGGGAGGGAGAAAGGTAGGCTCAGAGTTGAGAGACCCTCCAATCTGAGGGAAGGAGAAAGGTAGGCTCAGAGTTGAGAGTCCCTCCAATCTGAGGGAAGGAGAAAGGTAGGTTCAGAGTTGAGGGTCCCTCCAATCTGAGGGAAGGAGAAAGGTAGGCCCAGAGCTGAGAGTCCCTCCAATCTGAGGGAAGGAGAAAGGTAGGCTCAGAGTTGAGAGTCCCTCCAATCTGAGGGAAGGGGAAAGGTAGGCCCAGAGTTTAAACTCCCTCCAATCTGAGGGAGGGAGAAAGGTAGGCTCAGAGTTTAAACTCCCTCCAATCTGAGGGAAGGAGAAAGGTAGGTTCAGAGTTGAGAATCCCTCCAATCTGAGGGAAGGAGAAAGGTAGGTTCAGAGTTGAGAATCCCTCCAACCTGAGGGAAGGAGAAAGGTAGGCTCAGAGTTGAGAGTCCCTCCAATCTGAGGGAAGGAGAAAGGTAGGCTCAGAGTTGAGAATCCCTCCAATCTGAGGGAAGGAGAAAGGTAGGTTCAGAGTTGAGAATCCCTCCAATCTGAGGGAAGGAGAAAGGTAGGTTCAGAGTTGAGAATCCCTCCAATCTGAGGGAAGGAGAAAGGTAGGCTCAGAGTTGAGAATCCCTCCAATCTAAGGGAGGGAGAAAGGTAGGCTCAGAGTTTAAACTCCCTCCAATCTGAGGGAAGGAGAAAGGTAGGCCCAGAGTTGAGAATCCCTCCAATCTGAGGGAAGGAGAAAGGTAGGTTCAGAGTTGAGAATCCCTCCAATCTGAGGGAAGGAGAAAGGTAGGTTCAGAGTTGAGAGTCCCTCCAATCTGAGGGAAGGAGAAAGGTAGGTTCAGAGTTGAGAGTCCCTCCAATCTGAGGGAAGGAGAAAGGTAGGTTCAGAGTTGAGAGTCCCTCCAATCTGAGGGAAGGAGAAAGGTAGGTTCAGAGTTGAGAGTCCCTCCAATCTGAGGGAAGGAGAAAGGTAGGTTCAGAGTTGAGAGTCCCTCCAATCTGAGGGAAGGAGAAAGGTAGGCTCAGAGTTAAGAGTCCCTCCAATCTGAGGGAGGGAGAAAGGTAGGCTCAGAGTTGAGAATCCCTCCAATCTGAGGGAAGGGGAAAGGTAGGCCCAGAGTTAAGAATCCCTCCAATCTGAGGGAAGGGGAAAGGTAGGTTCAGAGTTAAGAGTCCCTCCAATCTGAGGGAAGGGGAAAGGTAGGCCCAGAGTTAAGAGTCCCTCCAATCTGAGGGAGGGGGAAAGGTAGGCCCAGAGTTGAGTTGAGTAAATGTCATTATAATCCCATTACATTACACACCAACTCCAGGAAGGGAAAGCCATTAGCGCCAATCACTGACAAAATGTACTGGCGAAATGGACAAAATATAATAAGAATAGAGTAATTAGAAACAGCGCCAAGCAGAATAGCATTGTTCACCCAGGGAGAACTGGTTTTGACAAATAAATTGTTGAATGGATAAATAAAAATAACAAAAAATACCATTCTTATCTGTTCTGAGAGATTGTGAGCCTAGATCGACTGTTTCCTGCTGTATACATATGTTGAATGAATAAAGTAAATAAAAAGATACAATTCTGTTCTGATCTGGAGTTTGGAGTTTCTCCAACTTGTACAACAGGTCCCTAGACTCAGACTGTCTACTCGTGGGACGGGGGTCTTTTTGGTCGCGTCGCTTTTTAGTCTGCCCCCATGTTATGCCACTATCTCCCGGGGTTAACCTTTAGGTATGTTCCTCATTAAGGGAAGAAGTTAAGCTAATTGGTCTCCGTCTTTTTTACTCGCTAGAAACCCATGAATTTGAATTGGGCTGAACAGATACTCTGCCCTTTCCAACGTGGGTCAGATTTTCAGAAAATGTACAATTGGCAGCTCTACACATCTAGTAAATTCTGTTAAATTAGGCTGGAATTTGGTCAATATTAGGTAAATTCGGGTATATTTGGCATTGCATTGATTCTAGCAATCGGTTTGGTTAGGTTGAACTGTATTTTGAATTTTATTTTCGTCTGAAATTTGGTTTATTTGAGAAGATTGGTTAAGTTCAATTGTACATTTTCTGAAAATCCGACCCTCGTGCGTATCGTCAAGGAGGCCAAAGGCTTTGCTGGGTCCATAAACTTTCACTCATCCTAACTAACATTTTTAGCCCCGGAGAAACGATCACCGATAACTTTTCTCAAATCAGTCTTCCACGGAAGGTCGGGCTCGCACAGAAGTCTTAGCTGTAAGGGTGAAATCGCCAGAAAATGTACAATTCACCTTCACCAATCCTCTTAAATAACCCAAATTTTAGCCAAAAATAAAGTTCAAATTACAGTTCAAGCTATCCGAACAGATTGCTAGAATCAATGTAATGCCGAATATACTCGGATTTACCTTGTATTGGCCAAATTGCAGCCAGATCTAGCAGAATTTACTAAATGTTTACAGCTGCCAATTGTGCATTTTCTGAAAATCTGACCCCTAAGATCAGGATGGTAGCGGGCGGTGGGAAGGAAGAGCGAGTGGTCGGGCGATATTTGGGGAAAAACCACCTCAGGCAATATTCACAATAACTTTGATCTCTGATCGCAAACCGCGCGTATTGAGGGGAGAAGGGACTTTGTCCATACATACTCTTCCCAGCTCGCTGTATATATAAATACCGCTATAGGTCAGGTCGTTAGGAAATGTACAATCTACCTTCACCAATCGTCTCAAATAATCCAAATTTAAGACAAAAATGTGATGTGTTTAAGGAAAATGAGGCACATGAGATGGGATCTAGCGGCTAGTAAATATTAGGACATGTTATATATGTACTTCTATATGTTTTATGTACTAATACAAGTTAGCCATAGTAACTTAGTTAAATATAATGCTCAGGATAACCTCAGAAACGCATAGATACATTTATAAAAGCACACGGCCTTGGAATTTGGTACATGTATTGCTATTACTAAGAAGACTAAACTGTCAAAAAATGAAAACTTTCCTATGAGAAGTTCTCGTGGTAAAGACATTTAAAAAACACCATTTCCTGCGACTTGGGGCACATTTTTCTATAACACATCACACATTTCGTTGGTTTAACTGTAAGGACCTTTTTGAGTGTTTGTGTGCAGTTCAACTGTTGATTTACGTTTGCAATTTCTTCGTTAATTTGCAGCTGTTCATTTACAAATTCGACTGATGAAAAAATAAATGTTCAGATTATTCTATGACAAAAATGAAAAAGAAAAAGATCGGCAATGATTCCATTATAGGGATCAGGCATTGCAAGGCCAACGATCTAAAAAGGTCGATTTAAAATGAAAAAAAAAACTAAATGTGCTGTGTTTCAGGAAAATGAGTCACAAGTCGCAAAATTGATATTTCTCAAACTGTTTTATCACAAGATCTCCTTATTGAAATGTTCTGAACTTGGAGGGTTTAGCACCCATAATCATATAAATCTGTGAAGGTCTTCGTATGGAGTACATTTAGTTACTTTACATGACCCATCCAGAAACATTGCAAACATTTTCCCCCAAAAAATAAAAATATCAAACTTAAAATATAGAAATACATATTAGATGTCCTATAGTGTGTACTATCATTGGAATCGGCTTGATCTCCTCTTTTCAAATATGGGCATATCTCAAAATCCATATTTTGCCGCTTCTGATTCATTTTCCTAAAACGGATCACAAATGTGTAGAGCTGGCGGTTGTACATTTGCTAACAACAATCCGACACCTCTATATGGCGAGTCTATCAATGTGTATGTCTTATATACTGTACACAAACTGGTTTCCTTTTAGCTTTAATCGAATTGTGGCGGCACAAAGAGGCTGGTAGCTGCATGGGGAGGGACGGGAGAGGAGACTTTAATGGTCTGCCTCTATCTGCCTCTATCTGCTGTATCTACTGTTAACCAGGATCCTTTAAGCATGGGTCAGATCGGAAGAACATGTACAATAGACTTTATATTATGGTCTTCCTCTATCTGCCTCTATCTGCTACAGGGTCAGATTTTCAGAAATTATACAATTGGCCTTCACCAAACCTCTCAAATAAACCAAATTTAAGAAGAAAATTAGGTTCAAAATGCAGTTCAACATAACCAGACAGACTAATTGAATGAATACTATGATAGGATGTAACGAAGTTGGTTTCTGACTTACTGCACACGATGGTCATGAGTTTTTTTCGACCAGGGATTTCACGAGAAGCTGCAGGCTTCGAGTGAAATTCCTGGTCGAAAAAACGAGTGGCCATCGTGTGCAGTAAGTCAGAAATTAACCGAGTTACATCCTATTTTTATACCACGATCTTATATTATAAAATAAATTGAAGAAACAAAGTATTTATTTACCTCGCTTCTCTCCAATGATCCGCCATATTGTTGTTTTTTTATGCCAAAGCGCTAGACAAGCGTATAGCTGATTGGCTCATCAACGACTGCACGGAGGCATATGACGTCACGAATGGGCGTGACGTCATGAGCGAGCAAAACGTCAACCAATGAGGATGCTTCTTACATTTAGGCTAAAAAAGGGTAATATTTTCACGCGTGGATCCATTCAAGAAAACACAATAGCGGGTATCCACTCATTTGCAGCGTGTACAACCCCTGATCGTGGTATAAAATACAGAATACACTCAGATATTGTCATTTTTCACTCTAATTTAGCAGTATTTGATAGATGTGTAGAAGTGTAGATTGTGCATTTTCTGAAAATCTCACTGTTAACCAGGATGCAACCTCCTGCACACAAGTCCTTTAAGCATGGGTCAGATAGGAAGAACATGTACAATAGGGGCTTTGCATAGCCGCCATCTTGAATCACGATTCGCATGGAATTATGGGAGTTGTATGTCAGTGTAAAAGCTATAGAAAACATGTTAAGTTCAGCATGGGGTATTCAACAATGATTTCATGTAAATACTTATGCGTTTTACATGTATCCCTACAACGAGACCTCATCTTTCCCATCATGCATTTGAATTTCATAGATCATTTACACAAGCTACGATAATGGTGGAAAGATCCTTGTATATGTTTATAAAATGTTGCCAATTATTTGTATAACAGATTTCAATAGAATTCTTTCTTTCTATAATAGACATGCGCAGTGGCACATGCAAATCCCCTATTGACAGCTCGACATATTTAGTAAATTCTGCTAAATTAGGCTGAAAAATATTATGATTACTAATGAATACTGATTAGCTGATAAAGATTATATTGATAATAAGAATAATTTTCACCCTAGTATGTTCACTTAAATAAACCCACAACTTCACAAAGAGTTTGGTTGTTTAGTTTTGACTGTAATCTCGCCTTTATCTATACTTTTAAATACTACTTATTTATCTCACTGTACTTGGTAAATCCTGCTTAATTAGGCTGAATAATGATTGCAGTATAGTAGTCATGCCAGTAATCCATCAATTACATTTATATATTGTATCTATGTATTATATATATGTACTGCCATCCTCAATAAAAAATGACTTAAATAATAGAATAATAAAAATAATAATAACAGGTTGATATTGTGGACATTCAAACAATATGTTGGGTTATATTCAACTGTATTTTAAACCTAATTTCTGTCTTGAATTTGTCACATTAGAGAAGATCGGTGAAGGGGAATTGTATATTTTCTGACAACCTGCCCTTTGATTGACAGGATCACACAATAGTTCTGACGTGTTCCACGCGAGTGTTGCTCAACTGTTGTACACGGGGAGCCTGACGCCTGACGCCTGACGTCTATAGAAGGGTCAGATTTTCAGAAAATGTACAATTTTACTTCCCAAATCCTCTCAAATAACCCAAATTTCAGACGGAAATAAAGTTCAAAATACAGTTCAACCTAACCAAACAGATTGCTAGAATCACTGCAATGCCGGATATACTCGAATTTACCTAGTATTGACTAAATTGTAGCCTAATTCTGCAGAATTAACAAAATGTGTACAGCTGCCAATTGTACATTTTCAGAAAATCTGACCAATATAGAAGCGTCAGGCAGGAGATTTTGAGAAAATGTACAATTCGCCTTCACCAATCTTTTCAAATAACCCAAATTTAAGAAAAAAAATCAGGTTCAAAATACAATTCAACATAACCAAACAGATTTATTGAATGAATACAATACAGAATACACTCAGATATATTCAGTTTTTATCACTTTTCACTCTAATTTAGCAGAATTTGAGAGATGTGTAGAAGTGTAGATTGTGCATTTTCTGAAAATCTGACCCAGATAGGGCCGTTACACGCCACCACAAGATTGTCTCTTATTGTGAACGTGTTTCAAATGTCAATTCAGAGAGAAAATCTCAATTATTCAACCTCTAGCGGCGATGGTGGAGCTATCTAAAAGGCATTGTCATTCACATAGACAAGTATACCTTCACAGGCTGTAATGCCTTTAAATATTATCATTCCCCCATGGACATTATGGGATGTGTTTCAGGAAAATAAGTCACAAGTCGCAAAATTGGTATTTTTCAAAGTCATTTATTCACAAGATGTCTTTGTTGGAATGTTCTCTTTATTGGGGTTATCCTCTACAATATATTTTGATTGATTGATGTTGTTTATTTCCAGATCATCAGTTACATAAATTCAAAGTATACAATAATAATATGACTGGAGGTAGGGACTCGCATCTATGCTAGCCATAGATCTTCCAGAGAGGCCTGTATTGAGCTACTGTACTACTAATTGTCGACCTAGAAAATATTGTAAACATATTTTCAAATATAAGAATATCAAACATACAATATATTTATACTTATTAGATGTCCTACTAAGTATTGATGCAGATTATTGTTCTTGAAGTAGAAACATTGAGTATAACAGCATTGTCCAGAGACTTAATCACATCTATATAGAAGAGCTATCACACTGTCATATAATGGCCAAATACTATTATGCCATTAGTTGATCTTGAACATAATAATTTACCAAAAATACAAAGATATTGGAATGAATATTACATTCTTCTGATAATGGATGATGGATAAATAAATACACAATAGGGGATTTGCATGTGCCACTTAATAATAATTTGGATATTGTGGTTAGGATCTTTTCAAGCTATTGCCACTATTGTAATTGTAATTGGTAAGATGGTTTTATTGTGTGTTTCCTCAGCTTATACAATGGACCCCTGCCTTTCCTGAACTTGTACAACAGACCCCTGACTTTCCTTAGCTTATACAACAGGTCCGGGCCTTTCCTTAGCTTATACAACAGGCCCCTGCCTTTCCTTAGCTTATACAACATGCCCCTGACTTTCCTCAGCTTATACAACAGGCCCCTGACATTCCCCACCTTGTAAAACAGGCCCCTTTCCCCACCTTGTACACCCGCCCCCTGCCTTTCCCCACATTGTACAACAGGCCCCTTTCCCACCTTGTACAACAGGCCCCTTTCCCCACCTTGTACAACAGGCCCCTTTCCCCACCTTGTACAACAGGCCCCTTTCCCCACATTGTACAACAGGCCCCTTTCCCCACATTGTACAACAGGCCCCTTTCCCCACCTTGTACAACAGTCCCCTTTCCCCACCTTATACAACAGGCCCCTTTCCCCACATTGTACAACAGGCCCCTTTCCTTCACCTTGTACAACAGGCCCCTTTCCCACCTTGTACAACAGGCCCCTTTCCCACCTTGTACAACAGGCCCCTTTCCCCACCTTGTACAACAGGCCCCTTTCCCCACCTTGTACAACAGGCCCCTTTCCCCACCTTGTACAACAGGCCCCTTTCCCCACATTGTACAACAGGCCCCTTTCCCCACCTTGTACAACAGGCCCCTTTCCCCACATTGTACAACAGGCCCCTTTCCTTCACCTTGTACAACAGGCCCCTTTCCCACCTTGTACAACAGGCCCCTTTCCCCACATTGTACAACAGGCCCCTTTCCACACCTTGTACAACATGCCCCTTTCCCCACCTTGTACAACAGGCCCCTTTCCCCACCTTGTACAACAGGCCCCTTTCCCCACTTCGTACAACAGGCCCCTTTCCCCACCTTGTACAACAGGCCCCTTTCCCCACCTTGTACAACAGGCCCCTTTCCCCACTTCGTACAACAGGCCCCTTTCCCCACCTTGTACAACAGGCCCCTTTCCCCACCTTGTACATCAGGCCCCTTTCCTCAGCTTGTACAACAGGCCCCTTTCCCCACTTCGTACAACAGGCCCCTTTTCCCACCTTGTATAACAGGCCCCTTTCCCCACATTGTACAACAGGCCCCTTTCCCCACCTTGTACAACAGGCCCCTTTCCTTCACCTTGTACAACAGGCCCCTTTCCCCACCTTGTACAACAGGTCCCTTTCCCCACCTTGTACAACAGGCCCCTTTCCTCACCTTGTACAACAGACCCCTGCTTTCCCCACCTTGTACAACAGGCCCCTGCTTTCCCCACCTTGTACAACAGGCCCCTTTCCCCACCTTGTACAACATGCCCCTGCTTATCCCCACCTTGTACAACAGGCCCCTTTCCCCACATTGTACAACAGGCCCCTTTCCCCACCTTGTACAACAGGCCCCTTTCCCCACCTTGTACAACAGGCCCCTTTCCCCACATTGTACAACAGGCCCCTTTCCCCACCTTGTACAACAGGCCCCTTTCCCCACCTTGTACAACAGGCCCCTTTCCCCACCTTGTACAACAGGCCCCTTTCCCCACCTTGTACAACAGGCATCTTTCCCCACCTTGTACAACAGGCCCCTACAGGTCGTCCATCTAGCGCGTTCCGCCAGCAGGAGCGCCCTCTAGTAGAGCCTAGCGGAGTGAGGAGTGTGGTTGGGTACAAAGTTAGTGCGGGCTCTGCTCCTATAGTAGTAGAGAGTGGAGACGAACGCTACATACACGCTGAGACGGAGGTGAGACGAGGAGATGTTCTCCTCGTGTACACACCAAGCAGACAAACGCTGGAAAATGGATGATGGGACTTTTATTGACAACTTCTCAACAGTAAGGAGTTACTAAAGTGGATATATCGCTATAAGACACTCACCCGTCCATTGCCAACAAGGAGGAGGAGTAGTAGGAGGAGGGACAAGAAGCGGGAACTATTCTTTGATTGCCGGATCAATTGTCGTCTGCTATTCTTTTCTCGTCACAACCTCGCCCGGAATCTGAAACAAAAGTGGAGTTTAAGTTTGGGTGTGGGTGGAGGTGTTGGTGTTGTGCCCTGAGGTTACATACATACAACATTACCTATAGGACTATTATGTGAGTAGTATATAACTAACCCAGCTACTGTGCTGAACAACAACAACAACACTAACGATACATCTTTATCTATAATTGTTGGACAAGATACACACACCAAACACTTGATCAAGCGTGTGTATTGACTGGAAACAAAACAAATACAGGGGTACAGACAAAAACAAACAAGGCTGATTATGGTCGAATGACACGGCACATGAATCTAGCTATAGGGACGGTACCAAAAAGAACAAGCCAATTTTCCTTTTTGTTCCGCTGTTGACAGAAGTGCGATACCACTGGGAGCAGTGCTTGTGAGTGGGAGAGTGGATGCTCAGATATTGGATCTCATCACCCCTGGGGTACCCCAGTAAATCTAGCCTTCATAATGCAGGGAGCATTCTCGAACTAGACCTGGGATTAGGGAGCATTCATTAGGGATTGTTTGACGGAGAGGAGGATACCAATTACACCCGGATAACGAAATAACAAATGACATGACGCTTGTACATTACATGGCGTGACGCTAGTGGGAGTTGATCATTACAAACGTCAGTGGATATTAGTCTATTTCAGCGTCTCATCTTTTATAGTGTTAAGCGTCTTATTATAAGCGCCATTACTTTAAGCGCCATCATTTAAGCATCACAACTTTAGGCGCCATCATTTAAGCATCACCACTTTAAGCGCCATCATTTAAGGGCCATTACTGTAAGCGTTATTATTATAAGCGTCATTACTTTAAGCGCCATTATTAGGATGATACACTTGGTTGCAATTGCCACACCACCACCACCAGAGTTGTTGCCGTTGTTACAGACCGTTGTTGCTGTTGCTACAGACCGTTGTTGCTGCTGTTACAACCCATGAACCAGAGAGTAAACCACTTTAAGCGTCATTACTGTTACAAGCGTCATTATTTTAAGGGCCATTATTAGGATGATAAACTTGGTTGCAATTGCAACAACACCACCATAGTTGTTGCCGTTGTTACACACCGTTGTTGCCGTTGTTACACACCGTTGTTACAACCCATGAATCAGAGTGTAAACCACTTTAAGCGTCATTACTGTTACAAGCGTCATTATTTTAAGGGCCAATATTAGAATGATACATTTGGTTTGAATTGCCACAACACCACCATAGTTGTTGCCGTTGTTACCTACCGTTGTTGCTGCTGTTACAACCCATGAATCAGAGTGTAAATGAACTCAGGGAAATTACTTACTAAATCTACACCACCACCAGAGTTGTTGCTGTTGTTACCTACCGTTGTTGCTGCTGCTACACACCGTTGTTGCTGTTGTTACAACCCATGCATCAGAGTGTAAATGAACTCAGGGAGATTACTACTTACTAAATCTACTACAAGATGACAGGGTCAGCGCGGTTTTTGCTGCTTGTGTTTGTGCTGCTGAGTACGGCTTGGGGCAACCAGTACCAACAGTACTACCAGCAACACCTCCAGCAACCACTGGACACACACGATCAGCAACAATTCCACCCGTCCTACAACCTCCCCACCACCCAGTCTAACACCCAGGCTAAACCATCATATCCAAACCATTCCCTGGGTCCTTCCCCTTCTCCTTCTCCTTCTCCATCTCATTATTCTGGTACAGAACTGGGGGGAAAGAAAAATAAGAATACGAATCCATTCAGCAAAAAGCCCTCCAGTGTTATTGGTGGACAATCACCTACACCGCCAGCCCACCTACACGATCAGCCCCACAAGCATGGCTCCCACATACACCAACCCCACCAGCATCACCACGGGGTGGGGGCCAAGGTGGACCCTAGAGCTGGGGATGTGTTTAAGAGACCGTACTGTGCCGTGAGGGAAGGGGGGAAGTGCTGTCCAGGTAGGGACGATACCTGTACTGTGCCTATACTGGACACGTACTGTTACTGTGATGTGTTCTGTAACAGGACTGTCTCTGATTGCTGCCCGGACTTCTGGAATTGGTGTATAGGGATAGCCGCACCAGAGGGCGCCATGGGACATGTGGGGCATTTACCGCTCACCAAGAAAAAAGACATCGTCAGTAAGTACATTTTTATTGGATTATATTGTTATACTCTGTCTTGGTCCTATAGTTTAGCGCTCCTTTCTTTTAGGCCCCCAAAACATAGGTGTGTTTCCGATTACCCCCCCCCCCCCCCCTACCTAGAAAAACCTCACCCTACCTAAAAGTTTTTTTACCATACCTGATTTTTTCCCCATCATATATCTTACATTTTTTGGATTTTTTGACAAAAAAAGCTTATAAAAGCAGGAAAACGGGTTTTCCTAACGCAAAACTGTCAAAAAGCACATTTCCCATGTTCAAAACAACTATTGTTATGAAAAAGACATTTTTTTCGGTTCCTGGGAGGTGGTTTCCAAGCAAAAAAAATTAACAAAAAAAAAAGTTACCACCCCCCTACCTAGTTTTCAGCCAGATAAATCGGAAACACACCTATTTTTGGCCTTATAGGGAAGTGGGAAGGGGTAGGGAAGGGGGGGGGGGGAGGCCATTATATCTTTTGGTCATTAAGGCATCATTTTATGATTTTAAGTGCCATTAAACGTCGCCTACTTGATATGTGCTATTATGACATGGCTTAGAGGGGAGAGGATTAAATCAAAGACAGGAGGAACTTCCTCACAAATTGGATCGAGGGAGGCAAGCCAAGGCCATAGCCTCAGCTGTTGTTTATGAGGATGTTAACTGATTAAGAGGAATTAATGGAATATGACTTCTTCCACACCTCAACATCAGAGAGAAATCCCCGCACTATAATTACCCTGCCATAAACTTTAGGTGATCCCAGGTGTCAATGGGTGAAGTCGCCAGAAAATGTACAATTTGTCTTCACCAATCCTCTCAAATATCCCTAATTTAAGACATGAATAGGACCTGTATAAAATACAGTTCAACAAAACCAAACAGATTGTTTGAATCAAGGCAATCCAAATATGCTCAGATATGGTTTGTATATATTTCACAGTCAAATTTAGTATAATTTACTAAATGTGTAGAGCTGTTGATTGTACATTTTCCGACGATCTGACCCATTATAAGAGCGGAGCAACCTATTAAATCCCTCCAAACTGAGAGGAACAGCGATATACCCTGTCCAGCCTCTGAAGAACCGAAACCGCAATGCTAGCCTATACCGGTACTCTTTGAAGTCTAGGTTCTACAGAGGCTGGACAGAGTGTAGAAGTCTAGGCTCAGAGTTGAGAGAGTCCCTCTAAACTGAGGGACAGCCTCTGGCTTCAAACAGTCAAAATTCCCCCAAAAGTTTGGTCAAATAACTTTTAGATTTGGTTGAAAAAGAACCACTCAATAAACACAACTCTTTAGTTCTAGACCGGTGTACATACAACTTTAAGTCATCTATAATAGAATACAAATATGACCCACTCCAATCCTCTTAAAGGGACATGATATCATCCAAGGTCGAGACAGAGTATATATAAGTTTGCGGTGAAGAGTCCTTGAGGAGAAAGCGCCATTTCTTAAGTGCGCCGACAAGTTTCTTTATTTCAGTGTAGGATTTCCCACTGCACCAGCATATGGGTCAGATTTTCAGAAAATATACAATTGGCCGCTCTACACATTTAGTAAATATTGCTAAATGAGGCTGCAATTTGGTCAATACTAGGTAAATTCGAGTATATTCGGCATTGCATTGATTCTAGCAATGTGTTTGGTTAGGTTGAACTGTAATTTAAACTTTATTTTCGTCTAAAATGTGGGATATTTGAAAAGATTGGTGAAGTTGAACTGTACATTTTCTGAAAATCTGACCCATTACATACCAGCTGCACCAGGCTCGAGAGTGACAAATGGCATAAAGTAGCTTAAATCCAACTTGTATAAATATATCTTTGGACTTAACCCACATCGGGATAGATATATGCATACGGGAAGAGTCAATATGACCAGCGCTAACAATCATGATGTATCTATACACTCAAGGAGACGCTGAAACAAAGCGATAAAAAATGGCGGTTGTCCACTCGACATGAATATTTTGTTTCGGCGCAACACACATCGATCAAAGTCAATTATTATGTACATTTAGAGGCGCGAATTGAATCTGGCGACATGGTTGTGTAGTATAAAATGCAAATGGTGAAAAAATATCATGAGGGATGTAAATTTAGCGCCTGCCATACGTGGGACTTGTCAAGTCGTAACTAGTTTTTGTAACTTAAGAAATGATATTATAGGTGGGTGAGTGAGATTGGTTGCTTTACGCCCTTATCAACACATTGAAAGTTATATCAAGGGCGGGAGAGCTGAGAGGGAGTGAGTGAGTGAGCTTGGTTGCTTTACGCCCTTATCAACACATTTAATATGGTTATATCAAGGGCGGGAGAGCTGAGAGGGAGGCAGTTTATGATCTTACCCAGGAAATAGAGATAAAGAAGAAGGAAGAGAGAGAGACAGAAAAAGAGACAGAAAGGCACTTTATGGTTATACCCAGGAAATAGAGATAGAGAAGAAGGGAGAGAGGGAGAGAAAAATAGACAGAAAGGCACTTTATAAAGCTGCATTCTTGGTTATTATGACCAAGAAAGTCTTACCAAATTTTCTGGTATTATGATTTATAGGGATGGATTTATCAATATTCTGCAATTGTTATATGTTCATGCAATTTTTTTAAAATGTTTATTCGACAAAATTTCACATGATGTGATACATTTCATTCGCTGAAAAAAAAATTACGATCATAGATACTATTAACTTTTATAACTGACTTCAACTTAATTGTTTTACTTCTTTTAACTTAATTTACACCATTAGATTTTCTACCTTATGGAAACATCATTGAACAACTGGCAAGTTACATCAAGCAAAGCGTAATGGGAAATGGGAAATGGGTTAGGATCTAACCATGGTCTTCCACCCACTGCTGATGGCTATATATATAATTGTATTGGTCAGAATTTCAGAAAATATACAATCGGGAGATCTACACATTTAATAAGTTCCACTAAATTAGACTGGAAAATGTTAAACACTAGGTATATCTGAGTATATTTGATAATGCCTTGATTCAAACAATCTCTTTGGTTATGTTGAACTGAATTTTTAACCCCAGTTTTGTCTTAAATTTGGGTTATATGAGAGGATTGGTGAAGGTGAATTGTATATTTTCTGGCGATTTCACCCATATATAGCTATCGCCACCCTCCCGCCCCCTCCCCCTGCCCCCGCCCCCGCTTACAATAGACAATCTTTAGTTTCTGACCGACGTTAACTGAGAGTGTAACTTTAATTAATACGTCAAGCAATACGTCAAGCAATACGTCAAGCAATACGTCAAGCAATACGTCAAGCAATACGTCAAGCAATACGTCAAGCAATACGTCAGGAAGACGTCAGTAAATAGTGACGTTTCTTCACTTTCTCTGCCCGCGTTCCCCCCGCGTCCCCAGACGCCCATATCGTATCCACTGGTAGTCACATGGATGCCCTTGGGCACCAGCGGGGTAAGGACACACAGACAGACAGGTGTGTTTCTAGTTATGGGTCAGATTTTCAGAAAATGTACAATACAACTTCATCAATCTTCTCAAATAACCCAAATTTCAGACAAAAATACAGTTCAAAATACAGTTCAAACTAACCAAACAGATTGCTAGAATCAATGCAATGCCAAACATACTTGAATTTACCAAGTATTGACCACATTGCAGCCTAATTTAGCAGAATTTACTATTGTACATTTTCTGAAAACTTGACCCATATATAGCTGAAAGACTAGTTAAGGTAGATAGTAACCTTTGTTGGTAATTTGTTTTAGGAAAGCACCTTCGGGAACTAAAAAAAAGTGTATTTCGTACTCACAGTAGTTTTTTAAAAACAAATGTTTCTTTAAAGTTTTTTTGCTGGTGACTTGTTTTCCTGCTGTAATTAGTTGTTAGTTAGGGCTGAGGACAACACAAATAAATAGATTTTTCCGATTTATAAAGCTGAAAACAAGGAGGTGGGGGGGGGGGGGCTTGTCTGTTGTTGGGGTTTTTGTAGGAAACCACCTTCCAATGTCTATTCTGTAACAATAGTCGTTTTAAACAAGAGAATGTAGCTTTACAGTTGTTTCTGGTTACGAAGACTTGTTTTCCCTGCTCTAATTAACATTTTTAGTAAAACTAAACAACTAACAACTAAGATTGGGCAAGGTCAACTTGGGGGTAGGTTTCTCTCTAGAGGTTGGGGATCGGGGTGATGGGTGGGAGGATAAATCAGAAACAGGTATTTCTATTGTTGGCCTCAGGGCCCGTTCAACACGTGAAGGCGCTATCCTCTAACTCATGAGTTTTCTGATACAATGCTTTATGAGTGTCCTGCAGCAGGGGAGGAAGGAAGAAGAGAAGACGATACTTTCCCACTGTACATGACTAAGGTATAATCGGGTGAAATTTCCAGAAAAATGCACAATTCACATTCAGAAACCCTCCCTAATAACCCGAATTAAATACAAAAATGAGACTTAAAACACAATTCAACGTAACCAAACACATCGTTTGAGTCAACTCGATACCAATTATACTCAGATATAGCGAGTATTTTGTTATTTTTCAGTCGAACTTAGCAGAATTTACTACATGTGTAGAACTGCCGATTGTACATTTTCTGGTGACCTGACCCATGCATGAGATGATATTAGTGAAGTTCAGCAAGTCAAACCTATACATAGATTTCACATGACGTCACCCAGTCGGCTGGGGTATCACAGTGACCGCCATTTTCAGGGGCATCGCTACGCTGGCCGTCTATGGCGGGGGTATCAAAACAAAGTTGATAAAACTCACAAGAGTAGATACTTGGGTAATTCTACATTAAAGGCAGATTATCTAACCTATCATGAAGGTATTGTTGTGTCAGATTAAAACTGGTAAAGGTTAAAACAGCCAGAAAACGATATTTTCAAGTATCGCAGCATACATAGCCATCTATCTTGACCCCAAACATGGCCAGGGCCGTGACGTCAGTGAAATCTATGTATACGTAAACGTATCCGTATCTCTGATATACAAACATACGTTAAAAGGAAGAAAGAGGTTCATTAAAACATAGCGGGAAAAACGTAACGTTAAATATCAAGCAAAATGTTTCATGTCACAATTTATTTTTCAGGCATAAAAATACAACGTAATTCACACACAAAATGCGTATACGGTTACGTAATTGAGATACGTTTGCTTGCGGAACCTCCCTACTGTCTCACGGAGGAAAGGTATATAATGGGTCAGATTTTCAGAAAATGTACAATTTGCAGCTGTACAGATTCAGTACATTCTGTTAAATTAGGCTGCAGTTTGGCCAATACTAGGTAAATTCGAGTATATTCGGCATTGCATTGATTCTAGCAATCTGTTTGGTTAGGTTGAACTGTATTTTGAACTTTATGTTTGTCTGAAATTTGGATTATTTGAGAAGATTAGCGAAGTTGAATTGTACATTTTCTGAAAATCTGACGCATATAGTTCTCCGTCTCTATGCAGACAGGCGGAACGGTTGAAAGATGGGCAAATTGCGGCCGTAAATATGGCTGAATATATGATAATTATTCACCAGCGTTTTAACTTGTCTGTCAAGCACACATTTAATAACGGCTCACCATTATGTTCCTCGCCATCAGATGCTTATCTGTGAGAGAGATGACACATCGCGAGTGTTATGAACAGGATAAGCGGGGGTAAAGAAGTTGTGGGTGAAATCTCCGGATAATGTACAATTTACCTTCACCAATTCTCTCAAATAACCCAAATTCAAGACAGAAATTAGGTTTGAAACACAGTTCAACATAAATGAAAAGATACTTTGAGTCAACACAATACACTCTAGACGTAACGCATCTCAAATCAGATAAGAATGGCATGTCCGTGATTGGACGCCTACTGCGCTAAATGCTACTTAGGTGTCATAATGGGGTTATAATGAAATTTTGCGGTCCTAATGAAGTTATCATGACACTTTCTGGTTTGGAGCATAAGAGGCTTTCCCTCAGTTTGAAGGGATTCTCTCACCTTTGAGCCAGGACTATATACAGTGGAACCTCACATAAAGACCAACCCATTATAGAGACCACCCCTCTATTAAAACCAGTTTTCATAGTCTCGAATTATTCCCTATTATTAGATTTAGAGCCATCTAAAGAGACCACCTCGCTATGAGACCAAACATCATTCAGTCCCAATAAGGGTGGTCTTAATAGAGAGGTTCCACTGTACATAGATAATATTCAGCATTTTACAGCATAATTGATAAGAAGTTACTAAATGTGTAGAACTATCTGGTACATTTCCCGACGATCTTACACACCAAACCTAGTCTGACTGTGATGGTTATTTATACAACACTTGTCAACATTGGTGCAGGGTTTTTGTCCTTCTCACCACACGTATAGGATACAGAGAAATTACATGGTGAACTTTTGCACCTATAATTGTGACTATTGTCACCCCCACCCGTGGTGTTCCATGGCCAATGAATGCATCATTGGTGACAGATCGCCAGAAAATGTACAATCCACCTTCACCAATCCTCTCAAATAACCCACATTTACGACAAATATGAGCTTCAAAATGCAGTTTAACATAACAGAACTGATACTTTAAATCAATGTGATACCAAACACACTCAGATATACCCTGCATTCATCATTTTTCAGCCTATTTCAGCAAGATTTTCTAAATGTGTACAGCTGCCAATTGTACATTTTCTGAAAATCTGACCCATGGTGACAGAGTTACTGTAAGTAAGCTGCAAACATATCATTTGCTTGCGGCGGGTTTAGGTAATGGTAAAGTAGGATCAGACGTAGGTCAGTGTTTCTATAGACCTCCTACCTACTGTATTGTACCAAGCAGTGTTTCTATAGACCTCCTACCTACTGTATTGTACCTGGCAGTGTTTCTATAGACCTCCTACCTACTGTATTGTACCAGGCAGTGTTTCTATAGACCTCCTACCTACTGTATTGTACCTGGCAGTTCATCCAATAGTTAAATAATTGACAACAACACACACCTGCTTTCTAAAAGGTGTATGGAGGGGTCCGTTGCATACGGAATCCGTTCTTAATAGGGAGGCTCAGCAAGTCTAAACGTAAACGTATCTCTGATATACAAACATACGTTAAAAGGAAGAAATAGTTCATAAAAACATGGCGGGAAAAACGTAACGTAAAATATCAAGCAATAAGTTTTATTTCACAAACTATATTTTATACATACAAAATACGACCTAAGTCACAAAAAAGATACGGAAACGGTTACGTAACTGAGATAGGTTTGCTTGCGGAACCTCCCTAATATGTTATATGTTTAAGGAAATGAGTTACAAGTCGCAAACATGATACTTTTCCAAGAGTTTTTTCCACTAGATTTCCTAGTTCGAATGTTTTCATTTTTTGGGAGTTTAGCACTTGTCGTATGAAAACGTGCACCAAATTTCAAGACAGTGTATTAAATATATCCTTACTAGTAATGGTCCACCCAGAAATATTGCAAAATTTCTTTTTTTCAAAAATAAAAGATGTCAAACTTAAAAATATAGAAACACTTATTAGATGTTCTCCCAGGGATATACCCACAGCATGACATGATATAATATTATAGAAATATCTGAATTATTTGAGCAATTAACGAAATACTTGCGCTATAGTAGAAGCAGGAAAAATATAGCTTGGCAAGGGACATTTAAAGTAAGAATTCCTTACGCAACCGACCCTTGGGGTAAGTGTGTGTATGTGGATTATTAACCGCCCAACGTTTGTAGTTAGTTGTACAACACACTCGAGACAAGGAGTCAAGCTCTGCAGGGTGGAAGGTGATTATCAGGGTCAGATTTTCAGAAAATGTACAATTCAACTTCACCAATCCTCTCAGATAAACCACATTTCAGACGAAAATAAAGTTCAAAATACAGTTCAACTTAAACAAACAGACTGCTAGAATCAATGCAATGCCGAATATACTCGAATTTACCAAGTATTGAACAAATTACAGCCTAATTTAGCAAAACCTACTAAATGTGTACAGCTGCCAATTGTACATTTTCTAAAAATCTGACCCACTATTGAGAATGGGTCAGGTCACCAGAAAATGTACAATCAGCAGCTCTGCACATTTAGTAAATTAGGCTAAATAAAGTAAATTAGACAAAAAAAAAGGGTAGATACTAGATATATCTGGGTATATTTGGCATCAAGTTGATTCAAGGGATGTGTTTGGTTATGTTGAGTTGGGTTTTGAGTCTCATTTTTGTATTAAATTCGGGTTTTGTGAGAGAGTTTCTGAATGTGAATTGTGCATTTTCTGGAAATTTCGCCCACGCACCCGTGACAAAGGGGGGAAGGCGGCTATTAGATATCACTCAGGGAAACAGTGATATTCCCTTACGTGTCCCCCTTACGTGTCCCCCAGTCAACATAATTAAAGCCGATATTGTGGGTAGAGGGTAGGCCCCTCAGCTGAGCCAATATAGAAATGGGGGTCGGCGGGGGGGGGGGGGGGGTCTGAGAGGTTTTGGGTTACACGCTTTGGTGGGTGCAGAAAGTATCAGCCTGTATCTTTGACTCAATCACTGCATTGTGTATTATTTATGGGTAAAGTCATCAGAAAATGTACAATCCACCTTCACCAATTCTCGCAAATAATCCTAATGATAAAAATAAGGGGTGGGGGCCATATATTCTGCACAAGAATCGACCAATAAAACCGAATAAATCCTTTGGATCTAAGCCATACCAAATTCTCTTAAGAAGTCCGAGTGACAGTAATGAGGTTTTAAAATAAAGTTCAAAATTTTAAATCAATTTTTTATTTTCCACACATGGCACAGCCAAACAATAGTACACACAAGTCAAATAGTATCAGCCAAACGCAAGGATTACACTAAGGAAAAGTCACGTTTAATTAAGCTAATACGACAAATTAAGTAAAAGATACGATGTATAACGAAAATCCTTTCAGTGTCAAAGCAATGTTTTCTCAAATATACTCAACATTTTCAGCCTAATTTAGCAGAATTTACGAATGTGTAGAGCTGCCATTGTACATTCTCTGACGCCCATAACATAAGAGTCAGATTTTCAGAAAATGTACAATTTACTTTTACCAATTCTCTGAAATAACCCATATTTTAGAGGAAAATAAAGTTCAAAATAAAGTTCAACCTAACCAAACTGATTGCTAGAATCAATGCAATGCCAAATATACTCGAATTTACCTATTATTGACCACATTGCAGCCTAATTTAGCAGAATTCACTCAATGTGTACAGCTACTTTTGTACATTTTCTGGAAATCTGATCCATAAAGGGCCTCCCTTATTCCACCATGCAGCAACTGTTGGAGTGTAAGGATTGTTCATAGTTAACCACTGGGGGGGGGGGGGGATTTGCGAGAAATTCTTGTTCAAAATTGTATGACCCCCCTAAAGTCTTGTGCAAAGTTTCTTGCCCCCTCGAAAGTTTGTGTAAAATGTCATGATCCCCTACATCATTGTAGTTCTGAGTCTGTGCAACAAAATATGCCCCCCCCCCACACTTTTAGAGTCTGTGCAAAAAAGGTGCCCCCTTTCCAGTTTGCAGGAAAAAAGGTGCCCCCCTTTCCAGTTTGCAGGAAAAAAGGTGCCCCCTTTCAGAGTCTGCAGAAAAAAAGGTGCCCCCCTTTCAGAGTTTGCAGAAAAAAAGGTGGCCCCCCTTTCAGAGTTTGCAGAAAAAAAGGTGGCCCCCCTTTCAGAGTTTGCAGAAAAAAAGGTGCCCCCCTTTCAGAGTTTGCAGAAAAAAAGGTGGCCCCCCTTTCAGAGTTTGCAGAAAAAAAGGTGGCCCCCCTTTCAGAGTTTGCAGAAAAAAAGGTGCCCCCTTTCAGAGTTTGCAGAAAAAAAGGTGTCCCCTTTCAGAGTCTGTGCAAAACAGTTCTATCCAGACACCCACATTCCTCAATTCCACATTCAGCGATAAGCTTAACCACAAGGCTAAGACTAAGGCTAAAGTGTTAACTCAGGGGTCCAAATCTGCCTTCTGAACCTGACTGAAAAAAGAGTTTGCAGAAAAAAAGGTTCCCCCTGAAAATCCCCCCCCTCCAAGTGGTTAAAAAGGAAGGTCCTTAATGACAATGGTCCGGGTCGAGCGTTGAAGACACTTCCCAAGCTGCATCTCCTTCCAACCCATCCATCACTGTCACTCCACCCGTTATAAGTAAACTTTAAACACATCATTGATTATAAATTACCTTCTTCTTCTTCCAATCTTTGTGTTGGCACCTTGGTAATGTGATGGGTATATTGTATGCTAATCTTCCCCACCCAGACGGACTGTCGTATTATGAGCATCTTTTTGTTACTGAGTGTATGCCTGACACCCACATTGCATATATAATTAGTGTTATATGGGGGAAGTCGCCAGAAAATGTACAATTCACCTTCACCAATCCTCTCAAATAACCCAAATTTCAGACGAACTATAAAGTTTAAAATATAGCTCAACTTAACCAGCTAGATTGCTAGAATCAATGCAATGCCGAATATACTTGAATTTACCTAGTATTGATCAAATTGCAGCTTAATTTAGCCGATTTTACTAAATGTGTACAGCTGCCAATTGTACATTTTCTGAAAATCTGACCTTTATGTGATGTGGTGCTTAGACATGAGTCATATGCCGCAAAATTTATATTTTTCAAAGTGTTTTATTTTACAAGATCTCTTTTTTTAAATGATCTTATGTTTGGGGTATATGTCGCTGTGAGTCGTATAAATACATATGGGTCCGATTGTTTTTAGAAAATGTACAATTAGCAGCTGTACACATTGAGTAAATTCTGCTAAATTAGGCTGAAATGTGGTCAATACTCGGTAAATTCAAGTATATACGGCATTGCATTGATTCTAGCAATCTGTTTGGTTAGGTTGAACTGTATTTTGAACTTTATTTTCGTCTGAAATTCGGTTCATTTGAGAGAATTGGTGAAGGTGAATTGTACATTTTCTGAAAATCTGACCCACATACCAAATTTCAAGACAGTATGTTAAATAAGTATGTGTTTGATATGACTCATAAGTCTAACAATCATTTCTTTCAAAGTGTTTAATTTACAAGGCCACTTTATTGGAATGTTGGTCTTATGCTTGGGAGTATCTAGCGTTTCAAGTCATATGAATACATGTACCAAATGTCAAGACAGTATATCAAATACATGATTGATATTAACTGAGTCATAAGTCGCAAAATTGATATTTTGCAAAGTGTTTTAATTCACACGAACTCTTTGTTAGCATTGTCTAATTCTCTGTGTATCAGGCACTCTCAGTCGTATGAATACACGTGGGTCAGATTTTCGGAAAATGTACAATTCAACTTCACCAATCTTCTCAAATAACCCAAATTTCAGACGAAAATAAAGTTCAAAATACAGTGTAACCTAACCAAACAGATTGCTAGAATCAATGCAATGCCGAATATACTCGAATTTACCTTGTGTTGACCAAATTGCAGCCTAATTTAGCAGAATTTACAAAATCTGTACAGCTGCCAATTGTACATTTGCTGAAAATCTGACACACGTACCAAATTTCCCTCCACTACAATTCAAATTGGAATTTCCAGGGCCTTCCATGTGGATACCTTATGGTTACCCCATGCAGGGCAAGTTCACTGACCAAAACGTATAACCTAAAGTGCTTTAACCCCATGCTTCTGTAAGGAGGGGACCATCTCTTGATGGTTTCCAAGAACTAAAACATAATCAGTAAGATAACTCAAGAAATAAACATGATACATTATAATAAAACTTTTATCTCTGAAAAGTTTGACTAGTGCGTGGGGGCGTGTGTAAATAAGTTATATAAATGCACACCCAGTAGAAGCCACTTAATGGTTTAATCTCATTACTGATTTGATCGCTTAATTAGTTCTGGGTGTGCATTTGTATAACTTATTTGGGTCAGATTTTCTGAAAATGTACAATTGGCAGTTGTACACATTTTGGAGATTCTCATAAATTATGCTGAAAAATGATGAATACTGGGTGTATCTGAGTATATTTGGCAACGCATAAATATAAAGTATCTGTTCTGTTATGTTAAACTGCATTTTGAAGCTCATTGTTGTCTTAAATGTGGGTTATTTGAGAGGATTGGTGAAGGTAAATTGTACATTTTCTGAAAATCTGACCCATTTACAGTGTGTTAAATACATGCTTCCATTTCTAAGGTCATCCTATGGAGTTTATATAGTTACTTAACTATTAGTTGTCCACCCAGAAATATGGCAAACTTTCTTTACAGACATAAACAAATATCAAACGACTTCTGACTAATTTCTCTGTGACACATAACATATAAATGTACATAAGTATAAATAATGATGTACAGGTTGTTGACATGATCTTCTGTTAAGCACTGTTGTAGGCCGTATGGATACATACATGAACCAAATTTCAAGACGGTGCATTAAATATATCCTTGCATTTCTAAGGTCATCCTAACGAGTATATTTAGCTACATTACTAGTATTTGAATTTGAATTTGAAAACCTTTTATTCAATCAGCAATCGCATGAAGGGGGTGATCTACGGCTTTTGGGAGGATTTCAGACCCTCTTGTGGTATTACAGGTGCTTATTTAAAGTGGTCGACAATACTCATCTCCACCGATGACTGGAGATAACCAACCACTATATTAGTTACCACTAGTAACGGTGCACCCAGAAATATTGCTTAACTTTTTTTCAAAGATAGAAAAAAATCAAACATAGAATATAGAAAATTCCCTAAAAGTTAACTTCATACTTAATCTCATATTTTCAAATATGACGGTATCTCAAAAATCAATTACTTGCGACTTATGACTAATTTTTCTGTCACATATTATATTTATTTGAGTGTAAATATAGATGTAAAGGTGCAGCTAGGGACACGTCCATTGTGTTATTTACTCATAAATGGCTCAGATTTTCAGAAAATGTACAATTTAACATCGCCAAACTTCTCAAATAAACCAAATTTCAGACGAAAATAAAGTTCAAAATTCAGTTCAAGCTAACCAAACAGATTGCTAGAATCAATGCAATGCCGAATATACTCGAATTTAACTAGTATTGACCAAATTGTAGTCTAATTTAGCAAAATTTCCTAAATGTGTAAAGCTACCAATTGTACATTTTCTGAAAATCTGACCCAAATAAGTGAGTGGGGGGCACAAACTCTCATAAAAGAGACGACATGACGAGGATGAATTGATTCTCCTGGCAATAATCATTTTCTCATGTTATTTTTTGCCACTCCGGGGCAAAGTGAGTGAATATTCATGGGAGTAAGTAGAAAATGTACCATTGCCAGCTTTAGATATTTAGTAAATTCTGTTAAATAAGTCTGAAAAATGGTCAATAAATGGGTATATTTGGTATTGTGTTGATTTTGAAAACCAGTTTGCTTATGTTGAATTTTAATTTGAACCTTTTTTTTTGTCTTAGATTTGGGTAATTTGGAAGAATTGGTGAAGGCGAATTGTACAGTCTAGCCTTATTATTTATGTTTTGTCCATTCCGCCAGTAGGATTTGTCAGTGATTGGACGCCTACTGCGCTAATCACTTTCCTATCCCTGCCCCTGGCCCATTAGGCGTCCTAATGGGATTATAATGGCATTTTGTAGTTTGTAGAAAAAGGCTTTTCCACAGGTTGAAGGGACTCTCTCAACTTTGACCCTAAACCTGATGAATATTAGATATATTTCAGTTCATTTGGTATTGGGTTGATTTCATCAATCTGTTTGATTATGCTGAAGTACATTTTGAACCTTATATTTGTCTTAATATTTGGGAAGAATTGATGAGGGCGAATTGTACACCTTCACGCGACTTCACCCACTTGCACCATACACAAAGCTTGAGTCGAGGATAAAAGCAAAGCAAAAAGGTCGTGTTTAACAAAAAGTGATTATATAGTGTTTGAGTAAGTTTCCATCATTCATCTACATGGCTAATGTAAACCACACAGTCATCAGGACTCCCAGCTGGGTCAAGTCGCCAGGCAATGTACAATTCACCTTCCCCAATATTTCCAAACAACCCAAATTTAAAATCAATAACCAGGTTCAAAATACAGTTAAACATAACGAAATAGATTATTTGAAGCAGTGCAATACCAAATATACCCACATATATCATTTTCCAGCTTAATTTTGCAGAATTTATTAAATGAGTTGAGCTGCCGATTGTACATTTTCTGACGACTACACCCCATCAGGGTTAGATTTTCAGAAAATGTACAGCTGGGGAATGTACAATAGGGGATTTGCATAGCCGCCATTTTGAATCTTGATTCGCATGGAATTATGGGACTATTGGTAGAGTATAAAATCTATAGAAAACATGCCATGTTAAGCATGGGATATTTATCAATGTTCTAATGTCAATATCCATGTGTCATACATGTTTCCATAACACAAGTCCCCATCTTTCCCATGATGCATTTGGTTTTCATAGAGCATTTACATATTTTCATTTACATATGATATTGGGGATAACATTCTTGTAACTTTCGATAAAAATTTTACTCAATATTCGTATGTCAGATTTCATCAGAATCCATCCCATGATGCACTGTATGGACATGCGCAGTGGCACTTGACACCCCCCTATTCGCCTTCCCCAATATTTCCAAACAACCCAAATTTAAAATCAATACCCAGGTTCAAAATACAGTTCAACATAACGAAATAGATTATTTGAAACAGTACAATACCAAATATACCCACATATACTTAGAATTTATCATTTTTAAGCTCATAATTAATTTTTCAGAATTTATTAAATGTGTAGAGCTGGCGATTGTATATTTTCTGACGACTCAGGTTCAGATTTTCAGAACATGTACAGTTGTCAGCTCTACAAATTTGGTAACTTCTGCAAAATTAGACTGAAAAATTATAAATGCTATATGTATATCTGAGTAAGGTGGGCATTGTGTTGATTAGAGATTTCTTTTTCGTTGTGTTAACTTCATTTTGAACGTCATCTTTCTCTTAGATTTGGATTATTTGAGAGAAAAGGTGAGGGCGAATTCTTTTTTTTGTACAAATCTTTATTCAGGATATAATGAAATAGTGGCATAAGCCATAACTATTTATAGAGGGAGCTTACGATCTTACGATCTTAAAAAACGGAATGCTGGCCAATGCCATACTGGTACCCGAGTTGCAAAACCATTAATTGTTACCTTGTACAATGTTTTACATAACCGTTAAATTACCAATGCAAATGTTACTTACGACATCCAACTATCACCTTCACCTTCATCCCATCTCATCTTTTCCATTATTATTCAAATCTATCTACAACGAATTGTACATTTTCTGAAGCTCTTACCCCTCAGCGGACTCTCAGTAGTCAGCTGTTTGCCTCCTTGCACCTCCTCCAGGGCCTACAGTTGCCCGCCAAATGCAATGTGCAAGGTTAAGACACTTCTACCATCTGTTACTATAGAGGCCGGAATGCTTCAATATATAACGCTCTAATGGCAAATCCCTACACTTGAATTTACAATAAGTGTAATGGACGTCGCCTGGCAACATATTGCAGCGATCGGCAGAGCGCAAGTTCTAAAAGACAGAAGGCGGAAGCTCTATAAGGGTTGAGGGTCAGAAAATGTACAATTGGCAGCTCTACATATGTAATAAATCTTGCTAAATTAGCAACATTAGCAAAATTGAAATTGAGATATGAAGAATACAAGGTATATGTGGGTATATTTAGTGTTGCGTTGATTGAGACAATGTGTTTGGTTGTGTTGAATGTGGATCATTTGAAGAGATTGGTGAAGGTGAATTGTACATCTTTGGCGACCTCACCCTATATAGCTATAGGTGTAGAATATTTGAAGTCAGTGAAGTTGGGTCTTGTTCCATGGAGGAAACCCTATCTACACTTGAATTTACAATAAGTGTAAAGGCCCATTCACATTACAACGGCCGGTTGGTGTACGGCTGCCGCACGGCAAAATACACAATGTTTAAGTATTGCAGCCGGCAAGGATCGGCCGGCTGGTCGTGTTAACGTGAATGGGCCTTTATGGACTTCGCCTGGCAACATATTGCAGCGATCGGCAAAGCGCAAGTTCTAAAAGACAGAAGGCGGAAGCTCTAAAAGGGTTGAGGGTCAGAAAATGTACAATTGGCAGCTCTACATATGTAATAAATTCTGCTAAATTAGACTGAAATATGATAAACACTGGGTATATCTGGGTATATTTAGTGTTGCGTTGATTAAGAGAATAGTTTGGTTGTGTTGAACTGTTTTTTAGTATCATTTTTATCTTAAAGTGGCTAAGATAGTTAAAAACATAGGCTTGGGAGTAGTCAAGAATCGCCACGAAAATTCCCCTAACAACTAAATCAAACCTTCTTAGTTCTATCACAATCTTATTTTTCTTTTAGCTTTCCCATTTGCTGTGAAAATACAATCCTTTTGTAACTGTTGCCTGCTCCTCTTTGCGCCGCCCCCATGACAGTTTGAATTCATAGAACCAGGTCACAATGTGGTTGAGGAGAACTGTCAATCTAGCTCAAATTGCAAAATGGCCAGTGTCATACCTATTTTTTTGCTCTAACTTAGCTATCTCCCTTGCTAATTCACTTTTACATTAAATGTATTATTTGGACTTTCTTCCTAACTTTGAAAAATGCGTTACAAAACCTTGTCAGTTTCCCAGTCATATTGTGGTTACACTGGCCAAACTGGGTGACCTCGGCGCTGACTGGAGGAACCTCTCCAGTGACCTACTGCGCATGACAACCTCACTAACCACAACGGCCGCTCACCCGAATTTGCGACGGCAGCTATAAATAAATTCACTTTCTTAATTATGGTAAAATATCTGTTAAAGTATGAAATATATAAACTCCGCATTTCCACAGATTTGTTAGGTAGGTCAGACGCACAACATGCTAGAATATTGGGAAGAAATTCCGTTACTCGTGATTCTAGTCCTGAACAGTGAGAAGAGTCACATTAAATTTGGGTTATTTTAGAGGATTGGGGAAGTCGAATTGTACATCTTTGGCCAACACACCCTATATAGCTATCTATAGGTGTAGAATCTTTGAAGTCAGTGAAGTTGGGTCTGGTTCCATGGAGCCTCCAGGCCGTTTATCGACCGAAAACATTAAATAATTCACATGTAGCACGCGGTGATATACAACAAAAGACAATACCAGGAAATTGTAAATCAAATTTACATGGAACTTATAGAAATGACTTAATTACATCATCACTGTAACATGAGAGCACCTGTAAAGTTAACACCAGATTAATATGTACCGTATTTCCACGTTTATAAGCCCGGGCTTATATTAATTTCAAATGGTGATAGACCAGATTTATATTTAGGGTGGGCTTATGTTCGGGGTAAGGATTATAGTGCTGATTTTACCATAAGAATGTGTTTACCCCCCGGCTTATAAACGGGGCAGATTTTTAAACGGGGGCCGGCTTATAAACGGGGAATTACGGTATTGGCTTTTCGTTTTGTACAGTCATTACACTCCCAGACGACCCTAGCAGTAGTGAACAGTATAGTTTATATGAAATAAGTAATGTTATAAACACAATGAGGAGGTCAAGGCCCAATGATGAGAGAGTCCCTACAAACGGTCCAAACCCTCAGATCAGATAAGAATGATATGCCAGTGATTAGACGCCTACTTCGCTAATCGGTTTCCTGGCCTCGGACTCTAATAGGAATATAATGACATTTTGCGGTCAACCACTTTGCGGTTTGAGGCGAGAGCCTTTCCCTCCGTTTGAAGGGACTTTTTTAAACATTTTATCTATACTGGGTTTGCAGGCCCCCTCGCGGAGTCTTTCACCTGTTCCAGTCTCACACTTTTAAGTACTTTGGGCCTAGACTGCCCTTGTGCGCCGCCGCCGCCGTCGACGCAATACAGACGCGGGCGGCGTCTACCAAGCAAATCTGGATTAGTGATCCAGGGAGGAGCAGGAGCCCCCACCCCGACCACCCCCAACCCAACCCAACCACCCCCCGCCCCCACCCTGACCCCTCACCTCTATCTCTCCACCATTTACCTGGTTTGAAATTTTACTCAACAAACAGGGCCGGCCGTACATGGTTATTGATATTACACACGGTGAACTGAGGCCCGGCCGACGCCTGTAAATAGCACTTAGCCATACACAAACACCTGGATATAAACACAACTGGATTCCACTGGTCAACACTGGTCGGGTGGTCACTCAATGAGTGCATTGAAATTATTTTATCGAATAATATTATATCAAATATTAGGTTGATTGATTTCAGAAAATCAAATCGTCTTCTCAAATCCTCTCAAATAACCCACATTTAAGACAAAAATGACCTTCAAAATGCAGTTTAACATAACAGAACTGATACTTTAAATCAATGCGATACCAAATATACTCAGATATACCTGGTATTCATCATTCTTCAGCTTAATTTAGCAGGATTTCCTAAATGTGTAGAGCTGCTAATTGTGCATTTTCTGAAAATCTGACCCACAGTTTAGCCATACACAAACACCTGGATGTAAACACACCCGGATTCCACTGGTCAACACTGGTCGTGTGGTCACTCAATGACCGCCGCATGGTCTGCTTAACGGATTTTTTTTTGTAAAATAGGGTTTCAGGTCAAGCTCAGGGTAAGGGTCAGTTTGAAGAGGCCAAGAAAATTGGTGTGTTTCTGGTCAATATGGTTAAAAAAATGATTTTATTCCGATAACTGTTTCAGAAAAGATCTATAGTAGTGAGTGAGTGAGACTGGTTGCTTTGCGCCCTTACCAACACATTTAATATGGTTATATCAAGGGCGGGAGAGCTGAGAGGGAAATAGGGACAGAGAAGAAGGGAGAGAGAGAGAGAGATAAGAGACAGAAAGGCACTTTATGGTCTTACCCAGGACCAAAAGATCTATAATTGCTGGACACTATATATAGGTATATAGGGGGCAGGGGTGGTAACATTTAAAAAATATGCTTTTAAATTTAGGAAATCATCTTCCAAGAACTGAACAAAATCCTGTTTCTTGTAAAACAATCGTGTTAAAGAAAAATTAAAATAATAATTTAGATGGGGTAATGCTCACCACTCACAGGCCAAGGGAATGTGTTCAATTTTTTTAAAAATATTTCTTTAGAGATCCTAGATTATGCATTCCCATATCTTAAACATAAACCATTTTTCTGTCTATTTTTATAAAAGTTGTTGTCTATAACATGAGAAATTTACATTTTAAGAATTTTCTGTTTAGGAAGACCGGTTTTCCTGCTTTAATTGGCTATTTTTGTAAAAAAAAAAAAAGAAAAATCCTTTTTAAAAATTAAGGAAGGTTAAAAAACCTTTTAAGTGAGGTATAAGCCTTTCGAGGAGTGGGTGTGTATGGGCGGGGGGGGGGGGGGGGAGCAGGGGGGGGTCAATTGGATGCACACCTATTTCCCTGGCCTAAGTGTAAGGGTCAGTTCACAGAAGCCCCTGGGAGCGCAGGTAGACTGGTGTCCACTGTGTGGGATGACCACTCCACTGTATGGGATGACCACCACTCCATGGACCACACTGACCAGCGGAACATGTTTTAGGTGACATCTGGACAACTGGGATGAAACAAAACACCCTTTGATTCCACCCCACCCCGGGAAACACTAGCTGGAGTCCCTATGCACCACACGTAGGCAGCTTTGTGGGTGAAATTTCCAGAAAATGCACAATTTACATTCAGAAACCCTCCCAAATAACCCGAATTTAATGCAAAAGTAAGACTCAAAACACAATTCAACATAACCAAACACATCCCTTGAATCAACTGAATACCAAATATACTCAGATAAACCTGGTATTTATCATCTTTCAGTCGAATTTAGCAGAATTTATTAAATGTGTAGAGCTGCCGATTGTACATTTTTCTGACGATCTGACCCTAGTAAGTAAAATATATCTCCTTCTCCCAGCTGACAAACGAGCCGTGGGCAATACCAGTTATTTCTCCTTACCCCAGACACCAGAGACACCTTTTCTCAAGTTCTGATTATATCGTGTTCCAGAATCTGTCCGCCAAATCACAATAAAAACTGCTTACCTCCTCCTCCTACTCGTGTTAAAAAACAATTGTTGGCCAAGGGAGATGTGAAATAATTCTACCAGTATTTATTCATGGTATGGGGATTAAGGAGGTGATATGTATATTAAATTTACAGTGGATTTAAAGCTGTATTCTCAACTATTACGACAAACAACTCTTACCAAATGTACTCACTATGACTTGTACGACTGAATTTATCAATATTCTGCTGATTTTGAAGTTGAATCGGCTGAAAGATAACGGCCACCGGTGAGCGATATTAAGTGAAAACACAGCAAGAAAGGATTTTGGTGGGTCACCAAAATACAAGCCCTGTAGCAACTGTACAGCATCTTAAAAAATGTTGGTTGAATGGCTTTTATATGCGCATAAGAAAAAACGTTTAAATAAAGTAGAAAATCTTTCGTTTTTCACCTACATTAGCTGGGTGTGTAACTTTAAGCCGGCTCCACACTAGCCAAAATAACCCTCGCGATAGGCTTCGCAACAGGCTTTCCTGATAGGCCAGGTTATTGCAGAGGTCTACCGGGAAGGCCGGTTGCAAACGTCGCCACACTTCAGCAATAGTGCTTTGCAATTGATCGCAATTGCATGGTGACATCTGCGATGCAATGCTTATCGCCAACAAATATTAACATGTCTAATATTTCTGCGATAGACGGCGACGCATTTCTTATCGTGAGGCCTGTTGCAAAGGCTATTGCAGAGGCTGTCACAAAGGGGCCCACACATCTGAGATACACTGCTCTCCAAGATCGAATATTTTCATTTCTATTGCAGAGGCCTGTTGCAAAGCCTATTGCGAGGCTTATCGCGGCTAGTGTGCTCCCACCTTTAAGGAACTGATATGTAAATCTGCAATAGATTTGTGGGTCAGATTTTCAGAAAATGTACAATTAGCAACTCTACACATTTAGGAAATTCTCCTAAATTAGGCTGAAAAATGATGAATACCAGGAATAACTTAGTATATTTGGTATCGCATTGATTTAAAGTATCAATTCTGTTATGTTTAAACTGCATTTTGAAGCTTATTTTTGTCTGAAATTCGGTTCATTTGAGAGGATTGTTGAAGCTGATTTTTACATTTTCTGAAAATCTGACCCATGCATGTATATCTGCAATAGATTTAATACCTCTAGTTTGCAGCTGTAAAAAACAACACTCACATCCTGGCCAAGGTAAATGTAGAATAATTTTACCAGTATTTCCTCAAGGGTATCACGGAGGTGATATGTATATTTACAGTAGATTTAATACCACTAGATACAATGATATGCCTGTGTGACGGACTGGGCTATATGGTAACGCAGGAGTTATTAGTTTGAACGATGAAGACAGCTTGTGCGTGATCGTTTGAAGTGATATTGTTTTCTTTTACCTCTTGTCAGGGCAGCTTTTTATTGCCACAAATAATCGCCACCCAGGTGAGGAGAAGAAGGAGGAGGCGGAGGAGGGGGAGGGTAGACATGGATAAGATTTTCAGAAAATGTACAATTTAACTTCACTAATCTTCTCAAATAACCCACATTTAAGACAAAAATAAGGTTCAAAATACAGTTCAAAACAAGCAGACAGATTAATTGAATGAATACAGTACAGAATACACTCAGATATACTCAGTATTTATCATTTTCCCCGCTAATTTAGCAGAATTTGAGAGATGTGTAGATTGTGCATTTTCTGAGGAGAAGGAGGAGGCTAGATATATTAATGCTTTTTCCCGCGTTTTGTAACACAATTCCAAATATCGTCTGCTTTTTAAAAAACTTAAAACTCGGTGTAAGGTTTTTTTCTTTTTAACTTTAAATGATTGATTACAGGATTCCTTTATTTTCTTTTCCAAAACTCGATCAGGTGCGGAACAAATGTCAATTTTAAGGCCTCTCTTATTACAATTTGTAGAAAAGAATGGTTATATATCCGCAAGCTATTGAGACTATTACGGGGGATAATAGTGCTTCGCTATGTCAGAATCCATAGACTTTGATGGTAGATTGGGCGATAATATCTCCTCTTCTCGTTGGACGACATCTGTCAGAAAGTAGACTAGGTTTAATACAACAGGTTCAACGGAGTAGAAAATCCAGATAAGTTCTCAATTGATTGCAGTTTAGCTAGGCTCAGAACTGAGAGAGTCCCTCCGATCTGAGGGAAAGCCTCTCACAGTCTAGGCTCAGAGCTGAGAGAGTCCCTCCAAACTGTGGGACAGTCTCTCCAGTCTAGGCTCAGAGCTGAGAGAGTCCCTCCAAACTGAGGTAATACAGCCTCCCCAGTCTAGGCTCAGAGCTGTGAGAGTCGCTCCGAACAGAGGTAATACAGCCTCCCCAGTCTAGGCTCAGAGATGAGAGAGTCCCTCCAAACTGAGGTAATAAAGCCTCCCCAGTCTAGTCTCAGAGCTGAGAGAGTCCCTCCAAACTGAGGTAATAAAGCCTCCCCAGTCTAGTCTCAGAGCTGAGAGAGTCCCTCCAAACTGAGGTAATAAAGCCTCTCGCTCTAAAACGCAAAATGCCATTAGAATACCATTAGATTAGTTCCAGGGCTAGGAACGCTATTAGCACAGTAGGCGTCCAATCACTGATAGACTGAGAGCCTAGACTGGAATAAAACAAAGTTCAATTTGCTAATTCGAAGTCTGGAAGGTTAGAAAACTCAAAGTATTGAAAGCAAAGGTATTGAGGTATGTATTTCAAACCTTTCCCCTGCTGATATTTTCTAATGATAGATTCTAATCTTAGAGGTACACTATACATACTGACAACTGACATACCATTCTTTTCTGATCTCAGTGGATGTGAGCCTATAGATTCTATATGTAATGTGCTACAGGAAAATGATCTCTTTGTCGAAATCATTTCATTTTTAGGCTGCTTAGCGCTGTTTGTAGCATAAATACATATACCAAATTTCAGGACAGTGTATTAAATATACCCATGCACATATATACGGTCATCCTATAGAGTATATTTGGCTACTTTACTAGTCAATGTTCACCCATAAATATTGCAAACTTTTTTTAAAAAAAAATAGAAATATCAAACTTAAAAGGTAGAAGTACTTATTAGAGGTCCTACTGTTTGCTAGCATTGGAATCAGCGTTATCTCATCTGTTTAAATATGGGGATACGGTATCTCAAAATCCATATTTCACGACTTGTGACTCATTTCCCTGTAACACATTACAACTACATGTGGCCGATTGCTTCTCCATTAATAGAGCGTGTGCGCGTTACCTTTGATGATAAACCCTCGTGTTTTTTACATCTGCCCCCACCAGCAGGGTTTGTATTTACCGTATGTTGGGACTGCCCCCTGGCGGCAGGCAGGAGCAATAGGTTTAACAGCCCAACAGATGGCGTTACCTGCAATTTATGGCTTCTGCCCCCAGTTCAGGAGTCACCACACATATTCCCTATACCGAAACAGCCATTCTAGGCTATTTTGAAGTGAATGAATGCAGCTATTACGACCAAAGAAATCTCACCAAAGTTACTCATATTATGACTTATAGGACTGGATTTATCAATATTCTGCTGCTGTTATATGTTTATACAAGAGTTACTCATATTATGACTTATAGGACTGGATTTATCAATATTCTGCTACTGTTATATGTTTATACAAGAGTTACTCATATTATGACTGATAGGACTGAATTTATCAATATTCTGCTGCTGTTATATGTTTATACAAGAGTTACTCATATTATGACTTATAGGACTGGATTTATCAATATTCTGCTGCTGTTATATGTTTATACAAGAGTTACTCATATTATGACTTATAGGACTGGATTTATCACTATTCTGCTGCTGTTATATGTTTATACAAGAGTTATTCATGTTATGACTTATAGAACTGGATTTATCAATATTCTGCTGCTGTTATATGTTTATACATGGATTTGAAGCTAAATTCGCCGAGAGAATGGCCACCAGTGAGCGATAATAAGTGAAGTCATCATATGAAAAGAATCCGGTGGTTCCTCCAAACACAAATGAGGATGCCTTAGAAGCCATGTAGCACAAGCAAACAGACAAAATCCTCCAAAAGTTGGTCAAATGACTTCTTTTAGATGGGTTGGAAAAGAATGGAACAAGAAGTAGAATATATATGGGTCAGATTTTCAGAAAATGTACAATTGGCAGCTGTACACATCTAGTAAATATTGCTAAATTAGGCTGCAATTTGGTCAATACTCGGTAAATTCGAGTATATTCGGCATTGCATTGATTCTAGCAATCTCTTAGGTTAGGTTAAACTGAGTTTTAAACTTTATTTTCGTCTGAAATTTGGGTTATTTGAGAAGATTGGCAAAGTTGAATGGTACATTTTCCGAAAATCTGACCCATATTTAGTTCTTGACCGACGTTTATAGCTGAGCCAGCATCTTTAAACAAACACTGAGAAGCAACGATTCCATGTCTTGCTTTGCGCGCGGTTAAACTATTTGAAGTGAAAATATTTGTATTAAGGACAGGAGATCCAAGTTAGAAACGTCAGACCGAGCTGTGCGCATGCGCGAGTAGTGCGGGAACCAACCACAGGTGTCCCCACAGTTTGTTTACTGTTGTGATACCTCGCACACACGGCATATGATCGGATAACCTACACACAAACCTCATATCGCCTTCTATCAATTTCTTCCCAGACTAAATCTTTGATTATAATCTTTTCCATATCAAAACGTGCCACTGAGGTACTGTACACGTTGTACGCTATACTTAAGAAAGAAAAAGAAAATAGGTTTACTCCTTATACCTGCAAAAAACTGACCCCACCTAAAAAAATGACCTTATGTACGTTTATGTTGTTCGCGGGTGGGGTTTTAAAAAGCAGTTGTTTTAAAAACAAAAACAACTAAATAAAGCAGGAACACAGGTAAAAGAAACATGGAAGCACTTTTATGGCATACATTTTTACTCTAAGTTTAAAACAACTATTGTTACGAAATAGATATTTTTGTTCAGTCCCTAAAAGGTGATTTACTAAAAAAAAAAAAGGGGGGGGGGGGGAGAAAAAGTTAGAAAAAGTTATCCTTCTCAATCAAATCAACATTGTTTATTCGTACCTGAGCACTGTACACAAAGGGGACACACTTCTGGAAAAAAGAGATGATCTCCAAATTCCAGGTTTTCCAGTACAGGGAAAGTTAAAGCGAAGTAAGTTAATTGTGAAAAGATTATAAACCAGCGATGTAGAAATAGAGATTTCTGATATTTCTGAAACATCTTAATATTGCGAGGTTTCTAGGAAACACAACTATTATTTCATCGGCCTAATACAGGGCGCCTGTATGCTCCTGTTGTTGATATTTCACGTAGTTTTATCAGTTTCCTCCAGTGGAAATGTTGACCACCAGCCTACCTGTGTAACTACGAGTACTGTAAACTTATTTATTTTCGCGCAGATCAATTTTCGCGTGGATTTTTTTCGCGTGGATTTAAATTCGCGCAGCAATGAAATCTCACACCTTGTTTAAGCAATAATTTTTCCTTTCGCGCAGGATTTATTTTCGCAGACAAAGGTGGGTGCGCGAAAATAGCGAAAATGAATACTACGCGAACATTAAATAGTTTACAGTATGTTTAACATCCTCAAGTACCCGCCACAATTGAAGTGGCCGCCGTGTCGTACCGACCGCCGCGACTAGAGGGCGCTGAGGGTAGTTGCAGCTATTAGAGGACCTATTCATGCCGGATAATGGCCAGATTATGGTGTCCTCCCCCTCTTACCTCCCTATTTTGACTGACAGGTCAGGTGTGTCTAAAGGTAACCTACTATAGGTGCTTTACTTGTGGTCAGTTCATAGCCCACGGCCCTCTTGTCGTCGCTAATTGGTATAGAATGGTCAGTGGGTCAGAAAATGTACAACTCGCCATCACAAATCCTCTCAAACAACGCAAATTTATGACAGAAATGAGGTTTAAAATCGCTTCCAAAATAATCGAACAGATTGTTTGAATTAATGAATTGCCAAAATATATTCAGATAATAATTGTATCGTTTTCCAGGCAAATTTAGCAGAATTTAGTAAATTTTCAGAGATGCCAATTGTACATTTCCGACGATCTGACCCATATAATGGTCAGCTGACCGCCAGACTGCGCACGCAGCCCACTCAGACATCCGTCTTGCTGCTTGTCTGCACGTCGTATTGCACGAGTGGGATATGAGGAAGTGCAGATAGAGTCACTTCATTACAATTACTTCCCCATCAATCAAGTCTAACAAGGCAATGTCTGATAGCCCTTGATGCTTCATTGAATCTAGAGAGAGAGCTTTGATTGAAATCCTAAGTATACTTTAAATAGCTGCGGGCTCTATGTTAAAGCTGCAATCTCAGGTATTAAATTGATTTGTATTCTAAATTGCAACACTCTGTATTGAGTAAAAGTAGCGGCTCATTTTTGTATTAAATTGGGGTTATTTGGGGGAGTTTCTAACTGTGAATTGTGCATTTTCTTGAGATTTCACCCATTCGATATGTTAGCTATTTTGAGGACTTGACAATAACGTGTTCCATGGTAAAGAAGGATGGAGAGCAGGGCTGAGTGCATGTAGTACAATAACCCGGGTCACATGAAGCAGCATAGATTGACAAGCTGATATAAATACCCATCCATCCCAGCCACCGCTTTAGTCGCCCCAGGAGGAGCAGACAGAAATGGAGCGAATTTAGTTTGTAGGGGGGTGGGGGTGGGGGTGAGATCCAGTCCACTGTGGCAATTTAGTATTTTTACGGGGGTGGGGTGGGTGGGGGAGGGGGCGGGGGGGGGGGGGGCAGGCGGGGTGTCAGTGGAGATGCATGGAAGATGCTGGTAGGACTGATCAACGAGACTAGAAACACATCGTTGGAAAATCCAGAGTCTATGGGTGAAATCGCCTGAAAATATACAATTCAACTACCCCAATCCTCTAAAATAAGCCAAATTTAAGAAAAAATGAGGTTCAAATCACAGTTCAACCTAACCAAACAGATTGCTACAATCAATTTAATATCAAATATACTCATATACACCTAGTATTGACCAGTTTTCAGTCTAATGTAGCAGAATTTACCATTTGTGTTGATCTGCCAATTGTACATTTTCTGAAGATTTGACCCTGGTAAGAAAAAGGAGAGTCTATAGAGGCCTTGATTTGACTCTGGTTGGTAAGAAATACACCCCATGTGCACTGGGGCAATTATCCTGATGGGGGGCAGTCGGTGGAGAATGAGATGACAGTCAGGCCAGTGGAGATGTATGAAAGATAAAGGTTATCAATGGTTGACCATTGTCAATTTTCCCCAATCGAAAACTGACCCACCACATTGAAAATCAATGGGGGGAAAGAATGTCTTTGAATTATACCTCTGCATAAATGACCGGATCATTTTCCGAGAGGATGGGTCATTTTTCCATTGCGGAAAATGGACCCTCGGGCCAGTGTGTGACATTGTAAATTGACCCATGGGTCACTTTTCAATATGACACCATCAGTCTAGTGTGGGATTCAATGGATACAATCTAGGCCCAAAGTTGAGAGAGTCCCTTCAAACGGAGGGAAAGCCTATCGCCTGAAACTGCAAAGTGCCATTATAATTCCATTAAGGCCTCAAAATGTTATTATATTCCGGGAACTCCCATCAGAGTCCGAGGCCAGGAAAATTAGTGAAGAAGGCGTCTAATCACTGACATTTAATTCTTATTTGATCTGAGGGTTCGGACCTGGACTGTATAAATCCAATTGTTCCCCTTCCCCCATGAGAGAATCTTCTCAGTGGATACGGGGTCTATAATAGTGCATTGATTTACTGACCAGTGGATACAGGCTCTATAATAGTGCACTGATTTACTGACCAGTGGATACAGGGTCTATAATAGTGATTTACTAACCAGTGGATACAGGGTCTATAATAGTGCATTGATTTAGTGACCAGTGGATACAGGGTCTATAATAGTGCACTGATTTACTGACCAGTGGATACAGGGTCTATAATAGTGCACTGATTTACTGACCAGTGGATACAGGGTCTATAATAGTGCACTGATTTACTGACCAGTGGATACAGGGTCTATAATGGTGCACTGATTTACTGACCAGTGGATACAGGGTCTATAATAGTGCACTGATTTACTGACCAGTGGATGGGGGGTCTATAATAGTGCACTGATTTACTGACCAGTGGATACAGGGTCTATAATAGTGCACTGATTAACTGACCAGTGGATACAGGGTCTATAATAGTGCACTGATTTACTGACCAGTGGGTGCAGGGTATATAATAGTGCACTGATTTACTGACCAGTGGATACAGGGTCTATAATAGTGCATTGATTTACTGACCAGTGGGTGCAGGGTATATAATAGTGCACTGATTTACTGACCAGTGGATACAGGGTCTATAATAGTGCACTGATTTACTGACCAGTGGATACAGGGTCTATAATAGTGCACTGATTTACTGACCAGTGGATGGGGGGTCTATAATACTGATTTACTTACCAGTGGATACAGGGTCTATAATAGTGCACTGATTTACTGACCAGTGGAACAGGGTCTATAATAGTGCATTGATTTACTGACTAGTGGATACAGGGTCTATAATAGTGGACTGATTTACTGACCAGTGGATACAGGGTCTATAATAGTGCACTGATTTACTGACCAGTGGATGGGGGGTCTATAATAGTGCACTGATTTACTGACCAGTGGATACAGGGTCTATAATAGTGCACTGATTTACTGACCAGTGGATACAGGGTATACAATAGTGGACTGATTTACTGACCAGTGGGTACAGGGTATATAATAGTGGACTGATTTACTGACCAGTTGATACAGGGTCTATAATAGTGCACTGATTTACTGACCAGTGGATGGGGGGTCTATAATAGTGCACTGATTTACTGACCAGTAGGTACAGGGTCTATAATAGTGCATTGATTGACTGACCAGTGGATACGGGGTCTATAATAGTGCACTGATTTACTGACCAGTGGGTACAGGGTATATAATAGTGGACTGATTTACTGACCAGTGGATACAGGGTATACAATAGGGCACTAATTTACTGACCAGTGGATGGGGGGTCTATAATAGTGCACTGATTTACTGACCAGTAGATACAGGGTCTATAATAGTGCATTGATTTACTGACCAGTGGATAGGGGGTCTATAATAGTGCACTGATTTACTGACCAGTGCGTCCCTTACTCACGGCAATAGGCTGACCTGGGGTCAAGGTTATACAGGGGTCAGCAGAGGGCGCTGGTCCGACACCTTCCCTACAAGCCACCATTCATAACGAGACATGCGCATGACAAGCAATTCTCTCCAATTGCAGCATTGTATTTTAGCTCAGCTCTTATATACGGTATGGCTGGGTGGGCTGTGGGAGTGGGAGGCTTTCCAGTACAGTAATGGGATTGTATAGAACTGATGGAAAAGTATTTTTCTTTGACCTATGAGTGTGATTGGGTTATGCTGATTGCAGTAGTTTAATGTTATTGACATGGTTTTTGACGATTTTATTTATACTGTTTTTCCCCCAATTGGTCCTGTATAGTTGCGCTACATAAGGCCAAAAAAAATATAGGTGTGTTTCCGATTTATCTGGCTGAAAACTAGGTTGGGGGGGGGGTGGTAACTTTTTTTGTTGTTATTTTTTTTTGTTTGGAAACCTCCTCCCAGGAACTGAAAAACAATAGTTGTTTTGAACATGGGAAATGTGCCTTTTGACAGTTCAAGGTTAGGAAAACCCGTTTTCCTGCTTTTATAAGCTTTTTTTGTCAAAAAATCCAAAAAAAGTAAGATATGATGGGGAAAAAATCAGGTATGGTAATTTTTTTTTTAGGTAGGGTAAGGTTTTTCTAGGTAGGGGGGGGGGGGGGGTAAATCGGAAACACACCTATTTTTTTTTTGGCCTAACACATTATATGTAAGCAATGCTTGAGAGTAATACATGAATAGACCTTAGTAGAACCATAGCAAAACAATAATGTTCCCCAGACTCCATAATTGATTTAAAATTAATTCTAAATTCTAACCCACACCCAGTAGTTAAAGAAATACTGGAAGACCTGGATTTCTAATCAGATATATAGCCCCTACTTGTACAACACCCTTATATACCGTAGATTAACATTTTGTTAAAAATTGAATTGCTTCTGGGAGGATATCCAGACCTTCCAGTTTCTTGTTTCTCGTTTCCATGGCAATTGCTAAAAATCAGGTTTATTCTCATTTCTTCAATATATCAAACTCACATAAATTATTAACTTACATCTACAAGCTGAGTAAAATCCTTTTAAAAAAACAAAAAAAACTTACATCTGCATTATTCCATGAATGACAATTGGCAAAAATCAATTATATAATTCAGCCGTTGACCCTAGATTGACCCCAAGGTCATGGAGGGATTTAGAGAATATCCTCTTCATCCTAAAGTTAAACTACTTAGGTTTATTGGGTCAGATCTTCAGAAAATGTACAATTGGCAGCTGTACACATTTAGTAAATTCTGCTAAATTAGGCTACAATTTGGCCAATACTAGGTAAATTCGAGTATATTCGGCATTGCACTGATTCTAGCAATCAGTTTGGTTAGGTTGAACTGTATTTTGAAGCTCATTTTTGTCTGAAATATGGGTTATTTGAGAGGATTGGTGAAGTTGAATTGTACATTTTCTGAAAATCTGACCCTTAGGGTTAATGCTCGAGGTATCACTAGTCCCTCACCATTGATACTACATAGGAATATGTGCCACTCATGGGAGAAACAAGATACTTTTCTATTCTTGAAGAATATATCCGAATAAATGGGATTTCCTTCCTAAAGGGACACACAGCCACTGGGAATTACAAATGTACAGGTTTCAATTTCCACAGAAAATAATTGAACAAACCCAAAATATCGTCCGACGAGTGGTTGACGTGTTTGAGCCCGGGGCGGTGTGGTAAAAAGCTTCTCAAGGACATTGGAGGCGGAAGAGAAGGAACGCCGGTTTGACAATAGGGGATTTGCATGTCCGCCATCTTGGGTCTTGATTCGCATGGAGTTATGGGACTTGTATGTCAACCTATTTAAACACATCTTCAATTGTTTGGGCATATTTTCAATTATCCTGATCGACATATCTTCAATAGGGGAGTTGCATGTCTCACTGCGCATGTCTGTCATAGTGCATCGTGGGACGGATTCAGTTCCTGGGACGGATTCAGTTCAAGTCTGACATATATGACAAAAGTTTTATAAAAAATTGCAAGAATGTTTTCACCAATATCATAGCTTTATAAATGAGCTATGAAACCAAATGCATGATGGGAAAGAAGTCTTGCGTTATGGAAACTTGTATAACACATGGATATTGACGTTAGAGGACCGGTAATATTCCATGCTGAACATGGCATGTTTTCTTTAGATTTTAGACTACCATTAGTCCCATAATGCCATGCGAATCAAGATTCAAAATGGCGGCTATGCAAATCCCCTATTTGTTGAACATATGTCTAACAGGGGGTTTGCCCGTCCGCCATTTTGAATCTTAATTCACATAGAATTATTGGAGTGGTATAATTCTGTAAAAAAACATGTCCTGTTCAGCATGGACTATTTATCAGTGCTCTAATGTCAATATCCATGTGTTATAAACGTTGCTAAATATATGTATATCAAACATGAATTGAATCTATCCCAGAATGCATATCAACAGACATGCGCAGTGGCACATGCAACTCCCCTATTGCATGTTTGAGAACTTGGCAATATAATGTTGGTGTAACTTTGTAATGATAGGCATCGTTGGGAATAAAAAATAGTTTATGCATTTTATTGCCAGAAATGATTATAATCATTTTGAAAGTAAAACATGATTTAAATGATATGCAGTGAGACAATGTCCAGGAGGGATATACCATACATTTTCGTAGAGAGAGGGAGGTGGGGGCGTTTGTTCTATTCGAGGGTCAGATCTGTCGGGAAATGTACAATCGGCAGCTCTACATATTGAATAAATTCTGCTAAATTTGACTTAGGAATGATAAAAACGAGGTATATTTGAGTATATTTGGTAATGCGTTGATTCAGACAATGCGTCTGTGTAGGTGGAACTGTATTTTGAACCTCATTTTTGTCTTAAAGCTGAGATATTTGATTGGTGATTCAAGGCGAATTATCTGATTTGGCCTGTACCTAGAGAGCGGGAGCTGGAGGCGTGTGTTCCTTTTGAGGAAAATGTACAATCGGCAGCTCTACATATTTTGTTAATTTGACTTAGAAATGATGAATACTTGATATATCTGACTATATGTGGTATGGTAGTGCTCCTAATAATCTGTTCGGTTGTGTTGAACCTCAGTTTGTGTTGGGCCTCAGTTTTGTCTTAAATCTGAGATATTTGAGAGGATTGGCGAAGGTGAATTGTACATTTTATGAAAACTTGACCCACCTACAGAGAGAGAGAGAGACCACACAGAGCGATGGGCCACCACAGGGGAAACTTGCCCCACACAGAGGTCAATCAAGCATGCAAGGTCCTGTAGAGATGCTAGTCTGCAGCCGCCGATGTTTCCAATTTACATGAATTGTTTCCTCCGCCAGTGTCAAGATAACTGTACGGAATCAAACCTTAATATGGCCTTCTAATGGCATCCATGTGTATGATGACAAACGCTTGTCATCGCCCCATATATATAATAGGGAGGTTCAGCAATCAAACCTATCTCAATTACGTAACCGTATCCCTGTCTTTTTTAAGGAAAGATGTGTTACAGGAAAATGAGCCACAAGTTGCCAAATTGATATTTTTCATTTTGTGGGAATGTGTTATTTTTTTTGACGTGCTTAATTATGTTTGTAGCATGAATAGGACTACCTGTACCAACTTTCAGGACTGTATTAAATATATCAATGCATTCCTAAGGTCATCTTATAGAGTATATTTAGCTGCTTTACTAGTAAATGTCCACCAAGAAATATTGCAATAATTTTTCAGAAAAATTTATATCAAACTTAAAATATAGGAACACTTATTAACTGTCCTAATGTAGAATCCGCTAGATCTCATCTTTTCAAATATGATGATATCTCAAAATCCATATATTTGCGATTTGGTACTCATTTTCCACATTTAAGGAAAGATGTGTTATACAAAAGTACCCAGGGGTTTTATTTATACAGTATTTCTCTCTCATATATATTGCAGGGCGGCAAATGATGAACCATTGTATACCAGTATTTGGGTCAGATCACCGAAAATGTACAATCGCCAGCTCTACACATTTATGAAATTCTGCTAAATTAGTCTGAAACATGATAAACATTGGACATATCTGAGTATATTCGGTATTGCCTTGACTCAAAGGATGTGTTTGGTTTTGTTAAATTATATTTTGATTCTCATTTTTGTATTAAATTCAAGTCAATTAGGAGGGTTTCTGAAGGTGAATTGTGTACTTTCTGGAAATTTCACCCATACAGTATTTCTCTCATAATATATATACACGTGGGTCAGATTTTCAGAAAATGTACAATTGGCAGCTGTACACATTTGGTAAATTCTGTTAATTTAGGCTGCAATTTGGTCAATACTAGGTAAATTCGAGTATATTTGGCATTGCATTGATTATAGCAATCTGTTTGGTTAGGTTGAACTGTATTTTTAACTTTATTTTCGTCTGAAATTCGGTTTATTTGAGAGAATTGGTGAAGCTGAATTGTACATTATTCTGAAAATCTGACCCATCTGTTGTTAGTGGTGGTTATCAAATACAATTTTTCACAAATATTTTATTGTAATTAATTACAATTAATTTTAAATGTCATTAATGTGTAACTGTAATAACTGATTAATTGTTCTCTCTTTTCTTGCAGGTGAGTACAGAGAAATATTCCACTTTTAATAACTAGTCCAGAGAAGGTAAAGTTTTAATAACTTGTCCAGTGAAGAAAAACCTTTTTATAATTATTTTACCAGGTTGTTTAGTTCAGCTCCTATAGCTGGTCTTCCACTAACTCCTGGGGTAGTATACTACCATCTATTGCTGTATGATGTTTTATCAGGCTGTTTAGTTCAGCTCCTATAGCTGGTCTACCACTAACTCCTGGGGTAGTATACTACCATATATTGTTGTGTGATGTTTTACCAGGCTGTTTAGTTCAGGTGCTATAGCTGATCTTCCACTAACTCCTGGGGTAGTATACTACCACCTATTGTTGTATGATGCTTTGCCAGGCTGTTTAGTTCGGCTCCTATAGCTGGTCTTCCACTAACTCCTGGGGTAGTATACTACCATCTATTGTTGTATGGTGTTTTACCAGGCTGTTTAGTGCAGCTCCTATAGCTGGTCTACCACTAACCCCTGGGGTAGTATACTACCAACTATTGTTGTATGATGTTTTACCAGGCTGTTTAGTGCAGCTCCTATAGCTGGTGTACCACTAACCCCTGGGGTAGTATACTACCAACTATTGTTGTATGATGTTTTACCAGGCTGTTCAGTGCAGCTCCTATAGCTGGTCTACCACTAACTTCTGGGGTAGTATACTACCATATATTGCTGTATGATGTTTTACCAGGCTGTTTAGTGCAGCTCCTATATCTGGTCTACCACTAACTCCTGGGGTAGTATACTACCATCTATTGTTGTACATGATGTTTTACCAGGCTGTTTAGTGCAGCTCCTATAGCTGGTCACCCACTAACTCCTGGGGTAGTTAGAAGTTTCGTTAGAAATTTAGGTTATTTGAGAAGATTGGCGAAGTTGAATTCAGTCTAGGCCCAAAGTTGAAAGAGTCCCTTCAAACGAAGGGAAAGCCTCTTGCCTCAAACTGCAAACCGCAAAGAGTCATTATAATTCCATTAACACCACAAAATGTCATTATATTCCCATCAAAACGCCAAGTTCTAGGACAAGAAACCGATTAGCCAGGTAGGCTGACATATTATTCTTATCTGATTTGAGGGTTTGAACCTAGAGTGAATTGTACATTTTCTGAAATTCTGACCCATATATCGCAGGGCTACAAATGATGAACTGGTGTATCAGTATTTGGCCAGTGGCGCACAAAACACTCCATAAAGCAACCACTGGCCCGTGAAATGGACACACGATAACCCCTAGCGCCTGGTCACTGAACTACGTGTTATAGCTCCCCACTGACAGTTTGTTACCGCGAATACGCCATTCCTTGCCGCCGCTACAAGCGATTAATACATAAGAAATCGCGTGAATATATCGCTCTCTATAGAGCGGGCGACGTTTCAATTATTGGTGTAGTTAATTCCATTGGGTCGGCTAAATGAATTCCGGATAAATACTAATAATTGCATTATGTTGTTGGTAGTCTGTGTGGTGCTGTTTTTAGTGTCGTATTCATATGTTGGATCGGTGCAGGCTTTTATGGGATGTGTCAAATTTGTCTAAAATCGCAAAAAAGGGATAATTTGAAACGTTTTTTTCTCCTCCCACACGATCTCTCTGTAGGGATGTTCTCGCTATTGAAGTGTGTATACAGCTTTTAGTATCTACTAGTAAATATCCACCCAGAAATATTGCAATATTTAAAAAAATAATAGAGTATCAAATTTAGAATATAGAAAGTGTATTAGATGTCCTAATGTTTACCATCATTGGAATCCCTTGGTCTCATCTTTTTAAATGATATACAGCTGTTAGTCGTATAAATACATACAGTATACTAAATGTCAAGTCCTGGTATTGAATAGATTTCTACGTTACTAAGGTCATACTATAGAGTATATCTTTATAGTTATTTTACTAATGATTGTTCATCCAGAACGATCGCTAACAACTGTAAAACAGCAAAAACTATAACGACAAGGTCACAGTGAATCTAAAAAAAAACAATGAGAAAATGATCATACATACAACTCCTGCTAATCTTATTATTGGATTGTTCACTCTAGGTCCAAACCCTCAAATCAAATAAGAATGGTATGTCAGTGATTAGACGCCTACTTCGCTAATCGGTTTCCTGGCCTAGGACTCGGCGTTTTAATGAGATTATAATGACATTTTCCGGTCTTAATGGAATTATAATGGCACTTTGGGGTTTGAGGCGAGAGGCTTTCCCTTCGTTTGAAGGGACTCTTTCATCTTTGGGCCTAGACTGTGTTCTGTTTTCTCCTGTTCGGAGAGCCCGGAAGATTTGCTTGCCAGAGCATTTAATCCAATTTTGATGTACATTAAATGTGAAAATCAGAATAAAAATCAGAATAAATCAGAATAAAAATATATGTTTCTGTGACACATCACATAAATTATGAGCACAGGTCGAGGGAATGTGGCAACAACGCAGGCAGCGTTCCTCCACGCCCGTCATTTGGTATCCATATGTGGCAATACATAAATATATCAAGACCTCAAGCGCCTTATCTCTACACAATAATATTAGCCCATCGCTGACAGAGGAATGCCCCTGTTTTATTTTCCATATTTGTGGGTGGGGTGGGTGGGGGTTGGGGAGGAGGCTATAGGGGGGACTTCTTACACTTCTTATATTACCCGTTGATTTGCCATTGTTACCTCAATACTTTGAGATACATAGGATGATGATGCATACTATTTTACAATGTTCAACATTCCGATATTATAGATATATTTCAACAACAACTCTTACATTTTTATGAAAGAAATAGGTGAGCTGTTTGGAGGGACACACGTCCTGGGTGAGACCATAAAGTGCCTTTCTGTCTCTTTTCTCTGTCTCTCTCTCCCTACTTCTCTATCTCTATTTCCTGGGTATGATCATAAACTGCCTCCCTCTCAGCTCTCCCGCCCTTGATATAACCGTATTAAATGTTAGCCTGAGTTTATTGTGCGTTGATTACAAAGGTCGGTTCGGTTACAATGTGTTTTTTCTTAAACTTATAAAATAGACAGGTTTTGTGATTCGCTGGGGTTGGCAATTTCCCCCCTCACAGTGCTGGGCTTTCTTTGGAACATTTCTTTAGGTAAAGCCACTCTTAAATTGGCCTTTTTTTAATATTTTTTTTCTCGAATTATTGGAAGGGAATTGTAATTTTCTGACGCCCACCTAGATACTCAAACCACTCCTACTTGGCTTTTTAAACGATCAAATTCCATCTGGGTTTAAACAGTAATCTTAGAATTATATCTAAACAAATATTCAAAAGATATTATCAAAGGATGCTCTCAAAATTTCAAACGGCAGAGAAAGCCAGTGGCAATGGTAAAAGGGAGTCTATAGTTCTAGCAAATAGACACAACTTGTACCGTGGATCATCTATAGGCCCCTCCTGGAGGTTTGCCCGCCGGGGAGGGGGGCACTCAGTATTATAAAAGTACAATTATTGGCAGCTGTACACATTTAGTAAATTCTGCCAAATTAGGCTGCAATTTGGTCAATACTAGGTAAGTTCGAGTATATTCAGCATTGCATTGATTCTAGCAATCAGTTTGGTTAGGTTGAACTGTATTTTGAACTTTATTTTCGGCTGAAATTTGGGTTATTTGAGAGGATTGGTGAAGGTGAATTGTACGTTTTCTGAAAATCTGACCCGACCAAAGTGGAGGTTTGCCGGCCGGGGGGGGGGGGGGGGCACTCAGAACCAAACTGAGTTCCCATGCTCACTCCCCAACTTTACAAAAATGGTCCCTTTTCAAGGACATTTCCTTCTGTACACTTTTTTCTAGGACCCCTTTTAAGACAAATCACGGAGAATATATCAGGCATATAAAAATGAAAACCAATAATCGATCCCTCACTTGGGAACGATCATGGGAACCCACTTTAGATCTCCAGTTTAGGTACAAACCCTCATATCAGATAAGGACTCGGCGTTTTAATGGGAATACATGTATAATGAAATCTTTCGGTCTCAATAAAATTATAATGGCACTTTGTGGTAGTGCCCCCCCCCCCCATCTGGGCTGGAGGCTGGCCAGGGAAGGGAGCGATGAAAGGCAATACATTTTGTACCTGATTGTCAATGCGTTGTGAGAGTTAGTGAGTGAGACGGACATGATCCCGCCAATAGCCTCCATGTGTGCCCCGATCATCCTCCACTCATCCCGCCATGTTTGAAAAGCTTCCTCTCTCCTCCCCGGGATTGTCTTACAATAGGGGAGTTTGCATAGCCGCCATCTTGAGTCTTGATTCCGGGCCCTGGAGTAGGCTTTCTAATGGCATATTGGGGTTTGGAGCGGGAGGATTTCCCTCAGTTCGGAGGGACTCTCTCAGCTCTGAGCCTAGACTGGACTCGTTAGTCGTATTTCCTCCCAGCAAGACAAAGTCAATTGTGTTTAGGGGCTTGTTCACATGAACCATTAACCAGTTTAGGTTCAGAGCCTCACAGATCAGATAAAAATGGTATGTCAATGATTGGACGCCTACTTCGCTAATTGGTTTTCCTGGCCTTGGAGTAGGCGTCCTAATGGGATTTTAATGGCATTTTGCTGTTTGGACTGAGAGGCTTTCCCTCAGTTCGCAGGGACTCTCTCAACTCTAAGCCTACATTGTAGGATTTGCATAGCCGCCATCTTGAATCTTGCTTAGCATGGAATTTTGGGACTAATGGTACAGTATAAAATCTATAGAAATCATGTTCTGTTCAGCATGGGATATTTATCAATGTTCTAATATCAATATCCATGTGTTATACATGTTTCCACAACACAAGTCCCAATCTTTCCCATCATGCATTTGGTTTACATACGTGGTTTATACAAGCTCTGATATTGGTGAAACATTCTTGCAATTTTCGATAAGATATTGTCAAATATTTGTATGTCAGATTTCAACAGAAACCAAGCCAGGATGCAATGTAACAGACATGCGCAGTGACACATACACATCCTTGCATGCCCGCCATCTTGAGGCTTGATTCTAGGCTCACAACCTCTCAGATCAGATATGTATGGCAAGTCAGTGATTGGACGCCTACTGCGCTATCAGTCTAGGCTCAGAGCCTCTCAGATCAGATATGTATGGCAAGTCAGTGATTGGACGCCTACTGCGCTATCAGTCTAGGCTCAGAGCCTCTCAGATCAGATAAGAGTGGTATGTCAGTGATTGGACGCCTACTGCGCTATCAGTCTAGGCTCAGAGCCTCTCAGATCAGATAAGAGTGGTATGTCAGTGATTAGACTCCTACTGCGCTATCAGTCTAGGCTCAGAGGCTCTCAGATCAGATAAGAGTGGTATGTCAGTGATTGGACGCCTACTGCGCTATCAGTCTAGGCTCAGAGCCTCTCAGATCAGATAAGAATGGAATGGCAGTGATTGGACGCCTACTGCGCTAATAGCTTCTCTGGCCCAGGAGTAGGCGTCATAATGGCATTCTAATGGCATTTTGCTGTTTGGAGAGCGAGGCTTTCCCTCAGTTTGGAGGGACTCTCTCAACTCTGTGGCTACATTGTGTATGGACTATATGGGAGTTATATTTCAGTGTAAAATCTATAGAAAACATGCCATGTTCAGCATCGAATATTTATCAGTGCTCTAATGTCAATATCCATGTGTTATACATGTTTCCATAGCACAGGCCTCCTTCCTTCCCACTTGTTTTTTTATAGATCAATTACACCAGCTAAGATATTGGTAAAAACATTCTTGAAACGTTTGGTAAAATTGTTCAATATTTCTGTCATGCGAAATATTTGAATGTCAGATTTGAACTGAATCTATCCCAGCATGCACTATATTAAACAAACATGCGTAGTGAGATATTCAAATCCTCTATTGTGTATCCCAGCATGCACTGTAACAGACATGCACAGTGACACATGCTGATGCACATCCCCTATTGTGTATCCCAGCATGCACTATATTAACAGACATGCGCAGTGACACATGCACATCCCCTATTGTGTATCCCAGCATGCACTGTATTAACAGGCATGTGCAGTCACACATGCAAACCCCCTATTCATGCAATGAGTATCCCAGCATGCACTATATTAACAGACATGCGCAGTGACACATGCACATCCCCTATTGAGTATCCCAGCATGCACTATATTAACAGACATGCGCAGTCACACATACAACTCCCCTATACATGCAGACACACACGTATGAATGCGGCGGTATTTGAAACATGTATTTTTTGTTCTAAAATAACATTTTATGCTGGTGTTTCACAGCGTGCAATCACAAATATGGCGGGGAAGGTGACGGGGAAGGAGGCGGGTGATGATTTAAGCTGTCGGTAAAGAGTGCAGCTACACGAGGGTCAGATTTTCAGAAAATGTACAATTGGCAGCTCTACACATTTAGTAAATGCTGCAAAATTTAGCTGATAAATGAAGAATAACGGGTATATCTGTGTATATTTGGTATCACATTGATTTATAGTATCAGTTCTGTTATGTTAAACTGCATTTTGAAGCTCATTTTTGTCTTAAAATACGGTATGGGTTATTTGAGAGGATTGGTGAAGGTGAATTGTACATTTTCTGAAAATCTGACACACGAGGACACACAGGTTGTGGTTGATTTAGTGCATGGAGTGAGTGCGGGATCAACCTCCTTCCACCACCACCAGCCCACATGGGGCTCACAAAGCCCTTCAATGTGGGACAGGAGGGCAGAATATGTACAATTTGCAGCTGGGGAAATTGAGTAAATTGTGCTAAATTAGGCTTAAAATGCTAAATGTTAGGAATATCTGAGTATGTTTTACAATGGGCAACGCTACACATTTAGTGCTAATTCTGCTAGATTAGGCTGACAAACGTCAGAAAATTGTACAATTGACTGCTCTACACACGTAAGAATATATTTGCTAAAATGGGCTGAAAATGCTAAATGTTAGGAATATCTAGGTATATTTTATACATTGCCGGAAAGACTGACAAATGGTGAATACTAGGTATATCTGAGTATATTCTTAATCCTAAAGGGATTCTAATGGTATTTTGCGGTTTGGAGCGAGAGGCTTTTCCTCAGTTTGAAAGGACTTTCTCAACTTTATGTTGCAGAAATATCAGAACTAACTGTGGATGGTATAATCTTTTTAATTCTTTTTAATTTTTCCCTATAGTCTAGAAACTTATTGGAAGACTTGAAAATCATTTTTCAAAAGTATGTCTCTTTTTTGTTCAGTGCTTTTAAGTACAAATAAATAATATGTTGAATTGAATTGAATTAAGCTATATGAGAGAATTTCAGAATACTCTCGGTCCAAACCCTCGGATCAGATAAGAATGGTATGTCAGCCTACTTCATATAATCGATTTCTTGTCCTAGAACCCGGCGTTTAAATGGGAGTATAATGACATTTTTTGGTCTTAATGGAATTATAATGACTCTTTGCGGTGAGAGGCGAGAGGCTTTCCCTTCGTTTGAAGGGACTCTCTCAAGTTTGGGCCTAGACTGAGAAGACAAATTGTACATTTTCCGACTCCCTCACCCTGAAGTGTGGATTTGTGAGAGGTGATAGGAGGAGCAGGGCTGCTTTATATTGGGGCTTTTAATGCTGGCAAGGAAGATATTTTTATCCTATTGAAACATGTTGGTTTTTACCCACATGTTAAACACTGATGTAACCTTCATGGGGAGCCGCTATAGCAACGCATCAACTTAGGCCAACACAATAATAGGCGTGTTTCCCATTTATTTATTTATCGAGCATCGAATCAGACTGATTATAAAAACGAACAACTTGTAATATTATGTCACTAAATGAAAGATTGTATTATATTTAGTTAGAGCGGTCAAGGAAGACCTGTGAATGGGCAGAGGACCAAAACCTATTCATTATTCTTTTCCATACCTATGTAACTGTATGAATTATCTGGAATAAAAGTATTATATATATCTAGCTGAAAACTAGGTAGGGGGGAATTTATTTTTAATTTATTTTTTAGGGTACAACCATGGTGGAACTGAAAAAATCTATTTTCTGTCTTTTTCAGGACAGTAGTTGTAGTTGTTTTAAACATAAGAAATGTACATTTTAAGAGTTTTCTGGTTAGGGTAAATTATCCTGCTCCTATTAGCTTTTTTGTCACAAAAAATCATTTAACAAAATTAGGGAAGGTCAAGGTGGGGTAAATTTTTCTAGGTAAGGAGGGTACATTTCGGGGTTCGTCCCGTTTTCTGATGTGTCTCGAATGGGAAACATCTTTTTTGGCTTGGCCTAACGCATCAACTTATGTGACACTTTTGTTCAACTTTTGTTTAAGTTTTGTTTAACTTTTGTGAGGACTTTCTCTGGTCTTGCTCTGCGCTTTGTCTTACGGTGAATTGGAGATGTTTACATCAGCGTCTCTACTTTGATCTATGACGTCACCTGTCACCATGGCAATTGACAAAGTCACGAATCTTCAAATCTCCCGCATATAACTGTCAAAATTTCATTTAATCCAGAAAAGCTTATAAATATCGGGCCACAGCTGGAAATCTATGAAAAGACACAGTACAAGCTCGGAGACTCTTAGATCAGATGACAATGGTGTCAGTGATTGGACGCCTACTGCGCTAATGGCTTTGTTTCTTGATCCTGGAGTAGGCGTAGTAATTATTGGGTCAGATTTTCGGAAAATGTACAATTGACAGCTGTACACATTTAGTAAATTCTGCTAAATTAAGCTGAAATTTGGTTAATACAAGGTAAATTCGAATATATCTGGCATTGCATTGATTCTAGCAATCTATTTGGTTAGGTTGAACTGTATTTTTAACTTTATTTTCGGCTGAAATTTGGGTTATTTGAGAAGATTGGCGAAGTTGAATTGTACATTTTCTGAAAATCTGACCCTATTATGGCATTTTGCGGTTTGGAGTGAGAGGTTTTCCCTCAGTTTGAGGGGACTATCTTACATCTGAGCCTAGACCGTTTCAGAATCAAATCAAGAACAAATATACTCAAATATACCCAATATTTACCATTTTCATCTTAATTTAGTAAAATTTACGAATGTGTAAAGCTGCCGTTTTATCATTTTCCGACGAGTTTTGACTCTCTCATCTCTGGCTTAGAATAACTTCACATCGGGTTATCATTCTGAAACTATTGTGAAATTAATATCCCTTGTTTTTCTCCGCGATTTATAGAAGATGGTGTGAATGTGGTTCATCAAAAATCGTGATCTGGGATTCTTTTTATGTCTCAAGTGAAGACTCATCAGATGTCCGATCTGGAATCTGTTGGGTCAGATCATCAGAAAATGTACAATTCACCTTCACCAATCCTTTCAAATAACCCAAATGTGATTTATTTATAAGATATCTTTGTTGGAATATTCTAGTTTTTGGGGTGCTTAATACTGCTAGTGATAATGATACATGTACGAATTTTCAAGGCAATGTATTAAATGTATCTATGCATTTCTAAGGTCATCTTATAGAGTATAATTATTAGGTACTTTATTAGTAATTATCTACCCCAAAATATCAATAACTTTTTTTCCAAAATAAAGATATCAAACTTGTAATATAGAAACACTACTTAGATGTCCTTGATGTTTACTACCATTAGAATCGGCTTGAGCTAATCTATTCAAATATGATGATATCTCAAAATCCAATTTTTGCGACTTGTGACTCATTTTTCTGAAACACATCACAAATTTAAGTGAAAAGTGACGTTCAAAATGCAGTTTAACCCAACAAAAGAGTTATGTTTAATCAACACAATGCCACAGATACTCTGATATACCCATTATCTATAACTTTTCTGTCTAATTTCACAGAAGTTACCATATTTGTAGAGCTGCCGATAGGGAATTTTCTGAAAATTTGACCCATGCACATTTGCTTTAAAAGCTTGTCCGACGGAACGCCCAGTCAGGGTATCATGTGACGTAATGATACGCACCTTGGCGGTAATGTTGTATATCACGCTGGTAACAAAGAACTACAAACATGGATTCACTCCTCATCTTATTGGGCCAAACTAAAAATTGTATCATCAATTGTTACCACACGACGACCTCCCCACCCACGTACACACTCACTGGGTCCTCTGTTAGAGCGTCCTATTCCACTTTGTATCTGTTCTACGAGATTTACATATTTCACATACTTATCGCAGACATCTACCATATACAACCAACGAGAGTAAATTCGTGTTTTAAACTCGTTGATACAACTAACACCTTAGGGGTGTTTCATCAAGTTTGGGAGGGGGGAGGGGGGAGGGGGGGGGGGTAATCAAATCATCCTACAACATTATCTTATATCAGAGTGCTGTTTATGGGTTTAAGATAGATGGGCTTAAGAAATCGTAAACCTTTACGATGAATCTTAAATTTAAGACTGCTCTTACGAACTATCTTACTATTTTTTATATAAAATAACCCCAAGCTTATTACCAACGAGATTATATTAACACGTGTTAATATAATCTCGCTGCTATTACGAATGTATATCAGCAGATTCATACCAGACCAGATTTAAATTTAATATAGATCTAATCATTTCCTTCATAAAATAACATTACACCTTTTTGATACTGTTCTCAGTTATACCTGTTCATATCAGAGAGAAAGAGAACATATTCGTGATATATATCATATAAGGAATATTCAAATCGAAGTATACATTCAAAACCCTCTCTGTTACATCTAAAAATAACTTCTATACTAATAATCAATGAAGACTGTCTGTTCTCAGAAGAGACTTTTCTAGACGTATTCATCTACAATATCATCCAAGCTAATAGATCATAACAGCCAGTTACTATACCATCAGCCATTTCACAAGCAAACGGACAATAATACACAACACATCATTGCTGCACATCCAGGGGATACATTATACCTATATGGGTCAGATTTTCAGAGAATGTACAATTGGCCATCACCAATTCTCTCAAATAACCCATATTTAAGACAAAAATCAGGTTCAAAATACTGTTCTACCTAACCAAACAGATTGCTAGATTGCAAAATTTACTAAATGTGTACAGCTGCCAATTGTACATTTTCTGAAAATCTGACCCATATACGAGTATCTACAAACGCTTAAAGGTCAAGTCAGTCTAGGACCAAATATGAGAGGGTCCCTTCAAACGGAGGGAAAGCCTCTCGCCTCAAATGTCAAAGTACCATTATAATTCCATTAAGACCGCAAAATATCATCATATTCCCATTAGAACGCCTATAGTCCTAGACCAGGAAAACTGATTAGCGCAGTAGGCGTCTAAAACTGATTAGTGCAGTAGGCGTCTAATCACTGATATACCATTCTTATCTGATCTGAGGGTTTGGAACTGGACTGAACCCCTTTTATAACTGCATGGATATCAGCAGATGTATATGGGTAAGGTTTTCAGAAAATGTACAATTCACCTTCAACAATCCTCTCAAATAACCCATATTTAAGACAAAAATGAGCTTCAAAATGCAGTTTACCATAACAGAACTAATACTATAAATCAATGCTATACCAAAAATTCTCAGATATACCTGGTATTCATCATTTTTCAGCATACTTTAGGAGAATCTCCTAATTGTGTAGAGCTACCAATTGTACATTTTCTGAAAATCTGACCCATATCAGTCCATTATACACAACACATTGATGTACATCCATGAGGCCCATTGCCATACCTATCTACGAGTAAGTACAAACGCTTAAAGCCCAAGTGTACAAAATGACATGAGAGCTTCTTACGTTCGGTTTGTGAAACACGACGCGTCAATAGACGCCCAATAGACGCTGGTTGATTATAGGCCAGAACTATTATTTATTTCCACTTGAGCGGCTGTTGGATCAGCTTGTCTGCCTCCCCCTGGAGATGTAAGACCCGTGTGTACGAGTAGTGCAATGCAACACTCAACAAATCAATAGATTGTTAATGTATGTCTATATAAAGGGGCAGATTTTCAGAAAATGTACAATTGGTAGCTCTACACATTTAAGAAACTCTGCTAAATCAGGCTGAAAAATGAAGAATGGTGGGGATATCTGAGTATATCTGGTATCACATTGATTAAAGTATCCGTTCTGTTATGTTAAACTGCATTTCGAGGCACATTTTTGTCTTAAATGTGGGTTATTTGAGAGGATTGGTGAAGGCGGATTGTACATTTTTAGAAAATCTGACTCTGATATGTATATATATAGGGGCAGATTTTCAGAAAATGTACAATTCAACTTCGCCAATTTTCTCAAATAACCCACATTTAAGACAAAAATAAAGTTCAAAATACAGTTCAACCTAACCTAATAGATTGCTAGAATCAATGCAATGCCGAATATACTTGAATTTACCTGGTATTGACCACATTGCAGCCTAATTTAGGAGAATTCACTCAATGTGTAGAGCTGCCAATTGTACATTTTCTTAAAATCTGAATGATATAGGGCAGATCATGTATATAAAGACCCAAGCAAGGATTATGATCAAATAACCAAGCATATCCTAAACACATACAAGTCCATTGGGGGAATTAGCTGGTGGATGAAGCATATTGATTACTGTATGTATATATAGAGCGGATTAAAGGTGAATTCTCACCTAGTGTGACAAATTAGATTTTGGTTTGACATATAGGACTGGAGTTCTACCCCTTACACACTAAAGTTCAGTTATTTCTGCAGGTGTTGTTCACATTTAATACAGCTTTAATTCAAAGCACTTCCAAACTGAATCCGAACCGAAGCAAAGCCAATTCTAGAAGTTAATTTGATTCGCGTCACTTTCCTAATGTTATTGCTGCTAGAACCAAATCGAATCGTTTTGTACAGTCTAAGTTTAAAGTTAAGAGAGTCCCTCCAAACTGAGGGAAAGCCTCTCGCTCCAAACCACAAAATACCATTATAATCGCATTAGGACGCTACTTCAGGGCTGGGAAAGCCATTAGCGCAGTAGGCGTCCAATCACTGACATAGCATTGGTATCTGTAGTGTGAGCAAAAGTGGTTTTTCCAAAGTGCAACGATGCTCATTATGTAGTAATATGAAGAGAACCGTTTAAGAAATCAGTTCTCAATGATTTGATTCGCTTTAATACGGTTCACCTTTGTTCTGTAGGGTGAAAGGGATATTAATATTATGCTGTGGTTTCATGTTTATACAAGAGTTTGATGTCGATTGGTGAGCTGGTGAGTGATATAAGTAAATCCACATACTGGGGAGATCATGATTTCGGCGGGCCGCCGAAATATAAAAAAAGGGACGAAAACGTTGAAGATTGTAGTAAAATGACTTATGAATGCGGATAGAAAAAAATCGGAATAAAATGTAAACAATCTCTAGTATTGATCTATCTCAGCTGGGCTGCGTTGCTCGTTTCTCGTTAACTAATCTGACCTTAGCAATCGCAATATTTGGTTTTAAAGTGTTGCTCCAATGAAATAACAATCTCTATAGGCTTTCTTTTTTTTTCTAGCTCAGGAGGCAAATTGTACAAATGTGCCAGAAGTCCCTCTCTGTCGTATATTGTAGAACACTGGTGCAACAGTTGTAGAACAGCCCTTGATTTAGATGATTAATACAAATGTGGTTGGAAGTAGATTAAAATCAGGAGAAAGGACAGAGGAGAAAGGGACTGGGGAGATGGGGAGAGGTCAGAGGGAGAGAGGGAGGAAAGGGCAGAGGGAAGAGGGAGGAAAGGGCAGAGGGGAGAGGGAGGAAAGGGCAGAGGGAGAGAGGGAGGAAAGGGCAGAGGGAGAGAGGGAGGAAAGGGCAGAGGAGAAAGGGACTGGGGAGATGGGGAGAGGTCAGAGGGAGAGAGGGAGGAAAGCGCAGAGGAGAAAGGGACTGGGGAGATGGGGAGAGGTCAGAGGGAGAGAGGGAGGAAAGCGCAGAGGAGAAAGGGACTGGGGAGATGGGGAGAGGTCAGAGGGAGAGAGGGAGGAAAGCGCAGAGGAGAAAGGGACTGGGGAGATGGGGAGATGGTCAGAGGGAAAGAGGGAGGAAAGGGCAGAGGGGAGAGGGAGGAAAGGGCAGAGGGGAGAGGGAGGAAAGGGCAGAGGGGGGGGGGATTGATTTGATGTTGATTTGGAACTGTGAATACTGCTTTAAGACAATAAATCCCTGTTATTGAACTGCAAGTTCCGTTCTGTTCTGATAACAACACTTACTGGTATGTAAACTACCAGCTGTGCATTATTAGAGCTGACCTCTCACCACACAGGGTGACCACAAAGGGAGGTAGGTGAGGTAGAAAGTGACTGTAAGGTAGATAATAATACCCACACGATCATCCCACCATCATGCTGGCCTTCACACTGTCAGGCACAACAATAAAATAGGTATGTTTCCGATTTACCCTTCCCCCACCTACTTGCATCTATATATGGGTCAGATTTTCAGAAAATGTACAATTGTCAGTTCTACACATTTAGGAAATTCTCCTAAACTAGGCTGAAAAATGAAGAATACTGGGTATATCTGAGTATATTTGGTATCATATTGATTTAAAGTATCAATTCTGTTATGTTAAACTGCATTTTGAAGCTCATGTTTGTCTTAAATGTGTGTTATTTGAGAGGATCACTGAAGTCGAATTGTACATTTTCTGAAAATCTGACCCATATGTTATAATTTGATTTCCTATATTTCTATATAGTTACAAATAAGGGGATTCGGGGGAAACCGTTGTTTCCTTGGTCCCAGCCAAATTTTCTTGTTTACAAAAAGGGTAATTAAAGCAAGAAAATGCCTAACCAGAAAATTATTTAAATGTACATTTCTCATGTTTAAAATAACTACTGTTATGTTATGAAATCGACAGAAAATAGATTTTTTTTTAGTTCCTGGATAGTGGTTCTCTAAAAAAAGAAAAAAAAAGAAAATTGGCCCCTACCTAGTTTTCAGGTAGATAAATTTATGTGAAACACACCTATTTATTGTTTGTCCTATAATCCAGCCATATCACCTTACAGCGCCCCGGCCCTGTCACGGGACAAATGTGAACTAGTGCTGTAGAAAGGTGAACATCTCCCACCATTGTGTACAGGTGACTTATGTTGATTGTATCTCACCTGTCCTCCTGTCACTCACGGTACAGTTGGAGGCCCTCCTGACCTTACCTGTGGTTACCTGTGGTGGATCTCACCTGTAGCTGATGCCCAGGTAAACCCAACCAATTGACCAGATAGAGATCAGGGGTTGGTGGTCCATATCTCCCCTATTACCTGTATGAGGGTCAGATTTTCAGAAAATGTACAATTGGCAGCTGTACACATTTAGTAAATGCTGCTAAATCAGGCTGCAATTTGGTCAATACTAGGTAAATTCGAGTATATTTGGCATTGCATTGATTCTAGCAATCTGTTTGGTTAGGTTGAACTGTATTTTGAACTTGATTTTCGTCTAAAATTCGGGTTATTTCAGAGAATTGGTGAAGGTGAATTGTACATTTTCTGAAAATCTGACCAATGTAATGTCTGAGGGGTGATTCAGTCTAGGCTCAGATTTGAGAAAGTCCCTGCAAACTGAGGGAAAGCCTCTCAAAGTCCCTGCAAACTGAGGGAAAGCCTCTCAAAGTCCCTGCAAACTGAGGGAAAGCCTCTCAAAGTCCTTGCGAACTGAGGGAAAGCCTCTCAAAGTCCCTCCAAACTGAGGGAAAGCCTCTCAAAGTCCCTGCAAACTGAGGGAAAGCCTCTCAAAGTCCCTGCAAACTGAGGGAAAGCCCCTCAAAGTCCCTCCAAACTGAGGGAAAGCCTCTCTCAAAGTCCCTCCAAACTGAGGGAAAGCCTCTCAAAGTCCCTGCAAACTGAGGGAAAGCCCCTCAAAGTCCCTCCAAACTGAGGGAAAGCCTCTCTCAAAGTCCCTCCAAACTGAGGGAAAGCCTCTCAAAGTCCCTGCAAACTGAGGGAAAGCCCCTCAAAGTCCCTGCAAACTGAGGGAAAGCCTCTCAAAGTCCCTGCAAACTGAGGGAAAGCCTCTCGTTCCAAACCGCAAAATGTCATTATAATCCCATTAGGACGCCTACTCCACCGGCAACGTAGTCCATACTTGAACACATGCATATGGGTCAGATCGTCAGAAAATGTACAATCGCCAGCTCTACACATTTAGTCAATTCGGTTAAATTAGGCTGAGAAATGATAAATACCAGGTATATCTGAGTATATTTGGTGTTATGGTAATTCAGGCAATCTGTTTAGTTATGTTGGACTGAATTGTAAACCTCATTTTGTCTTTAATTTGGTTAATTCCAGTGGTATGGTGAAGACGACATTTGTACATTGTACACAAGATGTTCATTTTCTGGCGATTTGACCCTTACCCCATTAGAAGTTTCTTTATTTAGTATGTTTATACAGCAATCACCAGGCAATAGATACAAAGATATTACAATAAGGCATGTACGCTGTACATTGTCCGATGAGAGGGAAAGCCTTTCACACCTACTCCACGGCCAGGAAAGCCATTAGCGCAATCGACGTCACATATCTCCAGCATTGCCTGCATGCAATGTGTGGGTTGGTGGGTGGGGGGTGGGGAGTGGTATTTCATCTATAGGCCCAGTTTCTTTTGTTTTTTTAATTTAGTATCAGGCAATACAAATATATTATGATAAGGCATAATACGTTGTACATATTTTGATGAAACAGTCCCTCCAAACTGAGGGAAAGCCTCTGGCTCCAAACTGCAAAAGGCCATGCATAAGCGCAGTAGGCGTCTAATCGCTGATATACCATTCTTATCTGATCTGAAGCTTTGGACCTAGAGTGGAAATATGAATGTGGATTCTTAAGAAACCCTGCAGCGAAACCACCAGGGTAAAATCGTCCACAATTTTGGGTCAAATGACTTTTAGTATCTTTATGAAAAGTGCAAAAAGAATAACCGCAACTCATGATTCCGATGACTATGAATGGCGAGTCTTAGAAAAACTGCAGCAAGACCAAGAGTAAAATCGTTCATAATTGGGTGAGTGAGAGAGTGAGATTGGTTGCTTTACGCCCTTATCAACACACATAAAGGTTATATCAAGGGCGGGAGAGCTGAGAGGGAGGCAGTTTATGGTCATACCCCGGAAATAGAGATAGAGAAGAAGGGAGAGAGAAACAGAGAAAAAGAGACAGAAAGGCACTTTATGGTCTCACCCAGGACCAGGCACTTTATAGTCTCACCCAGGAAATAGCGAAAGAGAGGAAGGGAGAGAGAGACAGAAAAAGAGACAGAAAGGCACTTTATGGTCTTACCCAGGAAATAGCGATAGAGAGGAAGGGAGAGAGAGACAGAAAAAGAGACAGAAAGGCACTTTATGGTCATACCCAGGAAATAGCGATAGAGAGGAAGGGAGAGAGAGACAGAAAAAGAGACAGAAAGGCACTTTATGGTCTTACCCAGGAAATAGCGATAGAGAGGAAGGGAGAGAGAGAGAGAAAAAGAGACAGAAAGGCACTTTATGGTCATACCCAGTTCACAATTTCATCTAACTACATTCAGATGGATATGAAAAGAGCAAAACAAAGTGGAAAGTTTTGTTGATATATTGAATAAAGAAGCTTATGTAAAAACAAAAAAAAAGAGCAAAACAAAAAGCATAGTTTCTGACTGACATTAACCTATAGAATGAAGAGTTGTTCAGATGTAGCAAGTTGTAGTATAATGCAGTTTTTGCACCGGCTTTCCCCCCAGATTAACATAAGCCAGAGCGAGTGGGTTTATTTATAGAGGCCGGAACCTGTAAATATGTATGTATTTGTTCGATACATACGCATCAGCCTGACAGAGTTGACATACGCTGACCCTGAGGTCACGTGACTGCTGGGCTATAGTGTACGTGCTGTAGTAGTAGTCTAACACTGCACCATTACCAACCCCACACACAATTGGTATATAATGGCGGGAATTTCTTTAAATTGTACAATTTTCCTTCACCAATCCACTCAAATTACTCGATTTTTAGACGACAAAGGGATTCAAAAGATAGATCAACATAACCGAAGAGATCTTCTGAATCAATGCAATACCAAATATAGCCAGTATTTACCATTTTTCAGCATAATTGAGGAGCATTTAATAAAATGTGTAGAGCTGGCGATTGTACATTAAATGTTCCTGATGTTCTGGCCCGTATATTGTTGGCCTCCCTGATGCACTTATTACATAACACCTCAGAGTCACTCAGAGTAACTCAGACAATTAAATGGAGCAGGCAGGAGCACCTGGAGCAATAGACTGCTACAATATCATTATGGTTACAGCTATTGGAGTGTGCCAGGCCCAATCAACAAGAGGGCTTCATGGGGGCACACGACCCTGCTGAGGCCAATGGCTATATGGGTCAGATTTTTAGAAAATGTTCAATTTAACATTGCCAATCTTCTGAAATAACCTAAATTTCAGACGACAATAAAGTTCAAAATACAATTCAACCTAACCAAACAGTTTGCTAGAATCAATGCAATGCTGGATATACTCAAAATTACCTAGTATTGACCAAAATTCAGCTTATTTAGCAGAATTTACTAAATGTGTAAAGCTGCCAATTGTACATTAGCTGAAAATCTGACCCATATATGTGATGTGTTATAGGACAATTTAACGAGTCACAAGGAGCAAAATTGATATTTTTCAAAGTGTTTTATTCACAAGATCTCTTTATGGGAATGTTCTCATCTTTGGGATGTGTACCGGTGAGAGTGATATGAATGCATTTCTAAAATTTCAAGACAGTGTATTAACTTTGTGATGTGTTTCAGGATGATGAGTCACAAGTCGCAAAATTGATATTTTTCATAGTGTTTTTTCCCACAAGATCTTTTTATTATATGCGCATGCTATATGGGAGGTGCTATAAGTGGGGTGCTATAAAAATATTCATATAGGACGCGTCCTATATGAATGTAGTTGTCTAAAAATAGCTCTGTTGTTATGCTTCGCGGAGCTTTGGCTCTCCGCGAAGCATGTAAACAAACCCCCACGATCAGTAATCCACCCGTGATTCTGGTACTTGAATTATAGAAATACATAATAAAATCATTAGATAGATCATTAGATAGAGCATTAAATTCTCTTTTGAATGATATAAATTTTATTAATGTAGCTCAAGAAATGGCTGCGTTATGAATATTTTAAGTCAACAATATAAGTAGACCTAAAATAAATACTGCATGATCGCACAGTGCAGCAGGACTGTCAGCGGGGCTGTCAGCGGGGCAGCGGGGCTCTCTGAGACTTCTTTAGGCCTAGTATTTTTTCAGTAATATCTGATGACATATGATCAAATTTTATGCACATATAATAAATATAGAATGGAACTTGATTCGTCCACATAAGCACTCTGCCTACGGCATCGTGCTTATGTGGACGAATCTCGTCCAATAAATTTTCGATTATTGCCGGCTCGTCCCATTCTCTCAATTTATTGAAAAGTTCTGTATTTAGGGTTTAGCACTTATTCAATTCAATTCAAGTATTCTTTATTCAGCTGATCTCGTTGCACAAAAGGTAATTCGACGTCTGGGTAATACAAAAATAAATTCCTGATTAGCCAGGTCTTCCGGCGGATGCCCATACTCATATTAATCCATGTACCAAATTTCGGGACATTGTATTAAAGATATCCTTGCATTTTGAAGGCCTTCATATGGAGTATATTTAGTTACTTTACACGTAATTACCCATCCAGAAACATTGCAAACTTTTTTTTTCCAAAAATAAAAATATCCAACATAAAATATAGAAACACTTCTTAAATGCCCTTCATGTTTACTATCATTGGAATCGGCTTGATCTCCTCTTTTCAAATATGGTGATATCTCAAAATCCATTTTTTACGACTTATGACTCATTTTCCTCAAACGGATCACAAATATCCTTACATTTCTAAGGTCATCTTCTGGAGTATATTTAGCTACTTTACTATGAATGGTCCACCCAGAAATATTGTAAACTTTTTTATGTGTGAGTTTATGGGTGGTATAAAGAAAGGAAAGGGTCTTTATAACGGCTCTATGTCTCTAACTAAGGGCTATAGTCTGTTCGAAAAGTAGTTAACACGTGATTCCTTAGTCCTTTAAGAGGAGGGAAAAGTGAGGGATTTTTGACTTCAAACCTTTGCCCCCCCCCCCCCCCGAATCGCCGTTTGCGACCGACCATGGCCGTTTGCGACCGACCATGGCCAAATAACTGTATGGATCCCATGATACCCTTCTATTTTATTATTTGATATAATTATATGAATTGATACATACATATAAATACATGCAACATATTCATACATGTATAGCATGAACATATTGTATGGATTAGATACCCACATCCATTCATACATCCATTCATACGTATACACATGGGTATTCTTGTATGTTTATGTACGGTATGTATGTTGTATGTACACACAGAGATACATACTCTTTCTCTCTCTGTCTCTAAACATATAGCCTGAATCAACGAGATTTAATCTCCTTGATATATCTATGGGTCTATCTGTCCATCCATCTTCCCTTCGTTCCATCTTCCGGTCTCTATATAAATGAATTATTGATGTATTTTTAAATGGCAACTTTGTAATGTTTCAAGGTATAGACTGGAATAACAGAACGTTCTTGTTCGAATTCCGAGGAAAAAATAAAAAACATATCCTTCTTATCATATCATAAATAACAAGTATGTAAGACAGTAGGGAGTTTCAGCAAACAAACGTACCTCAATTACGTAACCGTATACTTATCTTTTCTGTGAATTATATTGTATTTTTATGTATGAAAAATGAATTGTGAGATGAAACATTTTGCTTGATATTTAACGTTACGTTTTTCCCGCCATGTTTTGCTGAACCTCTTTATTACTTTTAACGCATATTTGTATATCAGAGATACGGATACGCTTACGTTTACGTATACGCTAGGCATGCTTATAGTCACTAAATTTATAGCGACCCATGAAAACAGGTTTATGCCTATATGGGTCAGATTTTCAGAAAATGTACAATTCGCCTTCACCAATCCTCTCAAATAGTCCACATTAAAGACAAAAATGAGCTTCAAAATGCAGTTTAACATAACAGAACTGAAACTATAAATCAATGTGATACCAACCATACTCAAATATACCTGGTATTTATCCTTTTTCAGCCTACTTTAGCAGAATTTCCTAAATGTGTAGAGCTGCCAATTGTAAATTTTCTGAAAATCTGACCCATGAGATAGCTCCACCGCGGTCAATAGAGGCGAGTGTATAGGAGCGGGGGGACCCGGGCAGGGCGCAGTGGGACAGTCAACCTTTCATAAAGGAGCTTCTATGTTTCCAATTATGAGCATTGAATACACAAAGCTGTTTCATTATTGACGTGGCTGCTCTGCGGCTCCTCCCTGTAGCCTGAGCTACTCTCCCATGGCAGTGTGAGGCGCTCATAGGCCACCAGGAGCAGGAGATGTATGTAGGAGACAGTGAATCTTCCCTATAGTGATTGTGGGGGAAGTTGTTATTAAATGTATAGAGCAATCCTCTTATATTTAAGACAAAACTCTCTCTGTCTCTGTCTTGTCTCTCGTCTCTCCTCTCTCCTCTCCCTCTCTCTTTCTTTCTCCTCTCTCTTTCTCTTTCTTTCTCTCTCCTTCTCTCCTCCCTCCTCTCTCCTCTCTCTCTCCCTCTCTCTTTCTCTCCTCTCTCCTCTCATCTCTCTCCCTTTCTCCTCTCTCTTTCTCTCCTCTCTCCTCTCTCTCTCTTTCTCTCCTCTCTCCTCTCTCCCTCTCCCTCTCTTTCTCTCTCCCTCTCTGTCTTTCTCTCTCTCTGTCTCTTCATCTGTTTGTCTCTTTCACTCTCTCTTACTTTCTCTCCCTCTTTCTCTTTCTCTATCTGTCTGTCTGTCTTTTTCTCTTACTCTCTCTCCCTCTGTCCCCTTTTCTATCTGTGTGCCTGTCTCTTTCTCTCTATCTTTCTCTCTCTCTCTTTCTCTCTTTCTCTCTCCCTCTCTCAGTCTGTCTGTCTCTCCTTCACTCTTCTTCTCTCTCCCCCTCTACATCTCTTCATCCTACCCCTTTCTCTCTCTCTCTCTCTCTTTCCCATCTTTTTAAATAAGATAGCACCTCAAAATCCATTCCCTAGCGTCTTAAGACTGATATTTCTGTGTCACCTCACATATGGGTCAAATCTTCAGAAGATGTAGGACTACAATTGGCAGCTGTACACATTTAGTAAATTCTGCTAAATTAGGCTGCAATTTGGTCAATACTAGGTAAATTTGAGTATATTTGGCATTGCATTCATTCTAGCAATCTGTTTGGTTAGGTTGAACTGTATTCTGAACTTTATTTTCGTCCGAAATTTGGGTTATTTGAAAAGATTGGCGAAGTTGAATTGTACATTTTCTGAAAATCTGACCCATATAAGAATTAATCAGAAATACTCCCATTTGGTTACTACCAGCAGGGCATATCTAAGCTAGGATATTATTCTCCAGTGTGAATAGATGTATTTATACAACCCTTGCATTAGACTACTTACACTAATGCAGGCTACGGACACCCATGTTTACATTAGAGAGATTCAACCTTTCAGACCCAGCAACCCCTCGGTGAATAAATGTATTAAAAACAAGTTTGTCGGATTGGCTTTCACACCCTGGTTACACTCCCTGTCAGACGTCAGCGAAACGTAACACGCATGCGCAGAGCTGATGTATTGTCTTGGCAACCACTGATTGACAGGTGACGTCATGATTGACAGGTCCTCTAAAAGAGTCTAAAAGTTCCCGTAGTCGGGGGTCCTCTGAAAGGTGCTGAAAAGCGACCGCAAGACAAGGGCGTCAGATTTTCAAATTGAGCACGTTTTATTTGAGTTTTAAAAAGCTTCAGCTGGGTTGTCATGGAGGTTAGTTGCTCGTTTTGACGGACAGGAAGTGACAATTAAATCCCGCCGCTGCCATGATCGATCAGAGCCAGAGCGGAAGTCTTGTCAACGTGAACCAATCAGGAGCAGCGACACGTCGTTCGGAGTACTCAGGGCACGCTTTGCTGTCCAATGATAAGCACCGTTACATAAGGCTTGACTTCACTGACGTTTTTTCTCTTTACGGTCGTTACGGCTCCATTCTGCAGTGCATTCTTTTTTCGGTTCTTTATTTTCATTTACCATAAGCTCACATAGATAACAATGATATTTTCAGCTTAGGTAGAAAAAGATTACATTTCATATAGCGATCATACTTATATCTATATCATACATCTTCAGTACGAAAGTCATGCAATTCTAGATGAATTCTAAAATAATGAGACCAACCCGATTCCAATGAATGTAAACATTAAGGACATCTAATAAGTACTTTTATCTTTTTAGTTTGATATTTTTATTTTTGAAAAAATCATTTGCAATATTTCTGGGTTGATAATTACCAGTAGCCTAAACTAGCTAAATATACTCAATGGGATGATCTAAGAAACGCACTGATATAATTGATAAACATACTTGAAATTTGGTAAACGTATTCATACGACCACAAGGACTACACCCTGCAAAAATGGAACTATTCCAACAGAGAGATCCTGTAAGTAAACGACTTTGAAAAATATCAATTTTGCGACTTGTCACTCATTTTCCTCATAACTCATAATTATATTAGTCGCAGTAAGCACACAGTCTAGTGGAGGCCTGCCTTACCCAGGTTGCACGGATGCACTTAGGATGCGCAGCCCTTGCATGGCCACGGACTACATCCGGATTCAGGGAAAAGTGCAGCCAGTGTAAGCCAGCCTTGCACATCCGGCTGCACTTTGGCTGCACTTTGGCTCGGCTGCACTTTGGTTGCACTTTGGTTGCACATTCGGCTGCACTTTGGTTGCACATCTGGCTGCACATTTTAGTATGCCTAGGGTAGGTAGGGTATTGCGGGTGGGGCTCAGATTACTTGGGATCAACTTAAATATTGGCTATTTATTATTATGAAAATTTGGTAGTATAAATTTACTAAATATTGGCTAATTATGTTCAGTCAGAGTAGCAAACTGAAGGCAACTTGAGACTGAACATCTACAGCCCAGATAATTTTTAAAGTTACAACAGCATAGGTTGCATCCTTTTGTTCATCATTTATCAGCACCAGTCATGTTCACAGACCTCTGTGTATGAATCATTTCGATGGTTGATGAGTTTGGACCCTCCCAGCTGACTAGCCACAATCATATGTACAGTCATATGGGTGTCAACATCATATAACATCATACATATACATTATACATATAAACTCTAGAAGAATATCACTTATGATATTCATAAGTATTTGTTGGACAATATCAATAGTGTATAAATGCCACATTAGTGTATTAGTGGTACATTTATTGTTAAAGAAATTATAAATACAATGCAGTGACCTGTCACGCCACCTAGTGAGAACAAGTCGGACAATAGGGAGCCCATGACAAGAAGTACCATGTATTGAGAATGATTGTATTATATTCAAGCCTACCAGCGTCCAAGCTGCATAAATTAATTGTAGTTTCATAATGTTATATCAACAAACTGTCACCCTTGCCGCTGCCTTTTGATTTGAAAGTAATGGGACCGATTTCACCGCCGATTCACCGATTTAAAATAATTTCTGACACTATTTTTTTTTACTGACAGCTCTAACTTCTAAGCTATTAGGGGTACAATAACGTTTCATACATCAAATGAACGGTAATTTTGTTGTCTACAAATTATTCAATTTGCACAAACCTGTAGGAATGATATTTTGGTCGGTATTCAAGAAAACGTGAAAATGTTATTTTTCTAAAAAAAAAATATTTTATCACATGAAAAAACACACTGTCCACCATGAACAAATTGAGGCGTTGCCTTGCAAATAAGATTGAAATATTTGCCACAGCCTTCCCAAATCGTGGTGAAATCAATCCAGTGTGAGTTGATTTCACCACGATTACAGTTTTTCCCTATATACTCCATACGAATGTCTACAAAACGCAAGGATATATTTAACACAATGTCCCGAAATTTGTTACTTATATTCATATGACTATGAGTGCTAAACCCTCCAAAAATCAGAAGGTTTCAATAAAGAGGTGCTGTGAGAAAAACACTTTGAAATATATCAATTTTGCGACTTATGACTCAATTTCTTGAAACACATCACATATATCTTTATGAATTCTAGTATTCTAGTATGAATTCTACATCATCAAAATATTTCCTTGAAAATAAACATTTGGAAAAACCATGACACACCCTGCATGGATTCCGAAAACATTTCATTAATCTGTTATACTCACGGAGAAATGTACATGGCCTGGCTATTATAAATCCCAATTGAAGACACTACGGACGCCGCCGCTCTAGGCGGCTGTATATGGGGGGGGGGGGGGGGGGCAGGGAGGTGTCAAGATATGTACAGGTGGCTGTAGGAGAGAGGGGAGGTGTTCAAGGTAAGAGTAGCGGCCGCGCATGGGGGGCCGTACGGCCGGCTGTACCAGCAACATGCAGGACGGCTGTACACTAGACCAGCCTTATTCAATTGTACTCCAATAAGGCCGCCAAGCTATATTACATTTACATAGCATTTGCTCCTTGGATAGGATATCCAACGATTCCCCGTATATGGAGAACATGTGCCTTACCAAATTCCCTTCAAATACCCCCAATGAGAATTGCATTTTTTGGCCGGTATAATCTGATCAAATACTTAAATTTGTTGGCTATTTTAATCATACCAGCTCCACTGTATCCAACCCAAACAGTTATCTTTGGGTTATCTAGGTACAAGTGAAAATTATTTCCTCTTGAGTCACTGACAATTATTGTATGGTCGTTCATTTCTGGAAAGACATATAGGACTATTAATATAGCTCCCTTAAAGTTGCATTAATCAAGTAAATGATTATGGAGACTCATATACAGGTGGGCCGTCAATTAATCCAGCTAATATTGACTCCTATGAATAATATGATTGCCTGGCTATTTTAAATCCCAATTGAAGGGAATACAGCCCCCTCGCGCGAAAACATCTAATACGGCTGTACAAAAAAGCTAGCGCAGCCGCCAGGCACACTTGACCAGCGGTATGGTGTTTAAGCCAAAGACTGGCGTCCTTGTGCGACGCCCGTATGGCTGGGCAGCAGACGGTAGTATTTTCGCATCTTTCCCGCAACCGACGGCAGGTGCCGTGTTACTTGGGTAGATGCTATGGCAGTGCGAGTGCGACATGCAGGCTGATTCAATAAAGGGTGTTGGGAGGGATTGAGACAGATTTATCTTCACTAAACACAGATTGTCTCATATATTATTAACCTCTGCATAAACCCTGACATAAATACACATTACAGATGATAGAGCACAAGTAGGGTAATGCATTAAACATGGCTCACTGGATTTTACATTTTTAAAGAGATATTAATGTGTTTCATTTGATATATATATTGATGTACATGTAGCATGGGAGTTTTACTGGTTAACTAACACGTTGGTTGATGGAGTGCACAGATATTGCACAAAAAGTTGCAATGCGCCCCCAGGTAGGAGAATTAGGCAAATTCCCTATATTCTAAGCGACTGAAACCAACGAGGCGGCTAACTGAATTATAGATCGTATGCCTCTAGGAGTCTTAAAGGGAATCCTCAGCTAGAAATCATGCAATTCTATCTAGTAACGTCATGTTGTGGCTTTTTCGGAAAGTTTTCCCGAATCTGATTCTGGTGGTTCAGATGATGGGGTTATGCATGTATATTACTCATGCAATGGGACAATCCGCATCTTGGGAGGATCCGCAAGCAAACCTAACGCAATTACGTAACCGTATCCGTATCTTTTTTTGTGAATTACATCACATTTTTATATATAAAAATTAAATTATGAGATGAAACATTTTTCTCGATATGTTATGTTACGTTTTTCCCGCCATGTTTTGCTGAATCTTTTTCTTCCTTTTAACATGTTTGTATATCAGAGATACGGATACGTTTACGTATACGTTAAACTTGCTGAACCTCCCTAATACCGATGCAGCGTATCCCGATCTAGTTACAACTTTGGATCCTTTATAGTCTGTCCGAAATTAGTTGACACAGGATTTTTTCCCCAAATATACAGCTGTATTGTATTGCACTGCCTCTGTTCCATGTGCAGCAGCTGTTGTTTTGCTTAGAAGGAAGGAATAGCTGGTTATACTGGCCCTGTTTCCCCATGGTTGATTGCAATGAGCGACTCACTGGCCAAAGGGTTGACAGGTCCTTATCATAAATAGTCAAAAATCCTCCACTTTTCTCTCTTCTTAAAGGCACTAAGGAATCTCGTGTCAACTACTTTTCGGACAGACTATAGCTGCAGTAAGCTCATCTCATGCTATGTGAGATGAACCAACCTGCCTCTGAAGGCCAACCTCTTGTCAACAGCAACATCAAGTTATGGGGAAAACCTCTGAAGTTTGTAGAGAGAAGCAATGATCGCTTATAATGTGGATCTCCCACTTCTGGTCCTGCAGGCTCAGGTTCCGCTACACCGCATAGGGCTTGTCATAATGTCCCTCCAGTGCCTCCAGTTCCTCCAGTGCCTCCAGTTCCTCCAGTTCCTCCTGTTCCTCCTGTCTCTCCTGTCCCTAAGTTATGGCGGAAAAACCCCGGGACGATTGTTGAACGACAAATTGATGAAAATGATCCAGTGCCTCCAGTTCCTCCAGTGCCTCCAGTTCCTCCAGTTCCTCCTGTTCCTCCTGTCTCTCCTGTCCCTAAGTTATGGCGGAAAAACCCCGGGACGATTGTTGAACGACAAATTGATGAAAATGATTGAACAGTTTATGAGGATCTGTGGCGTTTTTCAGACAAACAATGTACCCTATATGCTATGTAAACTTGTAATATGATACTTAATACTAGAATTATTGGAGGCAACGCAACAAAACACGAGTCGACATGCGTTTTTGATATATGATTGTTTAAATATAAATGGCCTAATTTGAAATTTAAAAAAATTGAAAGACAAAGGGGATATAGCTTCTATATATATGTTGGTCATGTTATCGCCGCAGCAGCGCTACCACAAATGAGATCGGGATTTCATCGATATAGCTTCTAATTTGGATACTGATATAGCTTTTCTAGCTTTACAAAGCCAGACTCTACTAGAAACCTCGAATTATAATCTTCGTTCCTTACCTAATTTACAGCAAGGTCGGCTATCGATATTTATAATCCATTTTAAATGAAATTTCCGATCGCATCTAATCTCCCAATTTGAATTTAGATTTAACGGATATTACAGGGTGGGAGTGTTACATAATCTGGCCGCCAGGTAGTCATGTAATCTTTAGTGACGGGTCTGAATAAAATATTTGGACAATGTGAGATCAATATTGTGAACATAATTCTATGTGACGCACGGACGTATTGAAAGCAATCAATGATGAAGGTTAGAGAGAGTGGTGGGTGTGTGTGTGTGTGGGGGGGGGGGGGGGGGAGAGGTAGACAGAAATCAGTCTAGGCCCAAAGTCGAAAGTCAAGAGAATCCCTTCAAACTGAGGGAAAGCCTCTCGCCTCAAACCGCAAAGGGCCATTATGATTCCATTAAGACCGCAAAATGTCATTATATTCCCATTAGAAATATATTTTGAACTTGTCGAATGAGACATATCACAGCCTGTGAGAACTCGTGCAATAAAATTTATTTAGAAAAAAAGAACGCCAAGTCTTAGGCCAGGGAACCGATTAGCGAAGTAGGCTGACATACCATTCTTATCTGATCTGAGGGTTTGGATGAGTGAGAGAGAGAAAGGAGATGAAAAGATAGATAGAGAGGGAGGGAGGGAGGGAGAAAGAGAGGGACAGAGGGAGACACAGAAAGGGACAGAGAAAAAGTTGGGGAGAGGGAATTAAAGAGAGAAGCGGGAAAGTGGGAGAGAGAGAGGAGATGAAGAGCTAGAGAGAGGGGGGAGAGAGAGGGAGAGGGAGAGAGGAGACAGAGGCACAGAGAGAAAGAGACAGAGAAAGAGGGGGGAGAGAGAGGGAGGAGAGAGACAGAGGGAGGGAGAGAGGGAGGGAGGGAGAGAGAGAGGGAGAGAGAGGGGTGAGAGGAAGAGGAAGAGGGAGAGAGAGAGGAGAGAGGGAGAGAGAGAGAGCGAGAGAGACAGGGAGAGAGAGGAGAGGGAGGGAAAGCGAGAGAGAGAAAGAGAGAGAGACACACACACAGAGCACCATTGACCAGAGTCACCCTGAAAAGAATGTGAATCCATCCCATCATTTAGACCTAATTAATAGTGTGTTTGTGGAGGTTGACTGGCTGACAACCATCTACCACTCTCACCCCTATACCCGGGAGGTAGGCTCTAGAGCATGACATAAGAAACCATTATAACGGTGCAGAGCGGATAGCCCTTGGGTATTGGGTCAGGGCCAGACATATAGACTGACAGTGGTAGGGGTGGGTGGGTGGTCATTTATCATTCATAGATGCATGGCAACTATGTTATTATTATCTCAACTGGAGGTTGTCGATTGTACATACTTGCCCGTGTATAGCCTTGTTAGGGTTAGGTGGGAAGACAACGTTTTTTAATACTTTACTTTATCTATATTTACATTTATTCTTAATCACGTTTCAATGTAATGCTTATAGACCGAAGAAACGAATTAAGAACTTAAAGGACTAGAAACTAGATGACACAAATGATTGCTTGTGAAATGTTTTAACACTTGGAATCATAGTTGCAATGGACACTTCAAATAAAAGTTGAGAGAGTCCCTTCAAACGAAAGGAAAGGCTTCCAACCGCAAAGTGCCATTATAATTCCATTAAGTCACATTAAGTCCATAATGTCAATATTTTTCCATTAAAATGCCGAGTCCTAGGCCAGGAAACCGATCAGTGAAGTAGGCTGACATACCATTCTTATCTGATCTGAGGGTTTGGACCTAGAGTGTAGTTAGGCTTGCATAACGTTATGTTATACGTACCCCAAGTACGATAATATGAAAAGAGTTTTATGATTTTGTCACCTAGATTAAAGTGACAAACATTTAGAAGTGATGTTAACGATGAACAAATGAATGAATGAATTGTTTATTTGAGGCTACTCAAAATGAATGCATGATTCTGAAAAGAGGTTTCCGGGTCTTCCAGCATCTAACTAAGAGGCATATATATATGCTTTCCTTCAATTAGTCCCTATTAAATAGACATGCATAACTGTCAATATACAGTAAATATCAAACACAAATCGTTAAAAAAGCGAGTGTGCAACAACCACAATCTATGAGAACTCTGACCACATTACACTAAAACAGCTAAATCTTTATTTATTGGCCGGTGGTTAAACATGTAAAGCAGAATGGGTTTTTTTGTGAAACAGGACGGTTTTGTGAAGTGAAGAGGAAGGATTTATGCAGTGTGTAGGGTGTGGTAGGTGGTTGCCAGCTGGGGCGAGGTGAGGGACTGGTCATAAGTAACCACTAGGGGGGTGAGAGAGTGAGTGAGGTTGGTTGCTTTACGCCCTTATCAATACATTGAAGGTTATATCAAGGGCGGGAGAGCTGAGAGGGAGGCAGTTTATATATGATCATACCCAGGAAATAGAGATAGAGAAGAAGGGATAGAGAGACAGAGAAAAGAGACAGAAAGGCACTTTATGGTAATACCCAGGAAATAGAGATAGAGAAGAAGGGATAGAGAGACAGAAAAAAGAGACAGAAAGGCACTTTATGGTCATACCAAGGACCAGCCACCAAGGGAGGGGGGGGGGGGGAAATGGAGTGGAGAATTTGCGAAAAAAAATATGCAAAATTGTACGACCCCCTTAATGTCTTGAGCAAAGTTTCTTGACCCCCCTTTGAAAGTTTGTGGACAATTTCATGACCCCCGTACATCATTGTAGTTCTGAGTCTGTGCAAAATAAAATGACCCCCCTCCCACACACACACACTTTTAGAGTCTGCGCAAAAATATGCGCCCTCCCTTCAGAGTCTCAGAGCTTCAGAGTCTGCAGGAAAAAAGTCTTGTGCAAGGTTTTTAGCCCCCTCTTGAAAGTTAGTGCAAGATTTCATGTCCCCCTCTACATCATTGTAGTTCTGTGTCTTTGCAAAATAAGATGCCCCCCTCCTACACTATCAGTCAGGTTCAGAAGGCAGTTTTGGTCCCCTAAGTTTCAGGGGGTCATTAACACTTAGCCTTAGTCTTAGCCTTGTGGTTAAGCTTATTGCTGGATGTGGAATCGAGGAATGTGGGTGTCTGGACCTAACTGCTTTTAAAATCTGCGAAAAAAAAAGTGCCCCCCCATTCATAGTCTGTGCAAAATTAAAATACCCCCCTTTCAGAGTCTGCACCAAAAAGGTGCCCCCCTGAAAATTCTCCTCTCCCCCTAGTGATTAAAAATGAACAGTCCCTAAAGGGGGTGAAAGGCATAAACTAATAAAACCGGACCTGGGTTAAAAGTAGCTCGAGGGGTTGGTAATTTAGCTCTAGTCTTGACTAGAAATGGCGCAAGGGTATATATGGGTCAGATTTTCAGAAAATGTACAATTTATTTTCACAAATTCTCTGAAATAACCCAAATTTCAGACGAAAATAATGTTCAAAATACAGTTCAACCTAACCAAACAGATTGCTAGAATCAATGCAATGCCAAATATACTCGAAATTACCTAGTATTGATCAAATTGCAGCCTAATTTAGCAGAATTTACTAAAGGTGTACAGCTGCCAATTGTACATTTTCTGAAAATCTGACCCCTATATGTATGGGCTCCAGCAATTGATTTATTATTTGTGCAACACCGAGGGAATAAATGAGAACCCGTTGGTTAAGTGCCCATTGCTTTTTTTTAAGTTGTGAGTTTCTTGCTAATTTCTGAACCCAAACACTACAGCAGGTGAATGAATGAGTACAGCAAGTGAGACAAAATTGATTCTAAATTGTTTGAACTAGTTTAATGTTAGAGTGTAAAATTGACAAGCATAAATTGTCTAATTTTTATGTTAAAGTAGTCTCATTCAGCCACACATTTGTCACGCCCCTACCGGCCAGAAGGCTCCATACACTTTCTTACCGCCACAACCCTCGCGGATTTCTTATCATTCCAAAGTCCAAAGTTTTAAGTGATCCTACTGACCTGAAGCATACATCTCTGTGTGTTGCGTTGATTAATTTCTCGTCCAACTACTGACCCTGAATTATTACGAAGAATGTCTCGCATTTCTTCAAGAGTATAGAGTAGAATAGAGTATCTAGAGTATAGAGAAGTGGGAGAACTTAAAACTTCCAATCCAGAGAAGATTCTTCACGCCAACATGAATGTGGTGTAGCAGCTAGTGTTTAAATCAAATTATTGATTATTATTGAAAGCATCTGTAAAGTACTTTGGCCACTGACAACAAAAATCTTTGGCGATGCACTGGCAATGGCGATATGTTGGTGATGTTTGGTAATGCATTGGTGGTGTGTTGATGATGGTTTGGTAATGCATTGGTGGTGTGTTGATGATGGTTTGGTAATGCATTGGCAGTGTGTTGATGATGGTTTGGTAATGCATTGGTGGTGTGTTGATGATGGTTTGGTAATGCATTGGCAGTGTGTTGATGATGGTTTGGTAATGCATTGGTGGTGTGTTGATGATGGTTTGGTAATGCATTGGCAGTGTGTTGATGATGGTTTGGTAATGCATTGGTGGTGTGTTGATGATGGTTTGGTAATGCATTGGTGGTGTGTTGATGATGGTTTGGTAATGCATTGGTGGTGTGTTGATGATGGTTTGGTAATGCATTGGTGGTGTGTTGATGATGGTTTGGTAATGCATTGGCAGTGTGTTGATGATGGTTTGGTAATGCATTGGTGGTGTGTTGATGATGGTTTGGTAATGCATTGGTGGTGTGTTGATGATGGTTTGGTAATGCATTGGTGGTGTGTTGATGATGGTTTGGTAATGCATTGGTGGTGTGTTGATGATGGTTTGGTAATGCATTGGCAGTGTGTTGATGATGGTTTGGTAATGCATTGGTGGTGTGTTGATGATGGTTTGGTAATGCATTGGCGATATGTTGGTGATGGTTTGGTAATGCATTGGCAGTGTGTTGATGATGGTTTGGTAATGCATTGGTGGTGTGTTGATGATGGTTTGGTAATGCATTGGCGATATGTTGGTGATGGTTTGGTAATGCATTGGCAGTGTGTTGGTGATGGTTTGGTAATGCATTGGCAGTGTGTTGGTGATGGTTTGGTAATGCATTGGCAGTGTGTTGGTGATGGTTTGGTAATGCATTGGCAGTGTGTTGGTGATGGTTTGGTAATGCATTGGCGGTGTGTTGGCAGTGTGTTGGTGATGGTTTGGTAATGCATTGGCAGTGTGTTGATGATGGTTTGGTAATGCATTGGCAGTGTGTTGGTGATGGTTTGGTAATGCATTGGCAGTGTGTTGGTGATGGTTTGGTAATGCATTGGCAGTGTGTTGGTGATGGTTTGGTAATGCATTGGCAGTGTGTTGGTGATGGTTTGGTAATGCATTGGCAATGCATTGGCGGTGTGTTGGCGAGGGTTTGGTAATGCATTGGAGGAGCTGGTTGATAAGAATATTGTAAAATTCAGTCCAATGTCTTGACATCGCTATGCCTTTGGCACAGCAAGCGATGAATGGCAATGAATGTGTGACAGGAAAATTACATTGGCATAGCTGGAGATGTAGATTAAACATGTTTATTATTTTGTGCCGATGTGATTTTGCATCGGTGCATAGTCAATTCAGGTAATGGATGGTAGTGATGCATTGGCGATGTCTAATCAATGAGATTGCATATATATAAAAGCAAGAAATTAGTTCTATATTGGCTGATCTTATTTTGGTTGTCGATGCAAAGACAATGCCACCACCAATTCCATCAGCAATGCATCGTCAAAGCATCAACACCACTTTGTCGACAGTGGCCACACCACTTAAAGCAGAAAGATGTAGACTGTAAGTTGTAGATACATTGTAGATACAATGTATATACATTGTATTTACATTGTATATACATTATATATACAATGTATACACATTGTATTTACATTGTATATACATTGTATATACATTGTACATACATTGTGCATACATTGTACATACATTGTACATACATTGTGCATACATTGTACATACATTGTGCATACATTGTACATACATTGTACATACATTATACATACATTATACATACATTGCACATACATTATACATTGCACATACATTGTAATTTTTTTTTTTAACGAAATTTTATTGAGCTGGTTTCGGTGGTACAGTGATATTCTCACAGACTCAAGCTAAAATAATACAAAAGCTTTCATTATCGATGAACAATAGGTATTACTGTAATTCCAAATATTTATTATTAGATCATTGTACATAATTATTGTACTGCACATGTATATTATACAACTTGCTCATACTCTAGATGCATGCACAAGTACAGCTAGAACCCAATACTTATACATACGCCTATATAATGAACTGTATGTCTATCATGATAAGTTGCCCTTCTCCCTATATATAAGTCAATACTGAGTGGATGGGCTAAATCCGGGCGGGACATCCCTCCCCGTCCTCAGCCAATCAGCGCTGTGTGGAGTGGTCACATGGTGTATGTAGATAAAGCACGTGGAGGAGTGAGGGTGACGGGGAGCGTCTCTCCCGTGTCCCTCCCACAGACCCTGGAGGACCTCCTAATGGGCGACTACTGGCGCCCTCACACGATAGGCTCGCCAACCAATGTCCAGAATCAATTTTCATTAAGGACAGATCAAACGTTGGTTTGATACCATGAATCCACCCCATTATAAGTTGTATGTAGATATATGGGTCAGATTTTCAGAAAATGTACAAGTGGCAGCTCTACACATTTAGTAAATTCTGCTAAATTAGGTTGCAATTTGGTCAATATTAGGTAAATTCGAGTATATTCGGCATTGCATTGATTCTAGCAATCGGTTAGGTTGAACTGTATTTTGAACTTTATTTTCGTCTGGCTTTGGCTTATTTGAGAGGATTGGTAAAGTTGAATTGTACATTTTCTGAAAATCTGACCCTTATATGGGTATATTTGGTATTGCATTGATTCAGACAATCTGTCCGCTTATGTTAAACTGAATTTTGAACCTTATTTTTGTCTTAAATATGGTTTATTTGAGAGGATTGGTGAAGGAAAATTGTATATTTTCTGGCGATTTGACCCATATACCCCTTCCACACTACAGCTCAGGAAGCACTTCCAGGAGATTGGTTCTGTTTGCTTCCAAACCGAATGCAAAGTGAAGTGAATTGGCTTCTAGAAGCTGATTCAATTCACTTCGCTGTCGCAATGTTATTTCAGCTAGTGTGCACAGAACTGAAGTAATCTGACTTGTTTAATTTAATTTGTAGTGTGACTAGATGTGAAATATCCTATGCACAGCAATGAGCATTCTAGGTAGTCATTATAACTAATGAGGGTGCTGGGGAACGAGTGTCTGTGTATACAGGCAGATGTGCCAACGGTCATGGGTCAGATTTTCAGAAAATGTACAATTCGCCTTCACCAATCCTCTCAAATAAGCCACATTTAAGACAAAAATGAGCTTCAAAACATAACAGAACTGATACTTTAAATCAATGCGATACCAGATATACTCAGATATACCCCCAATTTATCATGTTTTAGCAGAATTTACCAGAAATTACAGAATATATAGAACTGCCAATTGTACATTTTCTGATAATCTGATCCTTATGCAAATGAGCCACCTTCCTCCTATAGGCTAAAGAACCTCCATTGGCTGAATGAATCCAATGGTGGGTCAATGAGAACAGTCCTAACCATTTTCAGAAATCAGTTCGCAACAATTTGATTTGGTCTGATTTAGTTTGATTGAATTTTGTAGTGTGAAAGTGTTAATAGACAGTATACACGAAATCGCCCAAAAATGTACAATTCACCGTCACTAATCTTCTCAAATAACCCTCAATTCAGACAAAAACTTGGTTCAAACTACAGTTCAACATAACCAAATACATTGTTTGGATCATTGGAATACCAAACAGACACAGATATATCTAGTATTTATCATTTTTCAGCTGAATTTAGCAGAATTTACTAAATGTATAGAGCTGAGATTTGTACATTTTCTGACGAACAGACCCCTATATAGTTCAGATGCAATATCATCTATTGTATCACAACTTGTTACCACCTCGAGAACATGCAGATCTGCACAGTGCATATTGTTTAGAGTGACATGAAGGCACTTGTGAATTGCATAGTTCTCTGTAAACAATGTCAGGGGAATGATTCAACGAGGTAATCTCACATTGTGGCAGTTCGACATAACAAAAAGATTCTGTGAAACGATACAATACCAAACATACTCAGATATACTGCAGTATTTGTCGTGTTTCAGCCTAATTGAGCAAATTCTACTTAATTTGTAGAGCTGCCGATTGTACATTTCTATGTGACCTGGCCCATGTATATATGGGTCAAATTTCCAGAAAATGTACAATTGGCAGCTCTACACATTTAGGGAATTCTCCTAAATTAGGTTGAAAAATGAAGAATACCAGGTATATCTGAGTATATTTGGTATCGCATTGATTTAAAGTATCAGTTCTGCTATGTTAAACTGCATTTTGAAGCTCATTTGTGTCTTAAATATGGTTTATTTGAGAGGATTGGTACCAATTGTACATTTTCTGAAAATCTGACCCATGTATACATCTAAACTGATGAGGGTGTGTATATAGATGGAACCTAGCAAGGGGGAAGTCTGTACACTTGTTATTGACCGAGGGAGCGCGGGAAGTTAGAGGGCGTTAGCCCGAGATCTTCTGTGCTCCCGAGGTCACTAACAAGTGTACAGACTTCACCCGAGCTTTGTTCCATATTTATTACACCCCATTAATAAATAAAAAATATAAATAATTAAAAATAAAAGAAGTAATTTACGTTTTGGGCGGACCTACTTGTTGTATGTCCCCAGGGTGACATAACTCACATGTTATGCACCACTTTGACCAAGTGTGACATACAATGCTGAAGGTATAGGAAGCAACAGCACAGGGGTGTAATAAATATCTCAGATACAATATCATCTTCATAAATCACCACCAGTACAACCTCACAGTCTCACATATCACCAATCATTCACCCTGCAGCCCACCTTAGCGCTTTAAAAGCACAATTTCTCAGCTGGGCAATTTTAGCGCTGAATAAATGAAACAAGTCCGAAGAAGAAGTACTTTTGAGAGCAAAAAAAAAGATAAATTGGGCGCAGAGGCGGCCCACTACAAGTGATATTGAGAAATCGATATGGACCCCCGCCAAAGTGCACAGCTTGAAGAAGGGGGGCCAATCCATCCTTATTTGTGAGGCATTATTGGTACACTTAGGGAGCGGGTCCGTAATGAGCGGGGTGGTTTTAACAGCACTAGTTTTATTGAGGTAGTCTATAGCTCACACTGGGGTGGATCCAGAGCCTCCATGGGGAGGGTCTGATATGAGTTTTAAGCTGTAGCTATTATGATAAACAAAATTTTATCACATTTACTCATATTATGACTTATATGACTGGATTTATCAATATTCTGCTGCTGTTATATGTTTATAACAGAGTTACTCATATTATGACTTATAGGACTCAATTTATCAATATTCTGCTGCTGTCATATGTTTATACAAGTGTTACTCATATCATGACTTATAGGACTCAATTGATCAATATTCTGCTGTTGTTATGTGTTTATAAAAGAGTTACTCATATTATGACTTATAGGACTGAATTTATCAATATTCTGCTGCTGTTTTGTGTCTATACAAGTATTACTCATATTATGACTTATATTACTGAATTTATTGATATTTTGCTGCTGTTTTTGTATGTTTATACAAGAGTTACTCATATTATGACTAATACAACTGGATTTATCAATATTCTGCTGCTGTTATGTGTTTATACAAGAGTTACTCATATAATGACTTATAGGACTGGATGTATCAATATTCTGCTGCTGTTATATGTTTATACAAGAATTACTCATATTATGACTTATAGGACTGGATTTATCAATATTGTGCTGCTGTTATATGTTTATACAAGAGTTACTCATATTATGACTTATAGGACTGGATTTATCAATATTCTTCTGCTGTTATATGTTTATACAAGAGTTACTCATATTATGACTTATAGGACTGGATTTATCAATATTCTGCTGCTGTTATATGTTTATACAAGAGTTACTCATATTGTGACGTATAGGACTGGGTTTATCAATATTCTGCTGCTGTTATATGTTTATACAAGAGTTACTCATATTATGACTCATAGGACTGGGTTTATCAATATTCTGCTGCTGTTATATATGTTTATACAAGAGTTACTCATATTAAGACTTATAGGACTGGATTTATCAATATTCTGCTGCTGTTATATGTTTATACAAGAGTTACTTATATTATAACTTATAGGACTGGATTTATCAATATTCTGCTGCTCTGAGCCTAGGCTGGAGAGGCTTTGCCTCAGTTTCGAGGGAATCTCTCTACTCTGAGCCTAGACTGGAAAGGCTTTGCCTCATTGTGGAGGAAATCTCTCTACTCTGAGCCTAGACTGGAGAGGCTTTGCATCAGTTTGAAGGGACTATCTCAGCTCTGAGCCTAGACTGGAGAGGCTATGCCTCAGTTTGAAGGGACTCTCTTAGCTCTGAGCCTAAACTGGAGAGGCTTTGCCTCAGTTTGGAGGGACTCTCCCAACTCTGAGCCTAGACTGGAAAGGCTGTACCTCAGTTTGAATGGACTCTCTTAGCTCTGAGCCTAGACTGAAGAGGCTTAACCTCAGTTTGAAGGGACTCTCTTAGCTCTGAGCCTAGACTGGAGAGGCTTTGCGTCAGTTTGAAGGGAGTATCTCAGCTCTGAGCCTAGACTGGAGAGGCTTTACCTCAGTTTGAAGGGACTCTCTTAGCTCTGAGCCTAGACTGAAGAGGCTTAACCTCAGTTTGAAGGGAGTCTCTTAGCTCTGAGCCTAGACTGGAGAGGCTTTGCCTCAGTTTGGAGGGACTCTCTCACCTCTGAGCCTAGGCTGGAGCCTCAGGGGTGTATATATGTACCCCAACGCTTCCCCCACTCGACCAGGCCCAAGTATATAGCAAGTTTTTCACCTCAGATCTCCCCAAATAGCCAGGACAGAAAATGATTAGATCAGAGAGAATAAGTATTCAGGGAGCGAGTCTGTGGTCTTTCTCCACGTAGTTTAAGGCCCTGCTCTATACCTACATACATCCTGGCTAAATTCAATGTATACACAAGTTAAGCTAGCACTGGGACCTCCCACACCATCATTCATGGAGGTCCCAAAACAAACCAGTCGCGGTGCATCATTTGTAAGGGGTGTAACCATCCTATATGTTATCATTTATTGAGAATCAGTGATTGTAGAATTGACATGCATTGTCCTCCCTGATTACAATGAAATGGTTTATAGTGGTTTGTTCCTGATATTACACCAAGCGGCTTGGAAAGTGAAATACTGAGTAGTTTCCTATATCAAATACACAATTTATAAGTCTTCTTGTTTCTCTTTTTATAACACAAACAGAAACACTAGCCCAGAGATATTGCAAACGTTTTTTTTTTTTTTTTTACAAAAATAAAAATATCAAACTTAAAATATGGAAATACTTATTAGGTGTTCTAGTGTTTACTATCATTAGAATCAGCTTGATTTCATCTTTTCAAATATGATGGTATCTCAAAATCGATTTTTGTGATTTGTAACTCATTTTCAAGTGACACATCACATACATCCTGGCTAAATTCAATGTATACACACATTAAGCTAGCACTGGGACCTCCCACACCATCAGTCATGGAGGTCCCAAAACAAACCAGTCATGGTGCATCATTTGTAAGTGGTGTAACCATCCTATAGGTTATCATTTATTGTGAATCAGTGATTGTAGAATTGACATGGATTGTCCTCCCTGATTACAATGAGATGTTTTACAGTTGTTTGTTCCTCATATGTGATGTGTTTCAGGAAAATGAGTCATGTGTCGCAAAATTAATATTTTTCAAAGTGTTTATTTTTAGTGTTCACTTTATTGGAATGTTCTGATTTTTGGGGAGCTTATCACTTATATATATATCGACCGATGGCTCAAATTGCAGGACAATGTATGTAATATATCCTTTCGTTTTAAAGGTCCTTATATGGATTATATTTAGTTACTTTACTGTTTACTACCCCACAGAAATATGGCAAACTTTTTTTCCAAAATAAAAAATATCAAACTTAAAATATAGAAATACTTATTGGATTATTAGACTGTTTACTATCGTTGGAATCGGCTTGATCTAATCTTTTCAAATGTAATGGAATCTCAAAATCTTTTTGCGACTTATGACACATTTTCCTGTGACACATCACATATTACACCAAGTGGCCAGGAAAGTGAAATATTGAATTGTTTCGTAAATGAAATAAACAATTTATATGTATTTTTCTCTCTTTTTATAATACAAACATAGTTTTAGAGAAAATGGGATACCCTACTTTACTAGCTACTTTACTAGCCCAGAGATATTGCAAACATCTTTTACAAAAATAAAATATCAAACTTAAAATTTAATATAGAAATACTTATTGGATGCTCTAGTGTTTACTATCATTAGAATCGGGATCTAATCTTTTCAAATGTGATGATATCTCAAAATCCATTTTTGGGATTTGTGACTCATTTTCCTGTAACACATCACATATATTCTGGCTAAATTCAATGTATATACGCATATTACCTCCCACCACATCATTCATGAAGGTCCCAAAACAAACCCGTCCCACAGCATCATTTGTAAGGGAGCAAAGATAGTGTAACGATCCTATACATTATCATTTATTGAGAATCAGTGATTGGAGAATTGACATAGATGGTCTTCCTTCATTACAATAGGATGGTTTATAGTTGTTCCTCATACTATTGTTATAATAGTATGTGATGTGTCACAGAAAAATAACATTATTCAAATGTCTTTCCACATGAATGTCTTTCCTCAGAATGCCATGTATTAAATATATCTATGCATTATTTGAGCTTATCTTAAGATAGTATATTTGATTATTCTTTATGGTGCTGGTTATCACTATAATAGATATGGAATCCACACGATATTAATTATGGATTTACGACATCCAAGGCTCTGCACAAAGTTATAAAAGGCTTTTTACTGGCTGCATGTACAGGGCTCTAACTTTCAGGGTGGCTTACATAGATCTCAAGTGAGGTTACCTGGATATTTTTTTTCCCCCATTTTTTTTAAGGAAGTGATGTTGAAGCTATTTCAACGCTATATCATTCGGAAGATTGCACATGCTTCAACCCACTTACGGCAGCTGGGCTTTACTGGGCTGATGCAATGTCACCCCAGCCTGAATTATAAAGGTAGGAGTGAGAAAGGATAGGAGAAGGGATGGAGGAATTGAATAGAAATTACATGCTGAGAAGTACTACCCGTTTTAGACGGGGGCATTTATAGAAATTGCAATAATCATGTTGTTATTCATTGTTTTTTGTTTCATTTGAGCAACTTTGATTCTATCCCACCACAGCCAGGTTATACATATATGGGTCAGATTTTCAGAAAATGTACAATTGGCAGCTCTACACATTTAGGAAATTCTGCAAAGTTTGGCTGCTAAATGAAGAATACTAGAATCTGAGTATATTTGGCATTGCATTGATTTATAGTATCAGTTCTGTTATGTTTAATTGCATTTTGAAGCTAATTTTTGTCTTAAAATATGGGTTATTTGAGAGGATTGGCGAAGTTGAATTGTACATTTTCCTAAAACAGATCACATATGCTCTATGTTACATCGAAATAACCCTATTGCAACCATCCCATACGTTATCATTCATTGACAATCAATGATTGGAGAATTGGGCGCTTTATAGTGGTTTGGAAACTAGATTGCCTTGTGGTCCCAGTGGCTTCAACTGCCAATTTACTTCTTTTTAATTTACCTTTATGTTCCTATCTATGGGAAACAAAAAGAATAATATGTACACCCACACAAGTCAATGCTTGTCAGTATCTATGTGAATATCTGCTATCATTTGTTGTTCTATGTAGTAGTCTACTATGGGGAATTTCTTGATCGATCAAATTATTCAAAACTTTAAAATCTCCAAGTGTATGGCTACACCTATGGTAATTACAACATAACCGAACTCACTCTGTTGTCAGTGATACTATTCTCTCCAGTAGTGGGAGGGTTTCAGACTCTACTGCCCACGTTGTTTTTTACAAAAGAAATAAGGAAACAATCTACCGCTTAGTCAACACCATAATGGTAGCCCTCATTTTTTATGATGGTTCAATTACTGTGGAAATAATACTCGGGTATTAGTATTGTAGGAGACACGATGGTAGAATTGGGAGAATAATATTGAATGAAATAACATAAAACAAAAAAACAGCTCGAGAAGGAATCGTTGTGCGATTGGTATGCGGGTCAGATTTTCAGAAAATGTACAATTGGCAGCTGTACACATTTAGCAATTTCTGCTAAATCAGGCTGCAATTTGGTCAATACTAGGTAAATTCGAGTATGTTCGGCATTGCACTGATTCTAGCAATCCGTTTGGTTAGGTTGAACTGCATTTTGAACTTTATTTGCGTCTAAAATCTGGGTTATTTGAAAAGATTGGCGAAGTTAATTGTACATTTTCTGAAAATCTGACCCATTTATCATTTCTCACTATAATTTAGCAGAATTTGGTAGACGTGTAGAACTGTAGATTGTGCATTTTCTAAAATTCTGACCCACACCATAATAGTAGCCCTCATTTTTTATGATGGTTCAATTAGGATATTAGCATTGTAGGAGCCACGATGGCAGAACTTGGAGAATAATATTAAATAAAATAAGAGTAAACCAAAACAAAACAAAACAGCTTGAAAGAAGAAATGGTTGTGCGATTGGTATGGGATGCATTGCCTAGATATATCAGGGTCAGAATTTCAGAAAATGTACAGTTCACTTTTACCAATGCTCTGAAATAACCCTAATTTCAGACGAAAATAAAGTTCAAACTACCCAAACAGATTGCTAGAATCAATGCAATGTCAAATATACTCGAATTTACCTTGTATTGACCAAATTGCAGTCTAATTTAGCAGAATTTACTAAATGTGTAGAGCTACCAATTGTACAATTTCTGAGAATCTGACCCATGGGATGCATTGCCTATCACCGCTGCTTCATGGCTATACATACAGGATCAGGCAATCAATATAAGCGGCGTTTCCTAGTCGGCTTATCTCAAATAAAAGCAAAAAGCTTTTGCCGCCTAACGGAGCATGGGGTGAGCTTTATCTGACCTGCGGCACGACCGTCACTCTGCACGCTTCGCCTCTTCCTTACAGTCACAGACCGTCGTCATATCAGGGGGTGGCCCCCGGGCACTTGAAGGTCTATTACACACTCCCCCACCCCTCCTCCCCCTCCACACGCCCCCGGGTCGCTGTGTATGTGATGGATTACAGAGAAATGAGTCATAAGTCGTGAAAATTTGATTTTGAGATATCGTCATATTTGAAAAGATGAGATCAAGTTGATTCCAACGCTAGTAAACACTTCTAATTCAATACTTTTATATTTTCTACATTCAGGAAAAGATGTTAGCATTAATTAACCCACTCCTCCTCCCCCGGGCCACTGTGATGTGTCACAGAGAAATGAGTCAAAAGTCGCGAAAAAACATTTTGTGAAATATCGTCATATTTGGAAAATTAGTTTAAGCTGATTCCAATGATAATAAGCATTACGGACATCTAAGAAGTGTTCCTATATTTTTTATTTGATATAAGGCCTATTTAATTTTGAAAAAATTTTGAGATATCATCATATTTGAAAAGATGAGATCAAGCCGATTCTAATGGTGGTAAACATTAGGACATCTGATAAGTATTTCTGTATTTTTATATAAATTATGTAAAAAAAAAGTTGGCACTAATTCTTGATGGTCAATTACTATAGTAAAGTAATAAAATATATTCCTTAGGATAACCTAAAAATGCATTGATATATTGAATCCACCTTCTTGAAATTAGGTTCATGTATTCATGTTACACACAACGCCACACACCTAAAACATGGAAATATTCTGAGCAAGGGTTCTTGTGAATAAATGACATCGTGACTCACTTTCCTGTGACACATCACATGTATGCCCATTTCCCCTCTGCCCCTCTATCTATACACACCTGTTTATGGCTGCGTCACGTCGCGTCATGTCGCGTCATGCACAATGACTTTCTAATACACTCAAATCCCTTCAAGACCTCAGGGACCACCAGACTTCATTTCCTTTCCACTGCCTGGGATGGACAGCTGTGGGAATTACATATCCCTTCTCTTTGTCTGAGTGAATTGGGGTATATATAACGGGTCAGCTCGTTTGAGATGTACAATCTGCAGCTCCACACATTTAGGAAATTCCGCTAAGTTAGGCTGAAAAATCATAAATACTAGGTACAGTCTCTATGCCCAAAGATGAGAGAGTCTCTTCAAACGGAGGGAAAGCCTCTCGCCGCAAACCGCCAAGTGCCATTATAATTCTGATCTATATTTCTGATCCATTAAGATCACAAAATGACATTACACCATCAGAACGCCTAGTCATAGGCCAGGAAATGATTAGCGAAGTAGGCGTCCAATCTCTGACATCCATCCATTCTTTTCTGATCTGAGGGTTTGGGCCTGGACTGGGTATATCTTGGAATAGTTGGTGTTGATTCAGACAATCTGCTGAGTTGTGTTGAACTGTATTTTGAAATTCATTTTGTATTGAATTCAGGTTATTTGAGAGGATTGCTGAAGGCGAATTGTACATTTTCTGACAACTCTATCCATATACATTATATTCTTCGAAAGCAGTTGAGCAATGATGAATCCCTTGTATATTCACACTACACCTTTAGTAAATTATGCTAAATTAATGGTATTCTGCTTATTCAAAAGGTCTGTTAGTTTATGTTGAACTGCATTTTAAACTACTTTTTAAAAACTAAATTCGTTTTTTTTCTGCATGTTAGACAAAAGCGGCAGCAATACAGCAAAGGTGAAGCCCTAAGAGAGAACCCCCCCCCCCCACCTCCCAGCCCCCCCCCCCCCCACCTGCCTCCCCCCCCCCTGAGTGGGGGCCATATACATCCAGTGTACATTCACACTTAATTTGGCTTGGTTTGTTAGAAGTGTTTATCCGTGGAGGCCAGCTCTACATGGAAGGGCTGCCAGGAGGCGGGAGATCAAGCCTAATCTACAGCACAACACACCAACACAGACCTTCCACTAATCCAGTCCCATATCCCTCAACTGGTCTGTAACCGGTGTATATGTCAACCACACAAAGACTTGCAATAATTGTACCACTGGGGAGGGTTTATAGTAATGGTGCAATGTGCCTAATTCTCCCAAATGAAGCGCCAAAAAAGGTCTTGTTAAAAGCTAAGAAAGCCTAAAATGTTTACTTAAAGGGGGGGGGGGGGTCTCCACTGGCTGCGGTAAGCTCTGCGGTAAGCCTTGTGATCGCATGTGGGTCAGATTTTCAGAAAATGTACAATTCACCTTCACCAATCTTCTCAAATATCCCCAATTTCAGACGAAAATAAAGTTCAAAATAAAGTTCAACCTAACCAAGCAGATTGCTAGAATCAATGCAATGCCGAATTTACCTAGTGTTGACCAAATTACAGCCTAATTTAGCAGAATTTACAAAATCTGACCCATATAGTAATGGTGCAATTTGCCTAATTCTCCTCACTGAAGCGCCATAAAAGGTCTTAGAAGGCATGTAAAAAGCTAAGGAAGCCCAAAATGTTGACTTAATTTTTAAAAGAATAGAAATAAATAAATAAAAAAAATAGAAAATATCTTTTTACATGACCAAAATCGTGAATTCATTGAATCCAAGATGGCAGCGCCCATAGGCGTCAGTTCTCGTGAGATATCGTTTAAGTCTCGTCCATACACTTTCTTCTTGTTGACAAATTTCCGGTTTGCTGTCGTGAGTAACCAGTGTCCGACCCACAAAGACCTTCAATAATTGTAATGTGAAGATTTTGTAATGACAGAATTTGCCTAAATGTCACATGAGACACCAAAAAACATTTCCCAGGATACATTAAACAGCAGTATACAGCAGTCTAGGCTCAGAAACTGAGAGAGTCCCTCCAAACTGAGGGAAAGCCTCTCACTCCTCTCCCCCTTGTGCAAGGATGTTAAATATAAGATAAAAGCGAAATGTTCTCTATTGGTGGGCAGAAAATGTAAGTGCCCAACCTGGAAATAACCTAATGGGTCAGATTTTCAGAAAATGTACAATTTCCACCTCTACACATTTAGTATATTGTGATAAATTTGTCTGGAAAATGATGAATACCGAGTATATCTGAGTATATTCGGTTTTATGTTAGTTTAATATATCTGTTCTGCTATGATAAACTGTTTTTTTAACCTTATTTTTGTCTTAAATGTGGGTTATTTGAGAGGATTGGTGAAGTTGAATTGTACATTTTCTGAAGATCTGAACCTAATAACGACCAGTAATAGAGTAATATAGTCTATTATCTCTACCTTATCCAGTGTGAACAAGTCTAATTGTTGTACACAGTAATAGAGTAATATAGTCTATTATCTCTACCTTATCCAGTGTGAACAAGTCTAATTGTTGTACACAGTAATAGAGTAATATAGTCTATTATCTCTACCTTATCCAGTGTGAACAAGTCTAATTGAAGCTTTGCTCCATTGTGTAGATTACATCTGTATGGCCAGCCCAGAGCACCAGTACAGCACACGGGTCAGGTCACCAGAAAATGTACAATCAACAGCTCTACACTTTTAGTAAACTCTGCTAAATTAAGGCCCGGTCACATTACAACGGCCGATTGGTGTACGGCTGCCGCACGGTGAAAACACAATGTTAAAGTATTACAGCCGGCAAGTATCGGCCGGCTGGTCGTGGTAATGGGAATGGACCTTAAGCCTGAAAATGTATAAAATAATGTGAGAAATATCTGTGTATATTTGGTATTGGGGGGGGGATTTAAAACATCTATTTTAAACTACCGGCATGCACTTGAAACCTCTTTTTGTTCTTAAAACTCATGAAGCACTTCAGCAAGGACAAGCAAACAAAATCCTCCAAAACATGGTCAATTGACTCTTAGAATTACAGAACAAACATTAGAAACTCTTGACCGAAGTTAACTGAGAGTACTTCCTCTGTGTTATTTGGGAGAATTGCTGAAGGTGAATTGTACATAAATTACAATTTTCTCATAACTTTGCTTGGCTGAAAGACTTCATTTTTGTCATAAATATGGATTAATTGGAAGAATTGGTGAAGGCGAATTGTACATTTTCTGGCGATTTAGATGTAGAAAATGTGCAATGTTTGGTGAAAATGAGTCATAAGTCGCAAAATATGTGTTTTGAGATATCACCGTGATGGAAAAGATAAGATCAAGCCGATTCCAATAAATGTAAACATTAAGGACATCTAATAAGTACTTTTATCTTTTTAGTTAGATATTTTTATTTTTGAAAAAGAACGTTTGGAATATTTCTGGGTGGATAATTGCCAGTAAAGTAGCTAAATATACTCAATGGGATGATCTAGGAAACGCACTGATATAATTAATAAACAGTCTTGAAATTTGGTAGATGTATTCATACAACCACAAGGACTAGACACTCCAAAAATGAAAATATTCCAACAAAGAGATCTTGTAAGTAAACGACTTTGATAAACAGCAATTTTGCGACATGTGACTCAATATCCTGAAACACATCCCAAATATACTCCATAGGATGACCTTAGAAATGGAAGCATGTATTTAATACACTGTCTTCAAATTTGTTACGTGTATTCATACAACTGCGAGTGCGAGATACAAAGAGAATTAGACAATGCCAACAACGAAATCTTTCTTGTGAATTAAAACACTTTGCGAAATATCAATTTTGCGACTTATGACTCAGTTCATATCAATCATGCTGTCTTGAAATTTGGTACATGTATTCATACGACTTGAAACACTAGATACTCCCAAGAATAAGACACTCCAAAAATGAAAATATTCCAACGAAGAGATCTTGTAAGTAAACGACTTTGAAAATCTTGTGACTCCTTTTCCTGAAACAGATCACAATTGTGATGTGTTTCAGGAAAATGAGTCATAAGTCGCAAAAAATAAATTTTGATATACCATTATATTTGAAAAGATGAGATCAAGCCAATTCCAATGATAGTAAACAGTCTAATAATCTAATAAGTATTTCCAGATTTTAAGTTTAATATTTTCAATATTTTCCAATATTTCTGGGGGTCAATAAACAGTAAAGTAACTAAATGTAGTCCATATGAGGACCTTTATAACGAAGGGATATATTACATAGACTGTCCTGATATTTGAGACATCGATTGATATAGCTATAAGTGATAAACTCTCCAAAAACTAGAACATTCCAATAAAGTAAACTTGTGAAAAAGTCACTTTGAAAAATATCAATTTTGTGACTTGAGACCCATTTTCCTGAAACACATCACAATTGTACATGTTCCCCCACATCCATCCACCCACTGCACCAGCCCCGGGGAGTGTCCCCTCATCCCTCCAGATACCAGCCACACCAGGTATCAGCTTGCCCTCCCTCCTCCTGGGCGAACGCGCGACGGACGCTGCAAGGGGATACGGCTCCTCCAGGGTCTGATGTCACGTGATAAGAACTCTGACACGCCTCCCCCGTCATTAGGGAGCCGTAGACAGCGGTCAATCAACCATAATTAGCCAATTAGCAGGCGGCCCCGGACTGGACGGGGATTCCCAGCCGGTCTGCAATAGGGGAGTTACATAGCCGCCATTTTGAATCTTGATTTGCGTGGAATTTTGGGACTAATGGTACAATCTAAAATCTATAGAAATCATATAAAGTTCAGCATGGAATATTTATCGATGCTCTGATGTCAATATCCATGTGTTATACATAATATGTTGCCAAATATTTGTATGTCAGATTTCAACAGAATCCATCCCGGCATGCACTGCAATAAACATGTGCAGTGGCACATGCACACCCCCTATAGGGGAGTTGCATAGCCACCATTTTGAATCTTGATTCGCAAGGAATTGATTGAAACAAGCTCTGATATTGGTGAAAACATTCTTGGAATATTCAATGAAATGTTGCCGAATGTTTGTATGTTAGATTTCATCAGAATCCATCCCAGGATGCACTGCAACAGACAAGCGCAGTGGGTTTGCATCTTTGCATGGCCGCCATTTTGAATCTTGATTCGCAAGGAAATATGGGACTGATGGTATAGAATAAAATCTATAGAAAACATGTTATGTTCAGCATGGAATATATATCAGTGCTCTAATGTCAATATCCATGTGTTATACATGTTTCCATAACACCAGCCTCCCTCCTTCCCATCATGCATTTGGTTTTTTCATACATCATTTATAAATCAATAATATTGATGAAAACATTCTTGCAATTTTCGATAAAAATTTTGCCAAATATTTGTATGTCAGATTTCAACAGAATCCATCCCAGGATGCACTGTAACAGACATGCGCAGTGGCACTTGCAACTCCCCTATTAATAGGCAGGCCCAGACCGTCCTGGGAGCAGCGGCTCAGGCAGGAGACAGTGGTATCAGTGGCCAGTGTCCTTGGACGCTGTCTTACTGGAGGGGAAGGGAGGGATCGAGGGGAGACAGAGGTTCCTGATGAGCCATTCTAGGCCCAAACGGAGGGAAAGCCTCTTTCTTCAAACCGCAAAGTGCCATTATAATTGTATTAAGACCGCAAAATGTCATTATATTCCCATTATGACACCGAGTTCTAGGCAGGAATACCGATTAGCGAAGTAGGCTGACATACCAGTATTATCTCATCTTAGGGTTTGGACCTAGAGTGCAAAATTGAGAGAGTCATTTCAAACGGAGGGGAACCCTCTCGCCTCAAACCGCAAAGTGCCATTATAATTGCATTAAGACCACAAAATGTCATTATAATCCCACTAGAATGCCTAGTCCTAGGCAAGGAAACCGATTAGCGAAGAAGGGGTCTAATCACTGGCATACCATTCTTGTCTGATCTGAGGGTTTGGGCCCAGACTGGGGCCTGGTTATGTTGTTTAAAGATGTGGAAGAGAGAATCTGCTGCTTGTTTCTGTAAGATGATGTTTATTTTACTTGAAACCCTGGTCCTGTAGATGGGTCAGATTTTCAGAAAATGTACAATTGGCAGCTGTACACATTGAGTAAATTAGGCAAAATTAGGCTGCAATTTGGTCAATACAAGGTAAATCTGAATATCTTTGGCATTGCATTGATTCTAGCAATCTGTTAGGTTAGGTTGAACTCTATTTTGAACTTTATTACTGTCTTAAATGAGAGTTGTTTGAGAGGATTGGTGAAGGTGAATTGTACATTTTCTGAAAATCTGACCCAGATAGGTGTGTCCAGTCTAGGTTCAGAGTCGAGAGAGTCCCTTCAAACTGAGGGAAAGCCTCTCTCGCGTTCCAAACCACAACCTGCCATTAGAATCCCATGCCTACTCCAGGGCCGGGAAATTCATTCGCGCAGTAGGTGTCCAATCACTGACATACCCTTTGTGTTTGATCGTAGAGCTAGTGAGCCTAAACTGAACTATATCTTTTAACAAATTTGCAAAGTCATTTTTGAAATGGTTGAAATAAATGAATGATAAGAGACAGATTATCAGATAACGTACAATTCGAGGCTCGACACATTTAGTAAATTCTGCTAAATTAGGCTGAAAAATGATAAAAACTAGCTATATCTGAGTATATTAGGTATTGGGGGGATTCAAACAATCTGTTGGTTAAGTTGAATTATATCTCGAACCTAATTATTTTGTCTTAAATGTGGGAAATTAGAGAGATTTTCTTAAAGCGAATTCTGCATTTTCTGACGAGTTCACCCATAAATAGACTAAGGTTAAATCGCCAGAAAATGTACAATTCACCTTCACCAATCCTCTCAAATAACACAAATTTAAGACAAAACTGAGGTTCAACATAACCAAACAGATTGTTCGAATCAAGGCAACATAAAATATACTCAGATATACCTAGTTTTGATTATTTTTCAGTCTAATTTAGCAGAATTTACTAAATGTGTAAATCTGCCAATTGTACTTTTTCTGAAGATCTGACCCTTATACTGAGGGTTGAGGTCAGGAATATGGGCCCCCATTGTCTTCCACTGTCTCAGATATACCGCCTATCAGCAGTGGGAGTCCCCCCAGTCCCACCAGTGCTATTTGCAATTCATGATCTAGTCTTCAGCTTTTTGTGTTGTTGTTGTATTCAAAGCAGTGTGCATCAAATAGACATCTCATAAGTGGGTCAGATTTTCAGAAGATGTACAATTGGCAGCTGTACACATTTAGTAAATTCTGCTAAATCAGGCTGCAATTTGGTGAATACTAGGTAAATTCGAGTATATTTGGCATTGTATTGATTCTAGCAATCTATTTGGTTAGGTTGAACTGTATTTTGAACTTTATTTTCTTCTGAAATTTGAGTTATTTGAGAGGATTGGTGAAGTTGAATTGTACATTTCCTGAAAATCTGACTCAAATATAGCACCAGAGTTTCCCCCTTGTATTACTTGTACTGTTAAACCCTTGTGAGCCCTGCCATAACTGACTTGGCCTGTACCATGGAAGCCTAGAATGTTCACTTCACGTTTTAAAAGGAATAATAGAAAAAATAAAATGTGTTATCAAGAGGAAAGTGTCCGAACAAAACTTAACGAGACAAGATCGAGGGGTCGAGAACCGTGCACTTATCAGGAACTGAAAAGAAAAAAAGGTTCATACAGCAAATGTTCTAAACAAGAGAAATGTTGGTCAAAAATGCAAATAAAATAGAAAGGGTAAAAAAAGGACTTTTCTTGGTAGTGAGGTAAATCTGATACAGTATTCTTTTGGCCTTACCATCAAGAGATTCCCGTTTAATCTCCTAATTACAGCCTAATTGCAATCACTACCTTTAATCTTCACATACATGTAACAGCGATAGTTTACCTTAGCCACTCTCACCAGTCTGTGTTCTCCATATTTGGTTACCATTAAGTACTCTAAGATTTGTCTCCGTCCACCCGCCCGTCTGTCCATAGTGAAGGCAATGATGAGAGTCTGATGTTACTAATACATTAGCTTATCAATAACACACTTCCAGCACGGTGGCTCTATCAATATTTGTGCTTCATTGATCACCTAACATTAGCTCCTGCCTCTCATGTATGGTGGCCCAATATATGATATGGTGGTTTAAAGCTACATTTCCATGTATGGTGGCCCAATATATGATATGGTGGTTTAAAGCTACATTTCCATGTATGGTGGCCCAATATATGATATGGTGGTTTAAAGCTACATTCTCATGTATGGTGGCCCAATATATGATATGGTTATTTAAAGCTACATCATGTATGGTGGCCCAATATATGATAAGGTTATTTAAAGCTACATTCCCAGCTGCATTCCCAGACAAGGAAATCTTACCGAATTTACTCATATTATGACTTATAGGACTGACTTTATCAACATTCTGCTGCTGGTATATGTTTATACAAGAGTTACTCATATTATGACTTATAGGACTGAATTTATCAACATTCTGCTGCTGTTTAGTTTTAAATGATTTATTCAGAAGTTACTTTTCATAAATGGTCAATTCTATTTTTTTGGCGTCCATAACGTTTTTGCATGATATCGTCAGTAATATTGACTTTAGACATGATTTTTGTGATTCACTGAATCCGCCCTGAAAAATGCTACAATCCGAACCCTACTTTTAAGGGTCTAAAATGATTATTAACAATTCCAGCTTTAAAAAACCTCCTAAAATAGGCCATGTTTGCAATAAGGTACAAAAAAATGTCCATTTGTCATGTAGAAAGAACATAATAAATGTATATATGTTTAGCAAATTTGTAATAATTCTGTAGACGAAATACTTTTACATATTATATAATGTTTTTAGGGACTCTAAATGAATATTTTATGTATCTTTTTTATAGTTATGTAATAGTCAACCCTAGCCATACCGTGCGTATGCCTGGACATTGTGTCCTCAATTTCATTTAAATTACAAAGGTTGTTTAGGCGAATATGAATTCATATGAGAGACAAACTACTCTAGTTTTAAATGAAACCAGGAAAAATCATCAATCTGCCACCGCTTTCTACTTATTAAAGAAATAGTAAAGAGATATACCCTATAGTCAACTTTTCTGCATACCATGCGTATGCTATGTATACATCCATATCTCAGCAAATTAACATATTTAACTTTAAACATGTATACATAAGTTGGACCCTTATTCAAGGTAATAAACAAGGTATGTCCCACTTTTGTACCCAAAGCACATTTAAAATAATTAGCAAGATTATTAGAAACGTGCCATGAGTATGCCTATACCGTGCGTATGCCATTATAAGAGAACTTGGAAATATCAGACCAATGGATGTCATATATTCTTATGAAATATAAGTAAATGTTAAGAATGCCTTGCCGTTTTAAGTTAAGACAGTCGGAAATTATATAAGTGGTATTTTTTTCTATTTAATATCACCTGTTTCAAAAGTGTATACCTTAGTATAATACAAAACATTAAGACGCCACAGGGCAATTAAAATGCAATTGAACAAAATCCTACCAATATGCCTAAGTACCAAATTATCTCTTATGACATCCAGGCCACCCATATAAGCATATATGCATTGTCTTGCTATTGTATCTTTCAAATGATATTATATAAAACTGTATAGGGTGGCATACTCACGGCACATCCTCTTTAATGCCATAATCATTCGAAATTTGTAATCATTTAAACCACTTCTAGTCGATGAGTCGATCTAGAAAGTTTCTTGAAAGTGCCAAGTTCAAATATCACTCTTATAAGCTTCAGTATACGTTTCCAACCAAAATACCTATCCTATGCATATGCATGAATATGCATACCGTGCGTATGCATAGGATGAAAGAGAAATTCGCATTGAAAATAAATATCTAGTCCCTGTATTTAATAGAAAACTATATCAGATAAAGGGGTCACGCTAAAATTGTTATCCATTGAATTATATACCATTATAAAAGAAACCCACAGCTCTTTTAACTTAATTCAAGTGCAAAGTACATGTTTGTCTCATATGTTATACCGTGCGTATGCCTTAGGCTAAGAGCTTATAAAGCATCGAAAAACTCTTTAAATTTCTCCTCAAATTTCACAACATATGACAGACACACTCAACTCTAAAAAAAGCAGGACAATAATCATTTGCCATTGATATGATAAAGTTAATCGGGACTATGCAACATCTACTCAATATATAATGATTTCCACTAAGAAACACACTGATTTCGAATCCATAGCTATTGTAGAAAAATTATCTAATCAAATATCTTTGACTCTGAGACAATTAGATATATATGTTTTTATCATGTTATGAAAGTAAAATCAAGATATGAATAGATATATTTAGTAGAGTTGGCAGGAATTTGAATAAATCACATGGCATACGCACGGTATACTTACCTAGGACTTCATTTGACCCATGTCCTATAGCTCAGCTAATATCCAGAGATAACCTTACCAATTAATGCACAAAAATGCTTCAGAATATCTAGTTTCATGATATAAGAAAAACCTTTGAATGAGACCCATTTGAAAATTGACCAATTTTTAGCCCCCTGGACGCCAAAAAAATAGAATTGACCAAATACACAAGGTATTATTCCTGGTACTTGCTGAAAGAATGTTTGAAAAGGTGAATAATTTGAGAAGTTACATGGTTCCATGACAATCACAATTTTCTGGGTACATTCTGTCTCCTAAATCACATGAAAAATTATATATTATAGCGGAACTCCACTAGAGGAAAAACGGTGACGACAAATTTTCTTGTTGCCCACAAACAACAGTTCATTTCATGTTTGCAATGAAAATGCAAATGGAGGAGTGTCATCCGTTTTTCTCTCTAGTGGAGTTGCCCCATAATTGGGCGACTCCACAAGAAAGGAAAACAGCGCTGACAAAATTTATTGTTGCCCACTAATTTGTTGCAACAAATATCCATACAGAAACAACTGTTCCCAGAGAATGTGGCAACACATCTGACACTCCTCCATTTGCGTTTTCATTGCTAACATGAAATGAACTGATGTTAGTGGGCAACCAAAACATTTGTAGCCACCGTTTTTCCTCTAGTGGAGTTCCACTATAAGACAAATGTAGTCAGGACAAAAGTCTCTCTGTCCTCCATTTTCACTTTTATGTAAATTCTGAATTGGTAGCATCTCTGTCTTGGCTCAGAGCTGAGAGGGTCTCTCCAAACTGAGGGAAAGCCTGTTGTTCTAAACTGCAAAGTGCCATTATAATCCCAAAGGCAAGGACAGCAATTGGCGCAGTAGGCGTCCAATCACTGGCATACCATTACTTATTTGATCTGCAGGCTCTGAGCCTAGGCTGGTTAGCGCAGTAGGCGTCCAATCACTGACATACCATTACTTATTTGATCTGCAGGCTCTGAGCCTAGGTTGATCTTATTTTAAGACTTTGAAAACTCTCACATTGTTGTCCTGCACATGTCAGATGTAAATATTACAAGGGAGGCAGACGAGTGGACAATCCTGGAGGTTCTGCCTGTAAATCTGTTGCCCACAATAGGGGAGTTACATAGCCACCATTTTGAATCTTGATTCGCATTGAATTATGGAAGTAATGGTACTGTACTGTATAAAACCTATAAAAAACATGGCATGTTCAGCATGGAATATTTATTATTGGTCTAATATCAATATCTGTGTGCTATACATGTTTCCATGATATAAGTCCCAATCTTTCCCATCATGCATTTGGTTTTCATAGATCATTTATAAAAGCTGTGATATTGGTGAAAACATTCTTGCAATTTTCGATAAAAATGTTGCCAAATGTTTGTATGTCAGATTTCAACAGAATCCATCCCAGCGTGCACTGCAGTAGACATGCGCAGTGAGACATGCAACTCCCCTATTGTGATGTGTTAAAGGAAAATGCAAAAAATGGATTTTGAGGTATCATCTTATTTGAAACAATGAGATTGAGCGGATTCCAATTATAGTAAACATTAGGAGGCCTAATAAGTATTTCTATATTTTCAGATTGATGTTTTTATTTTTGAAAAATAAGTTTGAAATAATTCTGGGTGGACAATTACTAGTAGTAGCTAAATATACTATAGAATGTAGCTATAGAATGACCTTAAAAATGAATGGAAATATTTAATACACTGTCTTCAACTTTGGTACATTTTTCATATATCATCCAGCGTTAAACACGCCAAGAATGAAAACATTCCTACAAAGAGATGTTGTGAATATATCACTTTGGAAAATATCAATTTTGCGACTTGTGACTCATTTTCCTATACCACATCACATAACTTACTCAGAGTAGCTCTCTGCCTCATTGCATTGCGGCAGTCCTTTATCAAGTTTGACGGACCGTCCAGACAATGGTCTGCTAATACTACATAGTTCTGGTGTTAAAGGCCGGCAGCACATCGATTCTTTGTAGTAACCCTCAGTGACTTAGGACTGGTAGGATAAGGGTAATTGGACAAGGCAGCTGAGATGTTAGAGACATGTAATAGGGAGGTTGTGGTACAAGGCAGTCCAAATAGTTTAGATGGTAGAGCACCAGACAATGTAATAGGGAGGTTGTGGTACAAGGCAGTCCAAATAGTTTAGATGGTAGAGCACCAGGCATGTAATAGGGAGGTTGTGGTACAAGGCAGTCCAAATAGCTGAGATGGTAGAGCACCAGACATGTAATAGGGAGGTTGTGGTACAAGGCAGTCCAAACAGTTCAGATGGTAGAGCACCAGACATGTAATAGGGAGGTTGTGGTACAAGGCAGTCCAAATAGCTGAGATGGTAGAGCACCAGACATGTAATAGGCAGGTTGCAGGTTTGGTTCCCACTTGAGGCAGGCCTGTCTTTTCCACCCTTGGGGCTCCGTTTTCGCTAACTATTTCTCCATTGGATGTGTATCGAGAAATAGTAAGCGAGAAAACTGAGCAACGGGTCACTACATCTGTCTCTCTATGGGTCAGATTTTCAGAAAATGTACAATTCGTCTTCACCGATCCTCTCAAATAGTCCACATTTAATACAAAAAAGAGCTTCAAAATGCAGTTTAACATAACAGAACTGATACTTTAAATCAATGCGATACCAAATATACTCAGATATAACCGGTGTTCTTCATTCTTCAGCCTAATTTAACAGAATTTCCTAAATGTGTACAGCTGCCAATTGTACATTTTCTGAAAATCTGACCCATGTAATTATGGGGTTTTCCTATGCGTATACAGGGATTATGTGACCTTCACAAACTTCTATTCATATATTCACCAGCTTGGACAAAGCTACTCTAAATGATATGCAATGCTAATTTCTCAAGGTCGTCTAATTCCTAAAAATAAAAATTAGTTTTCATTTCTGACAAAGCCACACTAAATGATATACAATGCTAATTTCTCAAGTAAATTTTTAATTATTTTTGTTTCCATTTTTGTTTCACTATTCATATAATGCAAGATGGCGACAGAGCCAACACTTTTTGCAACATAAAACGTTCATCTGTATGGGTCCGGTCGCGTACAATATATACAATCTGCAGCTCTACACACTTAGTCAATTCTGCTGAATTCTGCTGAAAAGTGATAAACACTCGGTATATCTGAGTATATTTGGTATTGCCTTGATTAGATCAAAAACGTCTTTTGCTATATTGAATCTTATTTTTGTCTTAGATTTTGTTTTTTTGGGAGGATTGGTGAAGGCGAATTGTACATTTTCTGACGACTTCATTTTGTTTGGTACTGGTCTTTATTCAGGCATATGGCCGAAGACATCGAAGAAAACATTGTTAATCTGAAAAAATGAATTTTGACTTCCCTGTGTTTCTCCCTTTATGTGTGCTTAGAATTGTATATGCCCAGATGGCAGGTCTCAGAAATAAAGTCTGTTGCAAAAACAAAAAAAAGACTGTTAATTTGCTTATTATGCATTTTGTACATTCTGAGTTGAGTCATAAAACAACAAATAAACAATATACTCATTACATGCACTGCACGAATATAGCCCCGACCCTCGGGCGGATGGTGCATTCATAATGACTCATGCCTTTGTGCTTAGGCCAACAACATGTCTAATTCATTACAATTCTTTTTTTAAACAAGATATAGTATGAACCTTTTTGACTTGTATACCTGCTTTAATTGGGTTTTTTTGTAAGAAAACAGCAAATTTGTTCTAGGCAAGGTCAAACATGTTTTAGGTGTGGTAGGTTTGTCTAGCTAGGGGGTGGGTGTTGTGGTGGCGGGGGGGTTGGGGGTTGGGGGGGGGGCTGCAATCGGAAACACGCCTATTTTGGGTAAGATTTCCAGAAAATGTACAATTGGCTGATCTACACATTTAGGAAATTCTGCTAAATTTGGCTGAGAAATGATGAATACCGAGTACATCTGAGTATATTTTGGATCGCGTCGATTTAAAGTATCACTTCTTTTATGTTGAGCTGTATTTTGAAGCTCATTTTTGTCTTAAATGTGTGCTATTTGAGAGGATTGGTGAAGGTGAATTGTACATTTTCTGAAAATCCGACCCATTTGTTGTTTGGCCTTATACTTCATTGAGACGCAACATTTGGCAAACCACTTTACACCAACTTACTCTCTCACTTTTTATCAAAGACAAATTGACTTTGACTTGGCCCACAGATGCGACATTGACTATGCATGAGTTATATCATGAAAATACAGATAAATCACTTTTTCCCTCAAATGCTATATAGCATGACGGACATCTGTATATAACATGGTGAGAAAAATTGACTTCTTCTGTCTTATAAGGTGTTTTTATTCAAAATGCCAGTCAGATTGTATTGGTTTTTAATTTTTTCCTTCCGCATCCCAATCGGTTGAAATCTCCCCAAGTCAAAGTTCTTAGAGAAGAGGGATGAAGAAGGAAATGGAATGTGTCAAGTGAGAGGAAATCTAAATCAGTCAGGTCGTGTATATATATTGGCTGCTTCTCCCGCTCTCAAATTGTGATGTGTTACAGAGAAATGAGTCACAAGTCGCAAAATAGATATTCTTCAAAGTGTTTTCCTCACAAGATGTCTTTGTTGGAATGATCTCATTATTTGGGTGTTCAGCACTTTAAAGGGTGGTCTCCACTGGCTGCGGTAAGCTCTGCAGTAAGCCTTGCGATGGTTTGTGCTGGTTCTGTAGGTGGAGAGGAATGTTCACTGGCCATGTAGGCAGGTCCTCACCACTCCTCACCAACACAGCACCGTTGCAAGGCTTACCGCAGAGCTTACCGCAGAGCTTACCGCAGCCAGTGGAGACCACCCTTAAGTCATATTTATCTATGTACCAGATTTGAAGACTGCATTAAAAATATCCATGCGTTTCAAAGTACAATTAATATGCCATCTTGAAATTTGGTACCGACATTCATACGACGGGAGGCACTAGATACGATAACCCAAAGATGAGAACATTCCTACAAAGAGAAAAAACACTTTGAAAATATCAATTTTCCGACCTATGACTCATTCTTCTGTGACACATCACATAGTGTGTGGGTGTACAGGCTTCAATGTTTAGTTCCTGGAATCAAAGGATGCAGGTTTTGTAATACATTTGGTTATATAATTATAGTATAATGCAGAGTTCTTTGACTTCATTCAGTGAATCATAAAAGTGAGCCGCCGAAACTGTTACATGTCGATTGCCATCATCTGCTGTTATTGGTGGTTATCAAATACAATATTTCACAAATATATTATTGTAATTAATTATAATCAATTGTTAGTTGTAAGTACTTTTTAACTGTAATAACTGATTAATTGTTCTCTCTTTTCTTTCTAGGTGAGTACCATGAAATATTCCACTTTTTATGACTTGTCCAGAGAAGGTAAAGTTTTTAGTAACCTGTCCAGTGAAGATACAGCTTTTTATAATTATTCTACCAGGTTGTTTAGTTCAGTTGCTATAGCTGGTCTTCCACTAACTCGTGGGGTAGTATACTACCATAATTATATTGCAGTATGATGTTTTACCAGGCTGTGTAGTTCAGCTCCTATACCTGGTCTTACACGAACTCCTGGGGTAGTATACTAGCATCTATTGTTGTAAAAATTTTCAGCAGGCTGTAGAGTCCATGCAGCTCTTATATCTGGTCTTCCTCTAACTCCTGGGGTAGTATACTACCATCTATTGTTGTAAGTTGTACTACCAGGCTGTTTAGTCCAGCTCCTATAGCTGGTCTTGCACTAACTCCTGGGGTAGTATACTACCATCGTTTGCTGTAGGATGTTTTACCAGGCTGGTTAGTGCAGCTCCTATAGCTGGTCTTCCACTAACTCCTGGGGTAGTATACTACCATCTATTATTGTATGATATTTTACCAGGCTGTGTAGTTCAGCTCTTATAGCTGGTCTTCCACTAACTGCTGGGGTAGAATACTACCATATATCGTTGTATGATATTTTACCAGGCTGTGTAGTTCAGCTCTTATAGCTGGTCTTCCACTAACTGCTGGGGTAGAATACTACCGTCTATTGTTGTGTGATGTTTTACCAGGCTGTGTAGTTCAGCTCCTATATCTGGTCTTCCACTTACTCCAGGGGTAGTATACTACCATCTATTGCGGTATGATATTTTACCAGGCTGTATAGTGCAGCTCCTATAGCTGCTCTGGACCGATCACACATGATAAACATATTACAAATTATATATAACACCTAATTGTAATAGTAGGGCAAATCAACTTACCCGAGAAGACCCCAATCCCTATGTGTATACAGGTAGAGGCAACCCTATAACGACTCACCCATATAATCGCATCGCAATACACAATACTCGCTATAAATATGACATAGTGGTGGGCGATAAATGATCATATTCGCCCTACCAATACAGTGGTGACCGCGGAGGGTATCGCCTCCGTGTTTATTGATCAAGGAACGCGAGGTTCTGCACAGGAACCTTTTGTATCTTTTACATGGTATACTCCACGGTCAGTGTCCTCCAGTGTATGGGTCAGGGTGGGGGAAATGTACAATTGGTAGTTCTACACATGTGTGATGTGTTCCTGGAGAATGACTCACAAGTCGCAGAAGTGATATTTTTCTAAGTGTTTTTTTAAACAATATCTTTATTGAAATGTTCTGATTTTAAGAGGCTTTAGCACTTATAGTCATGTGAATCCATGTAACGAATTTCAGGACATTGTATTAAATATATCCTTGCATTCTGAATTTATATGGAGTTTATTTAGTTACTTTACTGGTAATTACCCATCCAGAAACATTGCAAACCTTTCTTTAAAAAAAACAAAAATATCAACCATAAAATATAGAAATCCTTATTAGATATCATAGTGTTTACTATCATTGGAATCGGCTCGATCTCCTCTTTTCAAATATGGTGATAACTCAAAATCCATGTTTTGGGACTTATGACTCATTTTCCTAAAACGGATCACAAATTAGTTAAATATAGGATAACCTCAGATATGCATAATTACGTTCAGTATATACAGTCTTGAAATTGTGGTAAACATTTAAAAAATGAAAACATTCTGACCAAGGGTTCTCGTGAAAACCCATTTTAAAAACATCCTTTATTGCAACTTAAGATATTGATTTTTGATTGAAGATGTTGATTTCCTGCAACACATCACAAAATTGTGGTTTATATGAAACAATTGGTGAAAGTAAACATTCAAAAGATGAATTCTGATCAAGAATTCCTATGAAAAAAACATTAAAAAATATTCTATATTGTGACTCGAGTCTCATTTTCCTGCGACATATCACATTATTTGAAACAATTGGTGGTGGTGAATTGTACATTTTCCTACGGCCTAACCCACATACTCGTGCCCGAGGAAGGAGAGCAAACCTAGCCCAGGGATAGAGCAGTAGCCTCAGGTGGTCCCCCATCAAAGCCCAGATAGAATATCTACTACATGTATCAAATCAATTGGTTCGGGATCATAAAATAACAGACTTCCGGTCGATCACGTGGGCGTGCTGGGCGACTCCTGGTGGTCAGGGGAAGAAGTGGGGCCCCCGAGGGGGAGAAGTGGGGCCCCCGAGGGGGGTATCTGGGAGGCTTGCTAGAAAAACAAACTTTGGATTATTGTTCAATTTTTGTATATTTGTAAACGCAAGTGTCCGTTTACGAACGCCGAAGGACTGGTGTTGGATGATGGATTATTTGTGATGTGTCACAGGGAAATGAGTCACAAGTCGCAAAACAATTTGAGATATCATATTTGAAAAGATGAAATCAAGCCGATTCTAATGATAGTAAACATTGAACATAAAATTATGTACTTCTATATTTCAAGTTTGATATTTTATTTTTTGAGAATACATTTTACAGTATCTCTGAGTTGACAATTACTACTAAAGTAACTAAATATACTCTCTATAGGATGAGCTTCAAAATTCCTGGATATATTTGATAAACCGTCTCGAAATTTGATACATGTATAAATACGACTATAGGGGCATTGAATACAAAGATACAAAATACAAATTACAACGCCTTTAAGGATCTGATCGTGTATACTGCACACCCCTTGTCTTGTGAATTACTGCACAAGGCTACGGTGATTATGAAATAGAATAAACCATGAAAAATGACATCGAAATATGAAAAGTTTAACATTATTTGATAATGTAACAAGATATCACTTCTCTCCATTTAGTCCATCCACTCTAGGTCAGATCAGATAAGAATGGTATGTCAGCCTACCTCGATAATCGGTTTCTTGTCCTAGAACTCGGCGTTTTAATGGGAATATAATGACATTTTGCGGTATTAATGGATTTATAATGATTCTTTGTGGTTTGAGGCGAGAGGCTTTCCCTTCGTTTGAAGAGACCCTCTCAAGTTTGGGCCTAGACTGCATCGTTCAATCATGACACCCAGAAAGGTATTGGGTATGATGGTATAGGGGAATGACGGGGCCAGTGAACCACCTGATAATGCTAATGACAGAACCAAATGGTGATAAAAGAGTGATAAAAACGCTTGATTCAAATGTTCATTAAGAATGCTCCATCCACCTCCTGAAAAGCATTTCTGTAGAATGTATATGAAAAGGGTTTTACCTCCGCACTACACATGAACCTCTTTCATGAAGAAATGAGAAGTTCTGGAGAAGTTAACTTTTTGTGACATGTCCAGAAAATGCACAATTCACATTCAGAAACCCTTCCAAATAATTCGAATTTAATACAAAAATGAGACTCAAAACACAATTCAACATAACCAAACACATCCTTTGAATCAACTCGATACAGAATATACTTAGATATACCTGGTATTTATCATTGTTTAGCCTAATTTAATGAATGTGTAGAGCTGCCAATTGTAGATTTTCTGGTGACCTGACCCTTTTTGTGATGTAAGGTTTTGAGACACAAGAGGAACCTGTCTGAGGTTCATTCATTTTACTCCACACGAAACAGAACAGATTTGATATTTCTCTATGAGCCTTCATGGACATTTCCCTGTGTAAAGTTCTAGTTCCTCTCATCGAAGATGTGCTACACCGCTTTTTGTTATGTGTGGAGGAATATGTGTAGACATAGTCATCCTTGTTTTACCCATCTTCTATATACTGTTTACTATATCCTTTCTTATACATTTTTCATTTTTATTTCCCTTCAATATAAAATCTAAAATAGGTTGGTGTTGAATTGAGATACTGTTAAAAGATTAAAGTACTGTGTAGTCAGTTGAACTGTATCTTATATTATCTCCTGAGTTGTATTATTTATAATTAATTATTAACTATTCTTTTACTATATTTTGAAAACCAAATCTGTGAAGCTGGGAACTGCAATCGTTTGGATGTAATGTTTAGGGGTCTGTCTGTTCACCACAAAATGTACAATTCTCAGCTCTATAATTTAGTAAATTGTGCTAAATTCAGCTGAAAAATTATAAATACTAGATGTATCTGAGTATTTGGTATTCCAATGATCCAAAGAATGTATTTGGTTATGATGAACTGTATTTTGAACCTACTTTTTATCCGAATTTTGGGTTATTTAAGAATATTAGTGAAGGTGAATTGTACATTTTCTGGCGATTTCACCCTTTAAATACAGAATAAAAGATTTAAACATACAACAGTGAAACAGACGACCTCTTCCCCCGCAATAAAGGCCGGATCCAAGCGCCCCTGGGCGGGTGGGCCAATAGGTACGGTACTTGGAGTCTAAGGGCCCTGTAGACCGCTCCCCGCCTGCCAGCATGCAGTCAAGATCAGTCAAATGCGCCCGCGGGGGCCGTTTTTACCTCTTGGCCTGGGACCCCTACCTTTTCCTCAAGACTTTATATATGTTTGTTCGAAAACCCAGATGGCGATTTTTATCTTGGGACCACCCATGATCGCATAACCCTTGAGTAAACTTGGTGCGGAGAAAAAATTGGTAACGTATCCAAGTTCTTTCTGGGTTCTTAAGTAAGTCGATACAAACCATCGGGAAGTGATTTTGGTGTCGGTCTGACGTCTGGGGACTCGGGAAGAAATCTTGGTGAGTTTGTAATAGGGGATTTTTTTGCATGTCTCACTGCGCATGTCTATGGCAGTGCATATATATATATAATCATTTTTATTTCAACACATATTATACATATGACGATTTCACATTCAAAATTGTACATATATTGTAATGCATTAAAATAGGGTGAACACCCTCTAAAAACTAGGTTTTCCTGGCGACCCTTAAAATAAATAAATAATTGCTTCATTAATTCCTTCATAGTGTCTCTGATTGTTCGTTGTTTCAGCAATTTTATTCTTATTTATTATTATTATAGTCAATTGAGTCTATCATTGTTCGTATTTCTCTTTTCATGAGTTTTAAAGTTCTTTGCATGCTGGGATAGATTCAGTTCAAATCTGACATACACACATTTAGCAACAATTTTATGGAAAATTGCAAGAATGCATCAAAGTAAGGTGGGTCGCTTGTATATTTCTTGCCCTGGTTGATGAATCAGAGATGTGGTAAAGGATTGGAAAAACCCTTACTATTAGTTTAGTTATTTTGATTAACCACTAGCTTTCGGTCTATGGTGTACCCTTCAAATTGCAAGAATGTTTTCCACAATAGCATAGGTTGTGTAAATGATCTATAGAAACCAAATGCATGATGGGAAAGATGAAGTTGTGTGCTATAGAAACATCTAAAATACATGGATATTAATATTGGACCACTGATAGATATTCCAAGCTAAAGATAACATGTTTTCAATAGGTTTGGGAGGAGTTCTGGGTGAGTTTTTTAATTTGCGGACGATCGGTTGAACAGCCGAGTCTCTCCTCTGAGAGTGGGCGGATTTGTGGAAAATGAGGTGAAAATAAACAAAGTGGTGGAAAGAAAGTGGGTTGAGAGAGGCACTGACAAGTAAAGTCTTTTATTAGCGCGTCTGTAGTACACGAATGACTCCATGTAAATGGGTCAGAATTTCAGAAAATGTACAATTCATCTTCACCAATTCTCTCAAATAACCCAAATTTCAGACGAAAATAAAGTTCAAAATACAGTTCAACCTAACCAAATAGATTGCTAGAATCAATGCAATGCCGAATATACTCGAATTTACCTGGTATTGGCCACATTGCCGCCTAATTTAGCAAATGTTACTAAATGTGTACAGCAGCCAATTGTACATTTTCTGAAAATCTGACCCAAATAAGTCAGAGTAATTTATTGTTCAGTCTTGGCCTCTCGTACTCCGGTTAAACCTAGAGATAGTGAGAGGAGCATTGATGTAAAATTCATCCTAACAAATTTAGTCTTTTTTTCATATTTTCCATTCAGAATTTTCAATCTGGGAGATTTATCTCTGACATATTTCCACTGTGAATCAAGTCTCACACAACTCCAAAAATGTCTGTAGAATTACGAATATTTACTAAATTAATAGAGCCACTCTGGTAAGACTGGGGCCTGTTTTTCCCCTTCCTACAGGTGAAGGAATTCCCACAACACATTCATTTCCTTATAAATAAAACAGACCATTTTACCGTTCGTGAAACAGTCATATTTCACTGGACTTATTGGTGAATATCCTATTTCCCCCATCCCTACCAAAGATGGTAAGGATGGTAGCATTTATAAGCTAAGGAAAGGACACTTGTGTGTGGGAATTCCTAAACATCCCTTCCTTTGGGGGTAGGAATAAAAGATCCTACTCACCAATATGTGTATAGGCTATTCCTATACTCTGTCCAATAAGTAGCTGACACGGGCTAAACGCGTTTCTTTAAGAAGAGGGAAAAGTGGGGGATTTTTACTTCTATTTATGTTAATATCCTGTCAAGCCTTTGCCTAGTGAGTCGCTCATTGCAATCAACCATGGAGAAACAGGGCCAGTATAACCAGCTCTTTCTTCCTTCTAACTAAAGTAACAGATGCTTCACAGAGACAGCGCAATACAATACAGCTGTATATTTGGCCATGGTCGGTCCCAAACGGCGACTCAGAGGGCAAAGGTTTGAAGATAAGTGCCCGCTTTTTTGTCTTCTTAAAAGGACTAAGGAATCATGTGTCAACTACTTTTCGGACAGACTATAGCAATAAAAGATCATACTCAGTGTTTATAGGCTATCCCTACCAGCTGGATATATACTATCCTCAAACAATTGCTGTCCCTAGCTTATAAAACAGGCCCCCAGGACAAATGGACAGAGTTGGTACATGAGTTCGGGCGAATTGTGCAAGATGAGCCATCTCCCATAGGAGTATGGTAGAGATCTATATCTAAGTGAGCCTATTTCTCCACTTTCACGCTAAGGTTTCAAAGAACAGCCCATCTTGAGGGGAGGGGAGAGAGCTGAATCCAAACGTTTATAACTGTGGAATTGTATTCATCTATATCTAAGTGAGCCTATGATACTATTAATTGAATCGACTGCAGAATGCCTATAAAAACGCTTATTGTCAGCGGCGGTCATCTCTGCATATTTTTCTGATTATGTCGTAGGAAATAAAAAAATTAAAAACAAAAAAAAAACTTCTCCCACAGGAGTGTGGCAGACATCTATATCTAAGTGATGCTATTTCTCCGCTTTCACGCTAAGGTTTCAAACAACATAGAGAGAAGAGAGATGAATCCAAACGTTTAAAACTGTGGAAATCAATACTCATTCGATGAAAACAGACACTTGGGGGCCATCCTTCAACATGAGAGGCTTTCAGCGCGGGGTCGTTGGTGGTGTTTACAAATATTGCTAGTTGTATGGGCATTGAGAGGCGGCCCCTCTCCACCCTGGACCCGACCCTGCTCCATAACAAATCCTTGCTTTAAACCCTGCCCACACACAGCCGATTTGGCCCCCGATTTGGCCCCCGATTTTTTTTAGAGATTTGATTTATTCTTGGGTTTCCGACTCCCCTTTTCGGGGTTAGTTCTGTCGGTCCAAGATGTAATTTTTTACAGACAAGGAAACAAAGTACAGTTTTGGCACACTAAAGATTGTGAATAGGCGTTATCTATAAATTGATAGAGATAAAAATACTTATCACTTGCCACTCAGACTCTTATTGTGGAGTGTTGGTGATTTATACTTATTGATCCGAAACAAAATGAAGGTGTGAATGGAGATAGAAAAGGTATCAATAATTTACAGTTTTATCATTTGTCACTCATAACATTTATGGTAGAGTATTTGTGATTATGTTCATCGTTAGTTCTATATAAAAGAGTAACATAATCCAGGTATACAATGATCTGAAATAAACGATGATGTGATACGTTTGTAGTTTATGTACATTTATTGGCTCTCGATTGCCCCCCGATTTTGGTCTCCCGCTAAATCCTATGATTTACTTTCAAATCCTGGTTTATGTTTTTGAAATAATATCAACCAGGATTGGAAATGAAATCTTTGGATTCATCTGAAGACCAAACTCGTGGGGATATCAGGGAGGCAAATCGGCTGTGTGTGGGCAGGGTTTAAGCTGTGGACACACACAGCCGATTTGTCCCCCGATTTGTCTCCCGATTGCCCCCCGATTTTGGTCTCCCAATGAATCCTATGACTTCATTTCAGGTCCTGGTTTATATTTTTGTAATAATATCAACCAGGATTGGAAATGAAATCTTAGGATTCATCTGAAGACCAAAGTCGTGGGGATATCAGGGAACAAATCGGCTGTGTGTGGGCAGGGTTTTTAGCTGAACTCTCAGCTAGTATCGGTAAAAAACGAAATATTGTCTACTTTCTGTTTCATTCTTTTCCAACCCATCCAAGAGTCATTTGACCACAATTTGGGAGAATTTTGTCTGGTTTTTTTTTGCTACAGGGCTTCATAAACATCCTTATTGGTATTTGGAGGATCTGCCCGAATCCTTACTTGGGAAGACTTCACTTATTATCGCTCATTGGTAACCGGGGTTTTCTTGTACAAATCTATTTATTCAGGATTGTTTAACAAGCTACAGCTCGCTCATCCAAGGATGGTTTTCATTGGGCTCTGAGATTAAGGAAGGTTTTAAACAGTTACAAAGAGGTGTGACGCGTACTATATGAATATTTTTATAGCACCCCACTTATAGCACCTCTCAAAGATCAAGATACATTATAATTATATTATTATATAATGGCGTAAATGATAGACAATGAGATATGACCCTCAGATCAGATAAGAATGGTATGTAAGCCTACCTCGCTAATCGGTTTCTTGTCCTAGAATTCAGCGTTTTAATGGGAATATGATGGCATTTAGCGGTCTGAATGGAGGCTTTCCCTTCATTTGAAGGGACTCTTACGTAACTGGACATACTCTGCAATACATTTGATTTGATTCATGTGATTTACATATTTACCTCAGAAAAGGTTGCAAAGAAAGCCCAGGACCTTGAGGGAAAATTGCCACCCCACACAATCCAAACCCTATGCTATGCTATAGCGCAGCAAGGGAGATGTGAAGTAGGGTGTTGTTATGGAAGAGGGGCCTGGGGGGCCTTGCGTCCAAAGGTGGTCAGCCACTCAGAGACCTTAGGGCGGCCAGGTGGGCACGGGGTGTTGTGGCAGGAGTGGGGTATGAACCCCAGGCGGGGGGGGGGGGGAGGGGGTGTTGTGGCAGGGGTGGAGTATGAACCCCAGGCGGGGTGCTGCTGGTCACCCTTCTACACGTGCAGGGCCTTGCGGGGTTACAGAACGCCTGTATGGGTCAGATCGCCTAGAAATGTACAGTGTACAGCTCTACACATTTGGGGGAAATTTTCAGAAATGCACAATTCGCCTTCGGAAACTCTCCCAAAAACCCAAATTTGATGCAAAAATGGAATTCAAAACACAATTCAAGACAACCAAACACATCCTTTGAATCAACTCGATACCAGATATACTCAGATAAACCCAGTATTTATCATGTTTCACTCAGATTTAGTAGAATTTACTAAATGTGTAGAACTGCTGTCAGATTGTACATTTTCTGGCGACATTACACAAATAAGGCTGTAAAATGATAAATACTATATATCTGAGTATATTTGGTATTAAGTTGATTCAAACAATCTGTTTGGTTCTATTGAACTGTATTTCAAACCTCATTTTGGTCATAAATATGGATTATCTGCCCTTCACATGATGTCTTCAGGTGAAGGAACTTAATTAATGTCTACCACATCACATTTTTTTATCTTTTTATTTCACCTGGGAGATATCATTTCCCGGACAAGCCAAGTTGTTCTAACGTACCCAGTTACCCAGGAATTAATCACATAGGAGATTAGCTTCTTTGATACCAGTATAAAATTTAAATGAGCTGCAAGCTCTCAGTATTAGATAAGTCATATAATAAATCATGATGAATCAATGTAATTTTTAGGAGTAGAAATGAAGCAGTACCAATAGCAATTTCAATAATATTGATAATGACAGAAATGGCAATAACAGTGACAAAGACTTGAATATACCATCCTACAGAAAATTCCCCACGCCTTCTGTGACCCATCTCCCATACCTAGGGTCCGGCCCTGGTGTGCCCTGTGCGTGTGTGTGTGTGTGTGTGTGTGTGGCGGGGGTTGGAGGTGGGGGTGTATAAGGGTGTATATGGGTCAATGGTCTGAGCCGCTCCTCAAGTGGACGCACATTGTGACCTGAGCAGTACAAGGGACAGTGCTGCAGGGTGAGTTGCTCTTGTTGTGACTTGTGAGTCCTTAGCCTCCTCTTCCTCCTCCTGCCTCCTCCTCCTCCTCCTCCTGTACTGGGCTGCAGGGCCAGCATTCCACCCTGCAGTACTAAGGGTCAGATTTGCAGAAAATGTACAATTCGCCCTCACCAATCCTCTCAAATAACCCACATTTAAGACTGAAATAAGCTTCAAAATGCAGTTTAACATAACAAAACTTATACTTTGAATCAATGCGATACCAAATATATTCATATATATACCTGGTGTTCATCATTTTTCAGCCTAATTTAGCAGAATTTCCTAAATGTGTAGAGCTGCTAAATGTACATTTTCTGAAAATCTGGCCCACATGGACATGCTGGTAACGCAGGGTCCTTATACTCACATTCCCTCACGTGGGTCACCTTGGTCTAGGTAGGGGAGCATTAGAGGATTTATGAGTTTAGAACTCGAGGTTTAACCTGTAGGACTAGATTCATCACTATTCCGCTGCTCTTATATATATAAATGCGTATACAAGAATCTGGGAAGAGAAAACCTTACCCCACCTACAAAAATTGACCTTATCTAATTTTGTTTGGATTTTTTAATCTCTCTTCAACTAGAAAATCCCTCAAATGGTTTCCTAAAACACAAATTAATAATAACAAAAAAGTTATCCCCCCCCCCTTACCTAGGAGTCAGCTATATAAATCGGAAAGGCACCTATTATATTTCTGCCATTTTCTGTAAATGAAGAGTATCATGTAAATCAAGAGTATATTTGTAAATCAAGAGTATTCATGTATCATGTAAATAAAGAGTATTTATGTAAATAAAAATAATTACCATTATGAGTATAACAATATTTCTGAGTGGACAATTATTGATACACTGTCTTGAGATTTGGTACATATATTCATAGAACTTGAGGCGCTAAGCCCTCCAAAAGTGGGATCATTCCTACAAGACACCTTAAAATGTCATTATATTCCCATTAGAACGCCGGGTCCTAGGCCATGAAACGGTTAATCGGTTTAACCGATTAGCGAAGTAGGTTTACATACCATTCTTATCTGATCTGAGTGTTTGGACCTGGAGTATACCTATTTTATGTTTGCCACATGAGAGGGATGAGACTTTAGATGAGAAAGTGTGAGTATTTATGAACCCGCCGCTTATAATTAATAACTAATGACCAGTCTGATGATGAGGGCCATAAGTATTCATTACCAGCCAGTCCCCGTGTGTTATAAATCATCACCGATCTATAATGCACGCGTAAATCAACCCTTGTTTATACTCATCTTCTGGTTGTACATTTAATAGTTAAGTTATGTTCTCTTGGGTGTTGTTTGACACTGACGTCATACTCGTTGCACTAATGAGTTAATGCTAGGATTTTGCTATAGTCTATCCGAAAAGTAGTTGACACATGATTCCTTAGTCCCTTTAAGGGGAGGGAAAAGAGGGAGATTTCTGATTTCTATTTATGTCAAGGACCTGTCCACTCTTTGCCCAGCGAGTCGCTCATTGCAATCAACCATTGAGAAATAGGGCTATTATAACCAGCTCTTCCTTCCTTTTGACCAAAACAACAGCTGCTGCACATAGAACTGAGGCAGGGCAATACAATACAGCTGGATATTTGGCCATGGTTGGTCGCAAATGGCCATGGTTGGTCGCAATCGGCGATTCAGGGGCAAAGATTTGAAGTCAAAACTCCCTCCCCTTAAAGGAATCATGTGTCAACTACTTTTCAGACAGACTATAGTTTGGCGCCCTATTCCTTAACAGTAAAGGGGGAAGCAGGGAGTGGGGGAAAGACCAGATGTATTGACCATTAAAATGTCATCCATCATCGCCTCTGTCAGTAGACCGGAACGGGATGCGTCACCTGATATCCTATTACTGCTAAGACAGGAGGAACTATCATCCCAATATAGTCGAGGGGGCAGAGCCATGCCATGACCCAGCTGTTCTTTTATGAGGGTGTTAACTGATTAACAGGAACTAATGGCCATTCCTTCTTCCACACCTCGACATCAGAGAGAAAACACCGTTGTTTAATTAACCTGTCATAAAGGCTCAGAGTTGTGAGAGTCAAACTGAGGGAAAGCCTCTCGCTGTAAAGTGCAAAATTCTATTATAATCATATTAGGATGCCTACCCTAGGGCCAGGTTGTTCAGAAATCAGAAATTAATTGAACTTATGATGACTTATAATTATATCGATAAGAACAGTCTTGAAGTATTTTTTTCATCTTTAAGGATGATCGCGGGTATTTCTCAGTTACCAAAAACGGCGGAGATTTTACGACATTGACCATGTTCATATTTATTTATTTTTTGATCATTTCTTTGGTTAGTGATGTTCAGTAATTAAAAAGAAACACTTCTGAAGATTGAACAGATTAGTATATGTTTTTTTTCTTGTTTGTTATTGTTTTACGACACCGTAAGCCACCTTGTTTACATGGAGATTCAAAGGCTACTGACAAAGCTATTCTACTGAGCGTTTTCATGAAAAACGTCCTTTTTTTTAAAGGAAAAAAAGTTTAGCTACTGGGTAAAGGCTTCTGAGATATAGGGGCAAAAGTATACAAAAAAATGCTAAGCTGACATGTCAATTTTGGATTGTAATGTCTTCCTGTCAATCCAGGCGGAGGTGATCTGTCAGTGACAGAATCCTCTCTCACTCACTGCACTGTCAAGTTCGGGGGCCTTCAGCTCCTAAAGTAATCTGGGGACCACCCATTTTCTTGTTATTTTCAGAAAGTATATCCCTTAAACTATGATATACTAAAGAATCAGCCAACTGTATTTACAATTCATGGTTTAAAATGGATAAAACGTTTCAAAAACGCCCTTTTCTCCATAGACGGCCATATTAAATTAATTAAATAACTTTTTATTTTCAAACGGAAATAGCAAAAAATCTAGTCTGGGAACCCCCCTTAAAAAAATTATATTTGAAATCAGCATGATTTGGAGTACAAAGTGTGAAAAAATCAGGCTGATCTATTTACTTTGGGAAAAACCCTCGATCATCCTTAATGTCATAATATGTAGCTTGATTATTTATCACCTAATCATCGTGTGTAAAATGTGTCATTATGTGTAAATTGTGCAAAACTCGAAGCAGTATATAAACAAAATCCTTCCAAATCTATCAGTTCATCCCCTGACGAAGACCACCCCATAGGTCGAAACGCGTTGGGTATAGCATACAACATCAAAAGCTAATAAACTAGAACCTACAGCAAATTACAGGAGTTGATCGTTTTTTAAGACATTTTTCAACTTATCTATTTATAATATAGATACAATAGTGAATACCTCCACTTTCAGTGCTGTATCAATTAGTACCGTGCAGACTTCTTCCTTATTCTTTAAGAGTTATAATCACAATTAGACATGTACATATTACATTACATAGAGAACTAGAACTTTATCTTAAGGAAATGGAAACACTATGTTAAATTAAAGATATGTTATACAGCCAGAGCATCCCTGGAAATACAGATCCGATTTATACAGTCCTGGCTTCATCCCCACAGCAGTGATACCGATTTCCATTCTCCCTGTATATAAATTAAGTATCACTTCACCACTTCACCATTGCTAAGGTTTCAGAGAACAGGGCTCTAGAAGCTAAACTGTACATGGGGTTTGTGTTATTTTGGTGTGTGTGTGTGAGGGCTTAGATTGACTAGACTATACATCATCAGAGGCCTCACTGATGCCACACATTTAATTGTGGTTAGGCCCGTCAGTCCACTCAGTCACGGTCTACTGGAATAGGCCGAAATCGGCCGCAAAATCGACTTCAGAGCCAGGAGTGTATGAGGAAGAGCTGCTTAATAAATGAAGGCCTTGTATTTATGTGCCCCCCCCTCCTTTTAACCCCCTTCCCCCTCTACAGACCAGCACCATCATCCATCTTTAATGCTTTATAGATGGAACATAGCAAGGGGGAAGTCTGTACACTTGTTATTGACCGAGGGAGTGCGGGAAGTTAGAGGGCGTTAGCCCGAGATCTTCTGTGCTCCCGAGGTCACTAACAAGTGTACAGACTTCCCCCGAGTTTTGTTCCATATTTATTACACCCCATTAGTGAATAAAAAATAGAAATAAATGAAAATAAAAAAGTTTTTGGCGGACCTACTTGTTGTATGCACCAAGGATGGCATAATTTACATGTTATGCACCACCTTGACCAAGTGTGACATACAATGCTGAAGGTATAGGCAACTGCAGCACAGGGGTGTAATAAATAGCCTTCCGTGATAATAAGAATAAGAGTGAATATTGCCTATTTAAAGGGTATTTGCTTTAATCA